>BPVZ01000163.1:196127-212004 GCA_020521535.1 Rubroshorea leprosula | reverse complement strand
TTATTTTTTTATTTAATAATTTATATTTTATAATTTAATACATGAATTATATACTAAATTATAAAACAAACACTAAAAAAATCTTTAATTTAAAAATTAAAAGGAAGAAGCGTCAAAATTTTAATAGGGGGGACTGAACATGACGGCGTTGTTTGGTGAGGAAGCAACAACAAAGTCTAAAAGATATATTGAATGCTTCGTTCGGAAGTCATTCCCCTTTTAATTATGTTGTCTCTTCCACCACTAAAGTGATCGTATATATTAAGGCCATGTTTATGGCCACTCAAGAATTTATTAGAGCCACATAAAAATAATATAATTGTTTTCAATTTAGTTATTAAAAATAATTAATAATTAAAATTATTAATTGATAATAAATAATAGATAAAACATGTAATATTTATTTGTTAATAGTTTAAAATTAATGTATAAAATAATAATTTCAAATAAATTTTTTTTAAACGAATTACAATTTAAGGATAGGAGATTTGAACATTAACTTTAAGACTAAATGATGCACATTTACAATATAACATATAATTATCCAGTCACAAAACTCAAATGCAATACTTTCAAATAACTCTTTTTTTTGAACGGTTTTTGTCATGGGGCAGGTTCGAAACCCGCCCAAGAGAGGGGGATGTGCACTTTTTAGTGGCTCTAGTCACTGGACCACACGGGCCAAGTGCAATACTTTCAAATAACTTAACAAATATAACATAATAAAATTTAATAAATTAAATACACACATTACATTTTGTGAGGCCCAACAATTTTTTAAATGATGATAACATGGCCTATATTATACCATGATTTTAATATACTTTATGGCCAAAAATGCCAAGAAGTTTAGTAGCCACCGTTTTGCCTTCTCCCTCTAGAAAACAAAATCAAATTTATACACGACATCATGTCAATATATATAAGAATTAATATGGATTTAGATCTACCTAAACATCATAAAAAGGGAGAATGCATTGAACGATGGCTTCAGCCATAATAAAGGCGCACTCTTACCATTGTCCACCTGTAGATCGAACCGTCCGCGGTCTAGGTAGACTCTTACTAGTTTGGCCTAGGCGGGGATAATAATATGAAAGATCTACTAATTAAAACTATATCATAAGGTTTAATTAAACAAAGATTAAAGAGAATTAAAGAAAAAAGTGGCAAATTATTGAGTGCAAGATCTTACAGAACAACATTGGGCACAACATGTGGCTTTTGTTGAAGGATTCAATCTCTCGAGGATCGATTGGGTTCCTGTAATTCCAACACGTAGCACAGTGCCAAGAATCCCCTGTTTTGTTGGGAACGAGAGTACTGTCTATCACAGATTACATGGTAATTAAAATATCTAAAAGAAGAAATCACTTTGGATTGCACAAGTCCTCCATTAAACCCAAATAGATCACTAACACCTGTGAATAACCTACCTGACAATATTCCCTCTTCCTTTAATCTTTTAGAAAATGACTGGACGAGTGCACATGAAGATTGATGATGAAAGAGGCAGGGGAATTACAGAAAATTAGTGCTTTAAAATAACTTTTTTCCAGTTTGCTAATCATGGGCAAATGAACGTGTACCAATCCAAAGTTGTTTTGGTTAAATGCAGTTAGGCATAAAAGGCAAATGCATTAATGCAAGGAGGTGGTGCATTTAGAAAAAAAAAATAATGGGTAGCTTTCAAGGATCTTAATTCATTATCAACTAATGACTCCTAAGCACACTAATTAATCATCAGAAAGATTCAGACACAAAATTTCATCCAATAGAGAGGGAAGTGAAAGAAGATGAAACTCCATCTAGACACACTTTACACATCAACTGCTTTTATTAAGGACCAACTCGAGTACCTGATCATAGTTGGAAAAGGAATAATATACGAGATACAGTATTTTCCCTTCATAAAAGAAACAGACAAGAAGAATGTCTTTGAGCAACTTATATTGTCTCAGTCTTTCTCAGATGAAACTATAACTTTGCATACATTTTACAAACAGTAGCATCCGTAACTGCATGAGTAGCAAATATATGCATACAGGAAGATAGACAAGCTAAACCTACTCAGTACTCGGCCTATGTGAGTATGTAAGAAACGACAGCATAGAGCTACAGACAGATGTCAAAGGTTCTTGACATACAGAGATTATACAGACCCTACATGGATGTTAGTATTCACAAGTCCATGTCATCAAATATTTCCCCATCCTCCTCGTAACTCAAGCTGTCCATGTGAAATCCATCAGCCACTAAGTTACTGTCAGAAGGAAAGAGAAAAAGTAACAAGGCAAAACAGTTAGCACGATTGAGGCCAGAAACAGTAGAAGCTTGTGAAAAGTTAGGGTGCTTAAAATAGAACGCTTAACCCACCTTAAGCAGCAAAAATGGAAACCCACTACACGCTTCAGTTTTCTATTATAGAAGAAGAAGCTGAATGACCAACTGTAAATTTCAGCAGAATGAAAATCAGTCATGCTTAAAGCATAACAACTAATAATCCACCCATGCATTCATAATTTAACAACTCACATTGCTCCATTCTCCAGAAAGGGGTCTGCATCATAATCTGGATTGTAACTGTAAATTTCACAATCTGATAGTTTCACAACCTGCATTACCGGCTAGGTATCACAAGATTGTCTGTCTTTCTATGACTTACATTCACTTTTAGGAAACAATGCCTACCTCATCCAGAGCCTTGTACACAGTTTCTAGGAGGGAACTGCCCCCATTAGTCTCAACCCACTCCTGTATAATCAACCACATACAAGAGGAAATGAGAACTCATATCACAGTTTAGAGACCTTCCATTATAAAGAAGCTTACAGAACCATATATTACAATGAGCCCTCTAAACAATACATCTCACGAGGAACAGAATCACAAGTGAAGATTAGCAGTTTCTCCTCCCCAAACCATTCAGCTAACACCTCACCCCACCCCACCCCACCCCACCCCACCCAGAGGAGAGTAAGAAGGGAAAAGAGTACAATTAAGAACTAAAAAATAAATAAATAAATAAAATAAAATAAAAAACACCTCATTTTCCTTAAGCTCATACAATTATCAATAAAAAACAACTACCACTTTGCTCCACAGAAGGTGATACAGAGCCTTATGCCACTATTAAAGACCAATTAAAAATCATCTTTCACATGTTAAACACTTTGGTTACATAATGTCTGTAAAAACAGTTAGAAAATTGAAGATGAGAAGTCCAATAGTAGTGAATGCACGGGGAATTATCTGACCAAATGAAAAGCAATTCCTTTCTATCACAAACATGTGCCTCTAAGTGTTCCATTTTTTTATTGAGAAATCCAAATAAAAAAAAAAAGAAAAAAGAAAAAAGAAAAAGAACATAATTATGACTATACCTTTGATGCTTCAAACATGTAGGTGTCAAATATCTGCTTAAAAGTATCCCAGCTTTCCTCTGTGAAGAACTGGTGTGCTTTCACTGCACTGGAAACCACATTGATGCAAGCAACAATATGATATAAGGGAGCCACAATAAAATTAAAACAGTCATGAATTCTCTTCAAATGCACTTCACAGAAGCATTAATTAATTGAATAAAATACAAACCAATCACATTAAAGACCAGGCTTAGACTTGGGAAATGGAGAGACTTGAACTCTCAGCTCAACCTAGAGCAACAGTTATCTGAACTGTCTGTCAAACCTTTTGACAACACTCCCAATGCAGTAAAAAAGAGGATTATATAGCGGGTTGCCAAGTCGCCCAATAAGCTGACCGTGGCATTACCCATAATCCTCCTTTTAAGCTCTCTTTAAAATTAAACTTTCTTTATTGAACATAAAACACAGAAATACCTGAAGTCATAATCTGGATACATGTGATAAAGGGTAAGCACCAAGTAGATCAATGTCTTTCGGCTGGAATGCGTATGATGAAAAACTGGTCAAATAATCTGAATGTCAAATCATACTTCCAAAAGACTAAAGGTAACATTGACAACCTTGATCTGCTCAACAGGAAATCAGCTGGTGAAGAGGAATCAGTGTCTGAAGATTTCCCAAGATAGTCCAAGATCTAAAGTGATAAAAAAAGAGAAGGAAAAAAAGAAGAATTTTAGAGGCATTAAACCTTTACTGCTGGACTGGGAAAAGTAAAAACTGCATGACAAACTAGTTTGCAATGAACACTTCTAGAGATTCAGTATCTTAACTAGTAAAAGAGCAAGAAGAGCATCAAAGGTAAATGGAATTGGAAGCTGAAAAATCTTTTGGCCAACAAAAAATAAATAAATAAATAAATAAAAATTATAGACCATTACATTCTTAAAATGGTTCCTTTTTCTATTTTATTGACTTAATAATTCTCCTGCATAAAGGGAAACAAACCAAACCTGCAACACATTTTATACCTCATTCTCCAAACTGAGAGATAGTCTTTTGTCTGTCCCTGTGTGTTTACCTATAATATAACATAATTAAAAAGGAAAGAAATTACGAATTTTCTTTTTCAGTGAGCTCAAAAAACCTTAAGAAAAGTCATGAAATTGAAATTACAAGAGTAGGCTTCAAGGGTTCCTTTGATCTGACGTTCCCCAAGGTTTAAATTGCTCAAGAAATCATTTAATCTGACAAAAAAGGATGCCACTTAATTACAAATGAAATTCAAAGGGGAGAGAGTGGTCTTACTAACGAAATCCATAATGAA
Source organism: Rubroshorea leprosula (assembly GCA_020521535.1). Lineage (NCBI taxonomy): Eukaryota > Viridiplantae > Streptophyta > Magnoliopsida > Malvales > Dipterocarpaceae > Rubroshorea > Rubroshorea leprosula. Next base: position 207,312 of record BPVZ01000163.1, on the reverse strand, counting down.
CCTCAAAAATCAAATAATTACCAGACCTTGAAAATCAAATAATTACCAGACCCTGAAAATCAAATAATTACCGGTCAAGAGGAGTGTATTCTAAGAACTTCATGACAAGTGTAGCTAAACAGATTTGATGATCTTAATCTCAAAAGGTCCCAATTCCAAAGGTCCTGTAAGAAGCAAAAAAACCCAATATACAGGAATTCAAAGGCAGTAAAAATTTGCAAATTACTAACTTACAAAAGAAAACAAAATTAACAGATCTCGATTGAAACATGAAGTCATGACCACAATCCACAGCATAAGCAACTTTAAGGCTCTTTTTAATTAAACTACACATGAACACCATTCAGACGCCTTATGGTCTAGTCTGTTAAACCATTTAACGAGTAACACCATCGTTACAGAATGAAAAATGCTAAGTATTACGAAATTAAATCTTTTTTCCTTACGTTTTTTCTTTATAAAAAATGCGAATAATTCCTCCCCCCCCCCCCCCCCAAAAAAAAAAAAAAAAAAAAAAAAAAAAAAAAGAGCATCTACTTAATTAATCCCATTCAATTGAATGCTACAATGCCGAAATGGAGCCAACCAGTCTCTACATACTTGATTGAAAATATTGAAAAAAAGTTAGTTTATTTATGTGCTTTAAGCATGAGCATTTTAAAATGCATTATATATTCAACAGATATTCTCCTCCATAATTGCAAATCTAGATTTCATCGAGAAAATAAAAACGAAAATCCAAAGCAATGAATCAAACAAAAATCATTAAATCCCAACGGGAATCAACAAAGAAGAAGGAACCATTCGTACAGATCCTAATTAAACTGCATGACGAACATAAATTACAATAAAAAATTCGAAAATTAATTTTTTTTTAAAAATTACTAGAAGAGAAGAGAGTAATCGTTTGGCTTTACGTACCTTAAAGGATCGATTTAAAGAAAAGGTTTAGAATCTCCGGATTTATAAGATCTAGCTCCCGCCGGGTCCGAAGAAGAAGATGGTGCCTCTCGAATATTCGATTTGGGAATGCCTGGTTGTTGATGACTGCGGAGTTGCGAGTTCGGACGTCCGACGCGTCTTTCTTAAATGAAGCTTCCGGCCTTGTCTGTCTTGTTTTCGTTTTATGGGCTTTGGGCCCAATCTTGACCCCGAGTTGGATAGGAATAAATTTTGTTGACATTACGCCTTAGCAATTATACCAGTAATAATAAATACATAAGAGTACTTTGACAATAAAACATAAGACTAACAAACAGTAAATTTCATTGAGGTCATAACTTAAAAATTATACTAGTAATAATAAATATATAAGAGTACGTTGACAATTAAACATAAGACTAATAAACAGTATATTTCATTGAGGTCATAACTTAAAAAATTTTGAATTTTACAATCAACACAATTCTCTATTTTCTTTTACCACCCTACTTGTATACATGTTTTTCAAATTTAAAATTTTTTATTTTTATTTTAAAAAATTATTAAATTATTTAAGTTACTGGTAAAATTAAGTCAATGCTTTAATTTTATTAGATGAATATCCTTTCTCACTCTCTTGCATCCATTTTTCTTGATTTAAACATATTTTAAAAGTTTTTTCTTATAATATAAGGATTAATTTATTTGATTTGAAAAGTAAAGGGACTTGATCAAAAAGATAATAAAAGGGCTAATTCTTCACTTTTTTTTTAACACTGATAAAATTTCATTTACCCAATATAATCATATGACATCTACATAATTTCATTTTCTTATCTCATGGATAAAAATTGCCAATAACACGTGACATATTGAACATAAACAAAGATATAAAATAAGAGTAAATTAAGTTTAACATATCTAAATAAAAAAGAAAGATGATGAGTAAATCACACAATTAACCTTTAAGGGAAGCTAACTATTTATATATATTTTTTAATCACGTTTTATTTTCTCCAAACACCTTTTAACTTACCTTTAAATTAAGTTGATACAATCTCCGTGATATTATGGCTTAAAGGTTTATAGTTGAATCAACTTTGTTCTTTATAATCATCTAAAACTTTGCAATCTAATCCATGGCTCTAATCACCTACTGCTAGATCTAAAAGAGAAAGCATTAACACATACTAAAAGACCTTAAAGAAAAGAAAAAAGAAATAAAACTAACAAGGAACTAAAAAAAAACAATAGATTCCCACGAGGAATCATCAAATTGAGCATGGGGCATTTGGCTCCATAATGCTTGAGAAGCCAGAGGCTTCCAATCAACAAAAAATGGAATTTTTCACCAATTTTAGTAGAGGGATCTATGTGCTAAATAATACTCCTATAAGCCTTCCATTTCATTAGTTCCAAAAGTTTTTTTTTTTTTTTTATCTAAAGTAAAAGGATTAATTTATCTGCTTCAAAAAGTAAAGGGACTTGGCAAAAAAATATAAAGGGGCTAATTTTTCACCAATTTTAGTAGAGGGGCTTATGTGCTATAATAGTCAAGCTTGGTCGCTTATTTGCATTTTTTTCCCTTAAGTCAAAACGGAAGTTCCAATTAACAGTGAAAATTGCACAAAATAAAAAGGAAAGAAAATCGCATAGTGCCAAGAGAGAGAGGGAAGCGTAGTTCTAACTCCTTCCGCCGGAGTTTATACCTGCTACGCACGGCAACCCCTTCCTTTTTCAGGCGGAACGTCCAGATCTCACTTCACCGAACGCGGTCGTCGATTCAGGAGAAACAGATAAATCGGACCAAATTCCACAGAGAACATTGAAGCAACAATAGTCCTGCTCCTTCTTTCCCTCCATGTCTCTTCCTGCATATCTGATTTTGATTTTGAACCTGTGGAGCTTGAAAGCCGAGTCGTTCTCCGCTGGATCGCGTTCGATTCTTCGAGAGATTGGCAGCAACGGCAACAGTGGCGAGCATCAGGACTACGCCGTCGAATTGAACGCCACGAATTTCGATGCAGTCCTCAAGGACGACACTCCTGCTACCTACGCCATACTTGAATTCTTCGCTCACTGGTTAGTACTCTGAGTCTTGCAATTTCTGCATAACTGACTTTTTTGTTAAAGGCTTGAGCGTTTGATTGTAATTTTTTTTTTTTTTTTTAAATTTCTAAAGGTCGTTTCAAACTTTCAAGTGATCTTAGGGCTGTACCTAGAGAAGGAGAAAAACAAATAGAAACTGTGATACAATAGAAGGTATTAGTGAGCTCGGAAATTACTGGTTTTAGTCTGTTAATTGGTTGATATCTGATGATCTCACGTTAAGAAAGTATACGAGGTTAACATGTATAAAAAGTGGTGTATCTATGTGATCTGGTATCAATTGGTAATGGGGTGAAAGCAGATTCTTAAAGTTATCATCCTTTTTAAGAATTTGAATAAAGTGGTTCTGCCAGGTTTTTTTTATCACCTTGATGAGAGATTTATCATCCTATTTTGCTTCAGTATCCAAATGTCTCTCCCTGTTTATTTGTAACTTTATATTACAAGCGAGCATGTTATTTGATCACGTAATGGACCTCTTATTTACTTTTCTTCTCAGTGTCTATTGATTTGATGTAGGTATTTTTTGTGCTTCCTCGTGTCAATTTTTGATCTTATATAACGCCCTTCTCATTTGTTTGCATATTCCTTTTCAGGTGTCCTGCGTGCAGAAATTATAAGGTATGATATGGTATGTTTATATTATGCAGTTTAGAATGTGAATTTTCCTTGATTTTTATTGCTTTTCTTATAATTATGCAGCCTCATTATGAGAAGGTTGCAAGGCTTTTCAACGGACCTGATGCAGTCCATCCAGGCATCATTTTGATGACAAGGGTAGACTGTGCATTAAAGGTATTTATGCTCTGTCTTCATAGTATCATGCAAGATGTTTCATCATGAAATCCTTTTTTATTCTTTTTCCTGGATTCTTGGAAAAAAAAGTGTACCAGTTTGATATCAGATAATGGCCTCTCTACTTTGTTGTTGAGGAGTGTCACAATGCATAAAGCTGAAATGTTTGTATCTTGACTGAATGGAAAATCATTATGATCTAGTGGTAGAGTTATTACTAGTAGATTTTATTGCATCTGTCATAGCCTCATTGCTTAGTAGTTATAGTTGATGGAATTTTTATTTTCCAGTTGTGTTTAGTTATTTCAAAATTTTACTTAGCAGTTAACACTACTATATATTAGCTGGCATGTCTGTGTGGGATGATACCCATTAAAATTTGTTTATTTAATTTAAATACCTGCTCCACCCATAGTTATAAGAGAAAAGGTATCTGTTAAGATTTATTTATCTAATCTTAAATGTGATTGGGTGCTACTTTCTTCTATTTCTTTAGTATAATTTTTAGGAATAACTCAGGACATTTCCAGATTCCAAAGCCATATGATTCATGACTTTTCTGTTCTTTTAAGCTTTCTTATTGGAGTTTTTTATTGCGTTTTATGGGATCTTCACCTTCCGTTGCTGTTCTTCATTTAGTTCCTTTTCTTTCTTTAGTATTCCATATCAGATAAGTTTGTGAGAGGGCCTCACAGAAGAACAGAGATAGAATCCTCCTGCTTCATAAAGCTCAATTTCTGTGAGGCCACAATGAATCCCATACTTAATTGATATTTAAAGTTGTTGACATTGGTATTTACTACTATTATAAATATTATCATTTTGTTTATTATTGTCTGTGAGTGTTGGAATTAGAATGGTGTTGACATTGGATTTTGATCACTCTTGCTTGGCTGATTAGCTTTCTTCCTTTAACCACTCTTTGTTGCATATCTTTGTTTTGATTATGATTTGCTCAACTCTTGTTTCATCTACTGAATAGCATGGCTTGGTGATCACTTCCTTTCATTTTTAATTTTTACTTGTTTGGCAGCACAGATAAATACCAAACTTTGTGATAGGTTTTCTGTTAGTCATTATCCTATGCTCTTTTGGGGGGCTCCTACTAAGTTTTTAACTGGTGGATGGGATCCGTCACAAGTGAAAAGTGAAATACGTGTAATTGATGATGGTCGGACAGCTGAACGTTTGCTTAGTTGGATCAATAAGCAACTAGGCAGGTATGATTCTCTTCATTCATTGCTTTTTTAATTTACTATGTCTTTTTTTATCAGAGCAGTTGCATTCCTGGAATTTATCCATATTATAAAATTATTAAAGGCAATGAACTGTATTTTCAGTTTATCAATGAAATGTGACTGTTAGCTTGCAGTCCTCATTCCTATTTGTATTGCTTATGCTCCTAATGCAGCTCCTATGGCTTGGATGATCAGAAATTTGAAAATGAGCATCCTCCATCAAATATATCGGACCCTGGACAGGTCTTTTTGAGAGATTCTCACTTTGATTCTTGATTAACAAACACGAAACATTTTCATCATTTAATTAAGATATTAACTTCAGCATTGTTTATTTGTGAAAGATTGCCCGAGCTGTATATGATGTTGAGGAAGCAACTGCCACTGCCTTTGACATCATTTTAGAGCACAAGGTGAAAGTTTCCTTATTTTATCAGGTTCTCTCTCTCTCTGATATTAGGGGAGAGAGGGGGTTGCGGGAACAAGGTTGGTTCTTCCTTCTTCGTCTAAAGTTTCTAAATATGGTATTTTGCAGATGATCAAATCTGAAACTCGGGCTTCACTTATAAGATTTCTTCAGCTCTTGGTGGTTCACCATCCTTCTAGGAGGTAAGATCAACCTTTGTTTGTTCACCTTTCCTTGACCTTTAAGTGGTGTTTCCTTCATTATGTTACTCGGCATTACTTTTACTTGTATTAGGTGATGTTTCCTTCATAATGTTACTCTGTATTACTTGTATTAGATGTCGGAAAGGAAGTGCACAAGTCCTTGTTAATTTTGATGACTTGTGCCCATCAGATACATGCTCAGCTGATAAGCATGCAGATGTCACTGATAATGGGAAGGGTGCACTAGCGAATATTCAGATTTGTGGAAAAGAAGTTCCCCGTGGATACTGGGTATGTACTTCAGGTTGCATTTTTGTCTGGCTTTCTACTCTTTGCCCTGTATTTGTTTCAAAGTATTGATACTATACTTTGTACTGTTTAGTCAGGACTCAGGTTAATTCTTACCAGGCATGATTGCATTCTGTACTGGCATATTTTGTCCATGTACACTATAGTATAAACCAATTCATAATTTGAGGTGAAACTAGACTTTTTCTTTTCTTTTCTTTTCTTTTTCTCTCTCTCTTTCACTCTCTCCCCTCCTTTTTTTTTTTTTTCTTTGAAGGAAATGGTAAGTTCCTTTCCTTGCAAAATTTCCAGCTAAGGGTAGATACATGTATATACAGGCATATCTCCATGTCTGCCATTTTGTGTATTTAAGTTGACATATAACTCCATTTCTTTATTAGACAAGGCAAAAACATGCATCTCATGTGTTTATGCTATGTGGGTTTTTGGTTGCATACATCTTGCTAGTTTGAGTTCTGTAGGACTATCCTTTCAATGTTCTATTATTATATCCACTAAACTGTTTTAATGATTGTTTCTATCTCCTGTGGATGTCCTTTTTTGCAGATGTTTTGTCGTGGTAGCAGGAATGATACTAGGGGATTTAGGTAAATGGTTCATTTTCTTCTTATCATGTTGAGATTGCCCAGACAAATAGTTGCATTTGGATTTTCGATGTACAATGAGTATCTATTCAGACAATTTTCTTATCTTTTCCAACTTAATATTCCTCTCTCTTTAGGCAATGCTCTTCACTTGATATCAAATGCTCTCTTTTACAACTTGCATGAATTAATATCCCTTCTTCTTTTGCTCTTTGTTTTTTTAACTTGGATGCTACATCCTTCTTTTCCGACATCCATAAGCATCGCTATGGAGAAAATTATATGCGAGCTGCTTTCAACTGTTCATTTTTCTTTTTGAAATTTTGTAGCTGTGGATTATGGGTTCTGCTGCATTCAGTCTCAGTGAGGATTGAGGATGGAGAGAGCCAGTTTGCATTTACATCTATATGTGATTTTATTCACAACTTCTTCATCTGTGAGGAGTGCCGTCAACATTTCTATGAGATGTGTTCAAGGTAAAATCAACTCTATAAAGCTAGTAATCTTCAATTCTTTAAGATCCTTTAATCTAATTGTGAATCATCCAATTTGTAGTGTTAAGAGTCCTTTCAGCAAAGCTCAAGACTTTGCCCTTTGGCTTTGGAGTGCACACAATAAAGTTAATGAGAGATTAAAGAAAGAAGAAGCATCTTTGAAAACTGCTGATCCCAAGTTCCCAAAGATTATCTGGCCTCCAAGACAGCTTTGCACTTCATGTTATCACTCCCAAAGTTCTAATGGAAACAGTGAGGATAATTGGAACCGGGATGAAGTATTCAAGTTCTTGACTAGTTATTATGGGAAGACACTCATATCTCTATACAAAGAGAAGGATCTTCTTGATAATGATGCAACCAATGTAGCTATTGATGAATTGGTGGCCTCAACAAATGCAGTAGTGGTGCCTGTTGGCGCTGCCTTAGCTATTGCTGTTGCCAGCTGTGCATTTGGAGCGCTTGCTTGCTACTGGCGATCACATCAGAAGAATCGAAAGTATTACCACCAACTATACTCTTTAAAGAATATATAATAGATAGAGAATTTAGTGAGGTCCTTCAAATCCTTTAAAAGGATTAAAAAAATTTTGGGTGGGGAGAGAGGTTTGACGATTAGGAGGTAACTTATTTGATTTCCTTCCAAAATGTTTCAGGCCGAGGAGAAGCTGGAACTAAGAATATTTAAAGAACAATACACCACACAGATATAACGGTGACCCATGGTTGAACTCAGGCTTCCAGAGTAGGAATCCAGATTCATACAGCCCTATACTGACTGCACTGGTTAAGGTTCTGTCCTGTACTTGTATTGTTGCTTTCAACCAACCTCTTGTCCTAATCTTAATTTTGGAGCACTGTCCTCTCTATCTGTGTCCTTAATTTTCTTTTATTTTCTCCATGCTGGATGCGTCCTTCTTTTTTCTTTTTCTTTTCTTTTTCTTTTTTTTTTTTCTGAACTTAAGGAATTTTTGGGTGTGGAGAGTTAGTAGTGCCTGGTGTGGAACTTTGAATTTCATGTTCTAACACCTCCCTCTAACGGGTATGGTCACTAAGTCATTTAGTGTTAGACATACTACATATGTCCTTTGTCATTCTCTTTGTATGTATGGCATGTGTAGCATTTTTTTTTTTTTTCTAAGTTAAGGTGAAGCGAATTAAGCATTTGCTAAAAAAGAATATGAAAGGCACTATTGTCGTTGAGTAGGTGTTACTTGTCTCTACGATGGGAACAATTTGCTGGACTCGCCGGTTCCTACCTCCTACAGGTTGTGCAACCATATGGGTCTTGTTCCCCCTGGATAACCGAAGATGTACATTCCACTTTTTACTGATTCATCTATGCCATCATCCGACACGAAACCTTTTATAACTGTTGAATGTTGATTCCATTGCCGTATCATAAATATTTAAAGTTAGACCTAGCAAACGGAGCAGCTTGGGTCACTACAAGTGGCAAGGTGGTCAAGATGGGTCAAATGGGTTCATAGTTCAGAAAAGGTGTCTCATGACCCATTTACTCACAAGTTATGGGAGTTTGATCCAACCCACCCAAGTTGTGGGTCAAAGCTGGATGAAAGAGGTTCATGGGTTCTCAGAGCTGAGTCCCAGTCTACAATGACTCCGGCCACAATGGACAGGTTCCCTTGGGTGATGAATCGAGTCTTGCTAGGTTTATTTAAAATATAAATGCAGAAAAATTATTGGTATGTGTCCATTAGGAGGAGGGCCTCTCAACTTTGGCACATAACTAGCACTCATGCATGGAATGCATTTAGTTGTGATTTTTTTCCTTGAATGCATTTTCTGAATACATTTCTATTTATTTACGTTGTTTCTTTTCACACTGTACATTTAGGAGGATATATGCAAAACAACAGGCATATTAGATAATTTTTCAAATCTCAAGTTTCAATCTTGATTTTGAAGGAGAAAATGCAAAGCTAATACTAATCGCTTCCCCAACCACTGCAGCTGTGAGCGTCATCTTCCAATTTTTCTGTTGATAGCTAGAATCAATCTTCATTACCTTGGAAACATGAGACTGGAGACATGAAGATGGCCAAATCATCCTGGTCAGAAGCAAGACCAAATTCTTATTCTGCTTCAAACTTAGGTCTTATTCAGGGGGCATCGACATTAATAACATGAGGCTGAGGCTGAGGTTGCGGAGTAGCTTCCTCGGCCTCTTCATCCAATTCAGTAGATGAAGATGGAGTTACCTAGAGGACAAACAATAAAAAACTAGATTACCAAATTTAAAGCTCAACATTAGAGAAGATGAGAGAATCATGATATAGGAGGAACTCACCTGGTGGTGCCGGCGGTGCTGAAAGGCAGTTACAGCTCTGACTATGACATAGATTGGTAGGACAACCCCAAAAGTTCTCAGAAGTAACAACTGAGAAATGTAGCAGAGGAAAATTCAAAAGATCGATTTTGTAACTATTTTCATCGAATAGATAAGGAAGTAAACACCTTCTTACCATAAATAACGGGAATGAGTAATCATTTGTTCCACTAAGTATCAAAGGAATAGTTTGTCGTAAAACCAGCAGGACCATGAACTGCAGACAGAAACATAAGAGATTGGAGCTGTCAATATCAATAAGCATATAGATTTTGAGTACCATATTCAGAGACATAATAACGAGAATACATGAATTCTTTCATCCCAAAGGCAAGTTGATTGATGGAGAGTGACTTACAATTAGCACAACTGTACGGCAGCACATCACACTTCGAGTGGTTGGAACTGAGTATTCATCATAACCAGGATCAATGAAATTGCGTTCAGTAGAAACCATTGCTATAAAACGAGGATTATTTAACCCCCTTCTGGAAATTTCCCAGTTTCTCCTGAAAACGGCAAAACAGAAGCACATTGGCAAATTTAGAGGAAGAACTAAACATTTAGATTTAGCTACAAGTTACGTATAAGTAGTCCTACAGAAACATTACCTGAAGTTCATCGGAAGTTGGAACAAAGGAGGTGGTGCTGTGTACCCTGGCTTGAATTGCTGAAATACACAAGATCTCATATTCAGTTAAGTTTAGTTTGATCTTTACCTGGTTAATTAATAAGACACGGCAGCCTCAGAGCTCTAAGTAGCAGAAAGTGAACCGTAAAAGATATAATCACCTGATGGCATATCTCACAGATAGTGTTACCCTTCTCATTGCACCATCTCTGTACACAGCTGCGATGAGCATACTGCAGGAAAACCAAGGATCAGAAGGCTTAAAACTGATATCAACAATTATTTGCACTGGAACCATTTACATTTATAAGAAAGATGGCCACAACATTTGAGAAAGAATGTGCTAACTGCCTCAAGTTTGAGTTGGCCATGTTTCCATACACTAATATTGTCAATAAAGCATGAACAGTTATGATGCTGCTAGAGATGGATCTGCTCGATTGAAAGCTAATGTGTAGCGTGTGATTTTGTCAATGGCTACAATTAAATGTTCAAAACAAAGTGTCACGTAAACTCAAGGGTTAGGTAAAACGATGGTGTGAAATGTCATGAAGGAATAAAGATTCCTGATTCAACAGACAAGCTAAGAATTTTTAAATCAAAAAATAAAGATAAACCTAAGAATTTCAATGGAGAATGTCAAGATAGGAATAGACATGTTGAAATGCTTAGATTTGTTAATTGCTCTAATCAAAGGAAGGCTTCCTTACTTAAGGTCATACAATTTTCCTTTTTGAAAAAGGGGACATAAGCATAGGAAGAGAAAGACCAGGCCTAGCAAATAGTCAAGATTAGAATAGCCTTTTTCTCTTCATTTTCATGAACATGATGATTTAAAACTGACTCAAACTCACTCTAGACCAATCTTATTCCCCTCAAAATAATGATAATACCGTAAGAAATCTAGAGAACTTGTTCATTCTAGAAGCAGAAAACCATGTATCATATATAAATTATATCATACACCAAAAAATAATTAAAAAAAAAACACACACACACACACACACAGACAGAGAAAAGCAGTATGAATTCCGGGACTCCCTTTTCGCAGATATGGAATGGCGAACAAAAAAACGAATATGTTAAAATCTTTTGAAGCAAAAGTTAACATTTAAATTTGAAATCTGCTGGTCAAATAAACACAA
>BPVZ01000163.1:172868-184993 GCA_020521535.1 Rubroshorea leprosula | reverse complement strand
TAAATTAATTTTAATTGATTAAATAATGAATATTATCATTTTATTAATTTTTTAATAATTAAATTAAATTAAAATTTTAATAATTTTATTGGCCATAACAAAATTAATGGTCACTATAACCATAATCCGAACTAATAAATTCATTAGGAAAAACAAAAGGAGGTCTCTATCTGAGTATGGGATGGTCCAAATACCAAACCAAGAGCCAAAACTAGGCATACGTAATTTTTAGTGTAGAATGCAGTAGCCATTATCTATCTTGGCTTCTCCGCCTTAAATAGAGTAGTTTGAAGTCCCCATCGAAAGGGGCGGAGGCTGATGTGTTTTGATTATTAGGTACAAAAAATCAATGCCATTTGTGTGGCAAAACGACCTCAGGAAAGGGATTGCTGAATAGGTGAGAGATAAGAGATTAGGTACTTTGGTCGCAAAACGCCAATGAAGGAAAATGGGGGTGATTCCACCTTTTGCTTTTGTAAAGAACAAGGAAAAATGGGGTGTTTCCTTTTGATGAGACAACAACAATTTTTATTAAGGGTCAAAAATAAAAATGCATGGAGTGCGGTTTGATTTTTGTTTTTGATATTTATTTATTTATTAATTTGTTTGTTTATTAGCTAGTGATTTGTTGAAATTACGAGCACCACATGTGTGTTCACGTGAAAATTAACGTTAATTGACATCCTCATGAGGAAAGAGATTTTCTTAAATGGAAGATCATATGATTGTGAATTAATTTGCGATTCACCTTAATATAAAATTTAGCAATGGATGGTTAGGTACGAGATAATCATAAATAATCACAAAGTCGCTTAGTTAATTGATTGCCAATATGATAAAGCAATACATCGCAAATTTAGAACTTGTAAATAGAAAAAAAAGAAAAAAAAATTTTTTTTGATGCTTCATGCTTATATATATTGACTAGTGAATTGAAAGCTAGCTAGAAACAAAACACTGAATATTACTAGAATTGGGGCCAATGAACTAATATTTTATGCGTCAATTTAGACTGGTTACAATTGTGTTATCGTTTTCACTGTTAATTGTGGTCCAATTGTTATCATCTTCACCCCTAGTTATGGCTTTTACTTTTTTTCTTTCTTTTTTTTTTTTTTTTATACTAATCCCAAGTATTGGAAAGTTACAACCTTATAAGTGAGGAAACTTTTCAATACTTATTTTTCTATTTATAAATTTCAAATTCAAAATTTTATTTAAAAAGAATTAAACTCTTTTCACTTAAATCAATAAATTATCGGTATGGCTTCTACGTTTATGCATCATCAATAATTCATCTCTTAACATCTACCAACTCCTTAAAGAAACCCTAAGACTATCTGTGCTAAGCCACTCTTTTTTTCTTTTTTTCTTTTTTTCTTTTTTACATTGAATAATTATATAATAAATAATAACCTTTTTTTTCTTATTTACTACATGATTTATATTTAAAATTTCTAATATAAAAATTTTAACTTTTAATTGTTAAATCCTCGCTCAAGGGGAGGTGATAAACCCCTTATGAGCTCCTAAAAACAGGTAAAAACCAAAAAATGGGAGGTATCATTTATCATTTAAAAACAGCCAAATTGCGCCCATTTATCATTAAAAACAAAAAAGAAAAAAAGAAGCAAGTTCTTTGATTCCATTTTTTGTACTTGGCAAGTAACTTAGCGCCTAAGCATATTATTATTCCTCTTCTGCACTGGTTTCTTCCATGACTTAATTCTTTTCCTGGTTTTCCATGCACCATACAGATTCAAGTGGATAAATATACTGCTTTTTGATATCTTATTGGCTACAATTGTTTTAACTTTTTGACCTTTTTGGGATGCGTTATGATCCTACACAATTTTGTTAAAACGACGTAATTCGATTATTATTTTATTATAATATAACTTTTTTAATTGAAGAAAATTAAGATATTTTGTTATTTAAAATGTCAATAATAATAATAATAAATTAAATTATCTTTAATAAATTAGTGTATAAAAAATTATAAAATATTTAAATAATTTTATAAAAAAATTTAATATTTAAAATATTAAAACATTTAAAATTTTCTTTTTTTAAAAAAAGTAATTAATTATAATATTTAAAAATGTTTATTTATGTATTAATTTTAATTTATTAAATAACAAATATTAACTACTTTATTAAATATAAACTATTTTTAATAATTAAATTAAAATAAAACTTTAACAATTTATATGTCCTAAAAAATTGTAATTTGATCGTGCCAATCGCCATGAAAAAAAGGGGGTGATGAAAGAGACAGCAACATTACCTTTCAAAAGCAACTTGTATTTTGCGGTTATATTCTCTGATTTTTGCGTGGAACAAAAAATTTCAATGCTTTGAGGTTTACGCAATTAAAATGTGGAATTTTTGTAAAAGATGGCTATGCCTTGTTATATCCTTGCTGCTCGTTATCAAAGTTAAAAAATAAATAAATAAATAAAATGTGGGATTTTCTTTTTATGCGGAATAATCTTCTATATTATAAAATGTAAAGCACTACATATACTTATTAGATTACACTCCCTCAGGTCCCATATTACAATAAGATAAAGAATCAAAAGTAAGCTATAATTATAGGATTAAAATAAAAGGCAATATACGCTTAAAAGGGTAGAAACAACAATTAAACAAGGCAAATTTTGAAAAAGAAAAAAAAAAAGGAAAAAAGAGAAAGATAATATGGGATGGGATGGGATGTGATAGAAGGATAAAAAACACTTCGGATCATAGATCAATGGCTGGAAATTAAGTGTCAAAAAGCTAATAATTACCGAATCCTAACTGAGAATCTGCAAGATAAAGCAAAGAAAGTAATAATGAGGCGTACCTAATACCAATTGCCGACAGGGAGTTAGGCAAATCTATTTTCCTAATGCTCACTTCTTTTTTTCCCCCAAAAAACAAACCTTTCAGGGTTTTTTTTTTTTTTTTTCTGGATAAAATTCAAGGCAGGGCTACAACAGGACCCTTTGGAGTGGACAAGGGGCCTACTTAGGCCCATAAAACGCAGCCAGTCTACAACAAACAATGGAGAGACATCTACATAGCTGCAATATGAGGGTTTTCTCTTGTTCTTGGAATCAAAGTCCCGTGCTCCACTAACAACAGCACCAAGCTGAGGTAAGAAGAGGGAGGGTTACCACTTCCCACATATTTTGCAACCTACAAATCGTTTTTAAGAGGAACAAGATCAAGAAAGGCGTTCCATGGTTTTTGAATGATAAGGCTACGTAATAAGCAAGGCGAATTAGAAGCTAGGAAAAAGTACAAGCTCTTGAACTCTTAAGTAATAATACTAATTCCCGAATCACTCAAGAATCTAGAGGATAAAGGAGATGAAAAGAGCCAAATCTAACTTCACATTTGATTAGGAGACTAATATCTAAGCATTTTTTTTTTGTAGAAGTGACAGCAGAGGACCCCTTGCATTTATACAAAATTTTGTTGCTTGTTCCCAAAACTAGCCAGGAAAAACGAACCGCCTATCAAACATTTGATTGTAATATTTGGCCAGTTTACTGACTCTCCCATCAGCTACTATACTATCAACCATCTCATACTTCTTATAATTTGCTTTGAGAGACTGTGCCTGCTGCTTTGCAAGCTCCTCTTCTTTAAGTAGCTGTTGCTGCATGCAAAAAAAAAAATTGCTAAATGAGTTCACCCGTAAAGTATGTGGATATTTACAGTATGGAAATGGAGCTAGCTACAATAAAGATGCAGAAACTTACCTTGAGCATTAAGGCAGATTCAGCAGAATGTTTTTGCACAAGATGCTTCAACCTCTTTGCAACCTGAAAATCAGGATCACTGGGTTTCAACCAACAGTACTGTATCTCTCTTCCAGGCCTTTTTGGGCGATCATCAAACATCTCCATTTTAGCAGCTCTTGCCCTCACTGGCCTTGGCATCCCAGCCACCATGAAAGGGAACTGAGTCAGAACAGATATGATTGCTTTGGCTTCCTTCGGTTCTGCCATCTCCACCAAAGCACGTTGGGGGAGGTTGCTTGGTCCCAGGTAGTTTGGGATGAACTGAACACTTTTCACAGTTCCAAACTGATCAAGGGCACTCCTCAAGACAGCTTCAGTTACATTTGGCGAGAGATCATCAACATAAAGAGTCCTTTTCACCTTCTCTTCAAATTCAGCATACTCCATGGAATGGAAGCAAGATAAAAAAACGTCTGACCATTTAAATTCAAAAATTGGTCAAGGATATCATTTTTATTCTTTCTTTTCCACTTTTCAGTGGAAAGAGTTAGACAAATAATTCATTACAACAAATCAAAAAGAGGGTCGTATAGCATGGATCTCATGATTTAGACTATAAAGACATGATGGGGTTGAGATACAGGGACTACATTTCCTTTTAAAAAGACATTAATATTATATACAAAATGATAAAATGGCTCAAACCAGATGAACTATAAACCAAACACTGAGAGCAACATTAGAAGAGACCAAAACATATGGATTTTGTAACAAAGAATGTCCTTGTCAAAAGGGTTTAATAACTTGGGCTTTTACTTCCATCATTAAGTCATGCTGTCAAAGAAGAAGCCCTGGAGAAAAATTATGTTACTTTCAATTCTTTTGTAATTCTGATTTTATTTCAGCATTCAGCATTGTTGATGAAGACATTGCAGACCACAACAACAAATGAAAAAGTAAGAGTCTAATGGAATCAAAACTTCATATGCGCAAGTTAATAAATAAAATTCTGTTTGATCATGAGAAAAGTAAGTCTAAAAGTTGAAATCTCCCGTTAATGTAACAGAAGGAATCACAAATATATCTTCCAGATGATGAAATCAAAACCAAAAATGTAGCTGATAAAACAGATTCTGCTCTATGTTTTACAATCATTCCAGGAAGTTGCAAAGCCATACAGACAGAAACATCTGGACGTAAAATTTAACAGACAACAAAGACAACAAATGTAAAGCCAAGAACTAACTAAATTAGCAGACTAACAAGGCCAACTACAATACAAATTCGAATTCCAGTTCAATAAAACCTAATGTTCTTTTCCTTGTCATCTGTTCATCCATGCTAATTAACATGGAAAAGGATCGGAAGCAAGGAACGGGAATTATACTTTCAGAAAATGCATTAAAACCTGATTAAACCTCGAAAGAAAATGTGAAAACCGAATCTCTGATAAAGGCAGAGCCACCTTCGCTTGAACTAGCATGAACACGGATTAATACATATACAGAAAGGTACCGCCGCAGAAAAAAAGAACGATTTCATGCAACATTTCAAGATTACTGAATTCTATTTATATGTTTGGAAACTGAGAAAATAAACGAAACAGATGGAACGAAAAGCAAAGCGAAAACCTTGAAGACTTACATTGTCGTTTTTCCAGCCGAAATTTGGCGCGAGGATCAGAGAGGTCGTCAGTGGAAGTTTCTCCGGGACCGGCGACGGGACAGAGCGGAAACAACCAAACGCACTATTGTATTTTTCTTGCATTTTCTTGAGAAACAAACGGGCTCTCCTTTTTATTGGTTGCGTTACTATCCGGTGTGTGCAGGTGCAGGGAAGCAGACTCAACGATGCCGTAATAAAATGGTGATTCCCAAATGAGGAGAAAGATGATTGGATAAGTAATCTATAAGGTTTTCTTATTATGTAAAATTGTATTGTTCTAATGTACCAAAAAAAAAAAATTGTATTGTTCAATAAGAAAAATACAAGCATATTTTGAAAAATAAAATAAAATTGTACGGCTATTTGTAAACATTACTTACTTTCTTTTTAGCGGTGATATAAAAATAATTTTTTTTTTATATTTTTTATATAATTTTTATATATTATTGAATTAATAAATATATTTAATATCATATATTTTATATAAATAAAAAAAATCAATTATTTAAATTATAATAAAATTATATAAAAAGATAATATAAAAAAGATGTCCTAAATAATTTTCCTTCTCCTTTTTTTGGGCATTTACCATTTTAGAGGTTGGAAATTTGGAATCAATAATCTGATTTCATATCTTAAATTGTGAGATTTCAAATTGCTTTCATAAATTTGGCTAAGTTCCATATGCCTTTCAATCATGTATGTTTAGTCTCACCATCCACTATGTGCTCTAGTTACATATATTCTTAGTTATAAATTTAGAATTTAATTTTTAATTTTTAATTTTTATATACCAAATATATATAGTTAAAATCTATTTATATATAAGTTTTAATAATTGAAATTTATTATAACTATTTATATATATAAGATAATTATCTTTAATAAATATAACAAAAAGTAAATAAATTTCAATAATTAAAAGTTAAAAAATAAATAAGTAAGATTTTGTATAAATGTAATGTATAAGATTTATATGTAAATAGATCTTAACACATATATATTAAAAATACTATAATTATAACTTCACATGATATTATAAATGTAATATATTATTATATAATTAATTATTTTTATTTAAAATTAATTTATGATATTATATATATATATTTATTTATATTATACTATACTCATTTAATATTACCTCGTGAATGTAAAACTATAACAGTGGGTATATATATGTCTCGTCAGTCGACCTTGGCGAAGTTTATGAAAGCAGTTGAAAATATTACCATTTTATAACCTAGAAGGTTGATCATGATATCAAGATTGTTGATTCAAACTTCTGAAAATGGTCAAGACCAAAAAAATTTCCTCTGAAATGGCTACCCACAACCTTTCTCAAATGCCAAAAGAATTGAAATAAACTGAAATAAAAATAGAACACAGTAAAAACTAAAAATATTCAAGCTCTTGAAATAAAGTTGTTCACACTTCTTACTATTCTGCCTCTAGGAGACAGGAAGCAGATTTTTTTTTTTTTGGGGTTGGGGAGGGGGGGGGGTGGTTTGGAATTCTTCACAATCCCCATCAATCAACAACATGCTAATTCTCAAATTCTCAAATTCTCAAAAATCTGTTGTTTGTAAATTACACAATGAAACACTTACATTCAATCAGGAGACCAATCTCCAAGCATTAGTGTAGAAAAGCCGTACAAAATTTCATTTATTGTTCACAAAACTAGAAAGGAAAAGAAAACTTCCTATTTTTTTCTATAATGCCGTGCCAGCTGAAGGGCAGTCTCATCACCTATTACACCATCAAGCATCTCATACTTCTTATAATTTGCTTTAAGAGCCTCTCCTTGCTTCTTAGAAAGCTCTTCCTCTTCAATCAGTTGTTTCTGCACATAAACAAACTCCCAACAAGTTGGCCATGAAAGAATATAGGTATTCCCCATAAGGAAATGAAGCAGCTACAAGAAAATAGACAAGCTAACCTTGAGCATGACAGCAGATTCAGCAGTATGGTTTTGCACAAGATACTTCAGCTTGTTTGCAACCTGAAAATCAGGGTCATTGGGATTCAACCAACGGAGCTGCATCTCTTTACCAGGCTTTTTTGGACGATCATCAAACATCTCCATTTCAGCAGCTCGTGCTCTAACTGGCCTTGGCATCCCAGACATCATGAAAGGGAATTGAGTCATTACAGATATCACAGCTTTAGCTTCCTTATCTTCTTTCATCTCCACCAAAGCACATTGTGGGAGGTTGTTTGGTCCTAAGTAGTTTGGAATGAACTGAATACTTTTGACTGTACCAAATTGATCAATTGCGGTTCTCAAGACAGCTTCAGTCACATTTGGTGAAAGGTTGTCGATGTAAACTGTTCGTCTCACCTTCTCTTCAAATGCACCATACTCCATAGAAAAAACACAGGCGGCTAGACAACATGCCCAAAGATTTAAATTCAAAAGTTGATCAATGAAATCCTCCTTTGAGAGGGTTGAATCCCAGTTTAGACACTAGTGGCTTAATGGGGTTTAGAAAAGTCAATCCCTTTTATGCTTTAAGGGACGTCAATACAATCTACAAAATCATAGAATGGCTCGACTGAGATGTAAAATAACCAAACACTGAAAGCACACATTTGCAAAATGAAATCAAACACCCCCAAGAAATTACAGCAACCTAAAGCCTAGATCTTGTAAGTAACCAAATTAAATATTGTAAACATCTTCACCAGCTATCAAAAAGGAGAGAAATAGAAGCAATACTTAAAAGTTTGGCTTTTTCCGCGATTGAAATAAAGTTTGTCCCTGGAAAAAAGGGGTTTTACAAATGCAAATTCAGATTTCGAATCAACAAAACCAAATCTTTCGTCTGTTCTAGTGTTTCTCAATGCGAATTACCATAAAAAAAAAAAAAAAAATCTCAGACAAGGAACACGGATTAATGAACAAAGTTTCAAAAAAATTGCACAGATAAGTGAAGGCACTTCCATTCAAAAAAATCTCAGGTTTATCAAATTAACGAAGTTGGAATCAAAGGCAGAGAAAAAGGTGTTGAATTCTTACATTATTATTTGTCCGGTGAACTCATGCGCAATGATCGGCTCAGGGACAAGTTGAAGAGAGCAGCAGAACTGTTCTTAGATTTTCCCAACAACCAAACTACACTTAAGCAGGATGTTAGAATCAAGTGTAGTGAGGTGCATGAAGAGGCCAAGTTTTGCAACACCCTGCCTGCCATCCGATCCACGACAGTAAAATGAATATTCATTCCCCGACGGACTGATTTCGGGCGAAACCGAGAACCAAAGGGCTTCGATTTTAAGACCAAGGCCTGTAACCGGCCCGCATATATTATGGGCCACTACATTGCATCAGGGAGCACCATGATCTAAAAGATCCCGAAAATCAAGTCGTTTCATGCCATGGAGTAGCTAAATTGGGTGACCATTTTAAGGTTACCTCAACTAATTAAAAGTTTAATATTTTAAATTTAAATATCGATTTGGGTGAAAAGGATTTTTTTTTTATTATATAATTTATAATCTAATATAAGTTTTTTTTTTTTTTAACAAATGCGTAAGAGGTTGGATTTGAGCTGTTACCTTGAAAGTGAATAAATGTACTTATACATGACCTGACGTCACTGAACTCAAAGCCCTACGTGTTCTGATATAAGTTATATAACAAATAAAGCAAAAAAGAATATAGTAGGCAGCTCAAGAGCAAGATTCCCCTGAATTACAAGTTTTTCATAACTAGAATGTTTCCTTGATAAAATAACAAGAAATTGAACTTTCCATATTTGGGGTGTTATAGAAAAAGAGCGAAGAGAAGTGCTTTTTCTGTCAATAGAATGGAATGTTATCCATTCATGAGAGTTGTGAGTTGCATAAGCATAAATAGCAGTTTGGCTTTCTTAAAGTTGCAGGTTGAAATGCTAAGCGACAGTAAGCCATCAGATCAGGAGGCGTGTTTCATGCAGGATTTCCTTCACTTAGAAATACCGACAACTGTTATTATGGCCGAGTTCCAAAAATCCGGGGTCTAAAGCCAAAAAGGAGGCATGTTTCACGCAGACTTTCCTTCACTTAGAAATATTGACGACTGTTATTATGGCCGAGTTCCAAAAACCAGAGGTCTAAAACCAAAAACCATTTATGGAGAGATGATACACGTCTCAGAACGAAAATGAAAACTGTAAATATGGCCAAGTTCCCAACCCAGGCTTTTCCAGCTTTCCTTCATCCAGAAACATTGCCAATGTAACCAAGCCCTTTGAAGTCCTAGGCATTTATCTGCTTCAAAGAATGAATTATGTGCTTCTATCATACAAATTCTACCAAACATAGAGAACTTTCCTCACATCATAGATCTCAACAAACAAGATAGATAAATGTGACAAAAATCTCTAAAAACATTACCACAATCAGGTATAACAGTTAATTTGCAATATCTATTTGACACTGTAGCTACGTTGGCAATCATTTCCCCTTTCAAAAAAGAGACTCAGATCATGAACCTGTCCAAAGCATTTTTGTAGCAGGACAAATGCCATATCTGATAAGAGCATTGAAAACCTGCTGTATCAGCAACACATAATTCTTCCAAAACATTGAGCCAAAAAGAACGCATGAATAGGGGTTCAAGCAAACAGTGAGTGAGTTCTAATACCAAACCCCAGGCCACCTTCCAAGAAGTATTCATCAACACTAGTTCGGAATCAACATACTGAAATGGTTTATCATGTTGGCAACAATTGGTGGATTGCAAAGGATTAATAAGATACACAGAATCTCAGACAAATAGAGATGAGGTGCATCAAGCAACAACAATGAAAATGCATGTTTGTCTCTCTAAAGTTGTGGTTTAAGCTTTAACATGGATGACCTGAAGTGATACAACCATTCCAAGATTGGGAGACTTACCCCATTATAGAAGTGTTTCTTCTCCTGGATCAGTAGTTTACCAGTTCACAAATAGAACAGTTAGAATTAGAGTAACTATTTACCAAAGAAGAAGCAGAGAGAAGAAACAGTACCATTAACAAAGCAAATAAGTTGAATGTTGAATGCTATCATGATGCAATCCACGCTGGCAAGTTAAGTTATATAATCTTTGTGTATCAAGAACTTCATAAACAATACTATAAAACAGCTTTCGTGTGATGTCAATTGAAGGCATAAACAACAACATAAAAGTTGACTGCAACATGTTCAAGAGTGTTATTCAGACAGCATCCATTCCATGGTATAAAAAAAAAAAAAGATCAAAGTGGCATTGCAAAATGTAATTAATAACAATGAGCTGATTTTTATATTGAAATGATATGCTCAGCTGAATACAGCATGTTTTTCCCTCAGCTGGCTTCAAAATCCTAACATTTCTAAAATCCTTCTTTGCTAAATTGTCTAAAAAATTCAATAGCAAAACTTGAGGAGACCCACCTCAGTCTTCCTCAATCATGCCAAGGAACCTAAAAATCTTTCACTGTTACAACAATCTGATTTGGTTTATCAAGAATTCTAATTTGATCCCCTACAAATAAAGATGTTGAATTGTTCAATAACAACCATCAATTCCTGAGGCCCTTAATGCTTATTCTTGACGGTGATGCCTAGCTCCCCTGCCACAATCACAGTAGTAGCCATGTCAAGAAACATCCCATGCTCCACCACGCCAGCAATCCTCAAAATTGCATCGCTAGCAGCCTTCAAATCTCCAATATCCCTCTTGAAAAACAAGTTCACAATATAATTACCATTATCGGTGACAAAAGGTTCTCCATTTTCAATTCTTAGCTCCGCAGAGCAACCCGCATCCTCAAACAAGTCCTGCAACCTCTTTGCAGTAAACTTCCAACAAAAGGGGATAATCTCCACAGGCATAGCCAGCCCACTTCCTCCCAAATAATTAACCAACTTGGATTCATCGACGATGACAACAAACTTTTTGCAAGCACCCTCCACCATTTTCTCCCTGAGGAGAGACCCACCTCGGCCTTTGACGAGATTGAGATCCGGGTCAACCTCATCAGCGCCGTCAATCGCTAAATCAACGACAGGATGCTCATTAAGATCCGACAGCGGAATTCCTAGAGACACCGCTTGTTCATGGGTTTTCTTGGAGGTAGGAATTCCAACGATATTCTTCAGCGTGCCTTGCCTCAGCAATTCCCCTATGCGGTCCACAGCGTGCTTCGCGGTGGACCCAGTTCCGAGACCGAGAACCATGCCAGACTCCACAAATTCCACCGCCTTGTAGGCTGCTATTTTCTTTAGCTCATCTTGGGTCAGGATTACCGGCGGGGATAGAGGTGTAGGGAGAGACAGGGATGGGAACCCTGTATCCATGGATGCATTTTCCGACCCTATAAAATGAGGATAAGCAATTGCCATTTTCCCTTTCTTTCACTTTTTGGGTAAAAAAAGAAACAAAAATCAAATGAAAGTAATTTAAATTCTAAACGGTCAATCAAGAAAAAAACCAAAGGGTTACAATGGTAGAAAACAGGAAAAAGAAGAACAGGGTTCTCTTTTTCCTGTTATTGTTAGAAGGTTGAAGACAATCAATATAGATTAAAATGGACTTTATCCTTTTAGAGAAGAAGAAATTACGACATAATGAAGGATATGGATTCTGTGATGTGCAGAGATACGGGATTGTGTGGCGGAGGGGCAGGGACAGGGACAGGGTCAGAGAAGGAGAGCGGAGATAGGGTTTTGGGAGGTGAGGAAGACGAGAGGAAAAGAGGAGAGGAGGCGGGATTG
>BPVZ01000163.1:140578-150870 GCA_020521535.1 Rubroshorea leprosula | reverse complement strand
ATTTATATATATTATATAAAATACTACCCTCAAGAATTAAATTAGGCACTAAAATTTGTTATATGTAAAATAAAAAATACTTATTTTTATCAATAATTTCTTAATACTTAAATCAATTAAAAATTTTTGATTAAAAAATTATTATAATATTAAATAAATAATATAAAAAACATAAAAACAAACCCGTGCAACGAATGGGTAAAAAAAAAACTAGTTGTATATTACCATTGATACTTAAATATATTAATAAAAAATTAAAAAATCTAAAAATCTAAATTAAAAATTCTATCCTGATACTACTTCTCCCTTCTAGATTTAGGATTTGTTTGTTTGTTTGTTTATTTTTTTAAAATAAGTTTACAATTTTAGAGTGAGGGGATTCAAATCTTAGCCTTGGGTTAGGAGGATGTCCCTTACAAGTCAACTTATAACTAGGGATGTCAACGGAGTCAGGGTCGGGGATCCCTTCCCCTTCCCCATCCTCGTCCCTATCCCTGCGAATCATGGGGACGGGGATCCCGCGGGGATTTTTAACAGGGGACAGATTTTGCCCTATCCCCGTTTCCTGCGGGGATCCCTATTCGCTACCAATTAACATCAAATAACTCCGGCAGCAGTAGCATAGTAGATGGCTTCGGCTATTCAGCAACAGCAGATGGCTTCGGCTGTTCAGCGGCAGTAGCAGATGGCTTCGGTGGCAGCAACAGCAACAGCAAATGGGTCAGGCAGCAGCAGCAACAGATGGCTTCGGCAGTAGCAGTAGAGCAGATGGCTTCGGCTGTTCAGCGGCAGTAGCAATAGCAGATGGCTCCGGTGGTAGCAGCAGCAGATGGCTCCAGCAGCAATAGCAGAGCAGATGGCTTTGGTTGTTCAACGGTAGCAGCAGCAGATGGGTCCGGTGGTGGCAACAGCATATGGGTCCGGCAACAACAACAAATGGCTCTGGTGGCGGCAATAGCACTAGCAACAGAGGAGATGGATTCGACAGCAGCAACAGCAGAGGAAACTGAAGTTGAGATGGAGGTGAGAGATGTGTGAAGCTGCAGACAAGAGATGTGAGATTGAGTGATGGGAATTAAAATAAATTAGGGTTAGGGTTAAATGTAGGGGAATGGGTTGGGTTGGGAGTTGGGTTGGGTTGGATAGAATTGGGTTAAATTTAATTGTAATTGGATTGGATTTGGGTTTGGGTTTGAGTTTAAAGAATAAATTAATTTTAAAATAAAAACTTTTTTTTTTGCAGAGATGGGGATCCCCATGGGACCCGTAGGGCGAAAAAAACTCCCCGTAAAATTTCACGGGAAGAAAATGATCCCCGTCCCCGCCCCGCAAGAAGGAATATTCCTTTCCACCCCATCCCCATGGTGGGATCTTTGCGAAGCCCCGCGGGAAACAGGGAGAATTGCCATCCTTACTTTTAACCATTGAATCATGAGATTCAGGTGCAAAATATGTTTGTTTTAATGGTAAATGAATTAATAATTTCAATTGTTACTTGATAGGATAGTTAATGTTTAAAATTTAATAGTTTAAAATTAATATACATGCAAATATTTTTAAATATTCTAACCAATTATTAAAAAAAGATTGATTTTTTTTATTAATTTTTTGATATCCGGTAATTATATTGGATTTGAACTAATTCAAAATCGAATCGTGTCGAACCCCATTAGAGGGAAGCCCTCACAGTATTTATTTCTCTATTTATAAGACTCGAACTCGAGATTTTAAGGGAATCGAATTTCTTATCCTCGGATCAACAAATCGTTAGTTAAAAAAAAGATTGATTAATTAAACTAAATACACCCTTAAACTTGTAGCTTTTTAGGATAGAGTGTTATTTTAAACTCATGAATATAATGATTTTTAAAAATTTTGAAATTTATATAATTATCTTACATAAATTCTTCGTTTATATTCTCACAGAAACTCCTTAAATTTTCCACTACCAAAAGTACATTCCTACAATACCTGCAATTGTCAACCATGTTTTAAAAATAAAATTTCATAAAAGAAAAAAAGAAAAGAAAAGATTTTGTAGAAGTCCAAATCCCGTCCCCCCTGCCTCTCAGAAATACTACCAAAAGTGCCTCTGTTTTCTTTTTCCCCTTTTTTTTTTTTCGGTAGAAAGCGGCAGAATTCTTCCAGCAAAACTACAGAAAAATCAGACGCCACAAACTCCTCTCATGGCGCGTGCCACCCAACCTGAAATGTTAGTGAGTAATTAGGTAAATGAAAATAAAATTATTTATGATTGTGGATTCTTTGGTACGAAAAAAAAAAATCTGTGAAATTAATTACCATTTCCTTCCATCAATTTATTGGATCTAAATGTCGTTGCTTTATTTTATATTTTTAGAATGCTATTAGATATATTTAATTTAATTTTTATTTTCAAAAAGTAATTATCATATATATTAAATAAAAAGATTTATTTAAATAATAATTAATTAAAATAATATAAAATTTAATTAATTAATTATTTATTTTTTGTTTTATTAAAAAAATTTACTGAACTTAAACAAAGAGAGTAAGTACTTTTAGAGAAATATATTAAGGATGGTGATATAAAAACAAATTTTTTATATAATTTTTATACAATTTTTATATTTCATTAAATTATGAAATATATTTAATATCATAAGTTTCAAATGAATAAAAAAAATCAATTATTTAAATAACAAGTAAGATTACACAAAAAAATAATACAAAAATGTTATTTTCAAAACATTTTCCATATATTAACATGCAAAGAAAATTTTTTAGGGATATTAAAAAAATTTTACATGCATTTTAATGCAAAAATGTTCTTACACACGATTAGTCATGTGATTTAATAGTAAAATTATTTATACTTTTAGTTACAAATTTAAGATTCATTCTTCAATTTCTATATAAAAAAATATTCTTATACTTTTTCCTTACATATAGATTTAAAAAATATTTTTTGATTATATTTTAGATGAAAATTTATTATATAAGAACTCAAATACTCTATTTTTTTTAAAATAATTATAATTTTTTGGTTTTAAATTTGTTTGAAATTAATTTTTACTTTTTTTATTTTTTAAAGTAAACAACTAATTTTTTTATTTTAAATATATCATTATTTATTCTTTTTAATTAATTGTCAAATCATAACAAATCTTTCTTTATCTTTTATTTCTTTTTAAAATATTATTCTCTCTATCTTTAAAAAATAGATTTCTTAAATTCATCTTTCAATTAAAAAGTTAGAGGTAATTTCTATTTTTATCTATTTTACTTTCAAAAAGAAATTAAAAAAGCTATTTTATCAAAGATTATAGACAATTAAAATTAAAAAATAATTAAAAGTTAAAAATATTTATTTTTTAAAGATATTAAAAAATATATATTATTTTAAAATAGAGTAACATATATCCTGTAAGTTATCTTAATTTAAAAAAAAATCAAATAATTATCGTTATTTTGAAATAGATATAGGATATGTTTTATCTTTTTTTTTTCTTAATTTTCTGAGTAGTAAAAAGGAATAACCTTCTGACGCGTATATCTCACATGCAATTTAAGCGGTGAATATTCCAGTATATACAAAGTTCGAGCCAGCAGTTGAGGTTTGGTGCACCTTTTTCTTGCGTCGAAAATCAAAGGAAATTATAGAAACCGTGGGAACACTTCAATCTCCTGGTCTCTGTTTCCTTCGCAACTCTCACCTGCAAAAAAAACAAAAAACCCTAACCCTAGCCACCTCTTCTCTCCACATTCCGGCCTAAGATCGAACGCAGAACCACCCCGGAGTTCTGATGTTTGAGAATAACTGATGTTTTACAGGCATAACAGGGAGAAATGTCAGAAATTTTTACCGTTCTGATCTAAAAATCAGCATTACTTGTCCCTGTTTGGAAGTCATTGCTCTTATCTGTTATAGCCACTGTTCATCCCACAGGCAACAAGATCGCCGTCGCCGCATTCCCGTTTGCTCAAATTTCGTCAGCGTCCAAATTCAATACGGAGGTCCTTCCCATTTCCTTTAACTCCATCGGAACCAAAATTCGACCCGAGAATTTCTCATTTCGATTAATTGCAGCCATATGCCCCAAATTCGACAACAGAGGAGAAAAGAAGAAGAACAAAAAGAGCTGCAGTGTTATGGGAGCTGAAAAGAAATGGCTATTTACTCTCATCTCCACCGCATTTCTTTCCTTACTTCTATTGCTGTACTCTATCCCTGCTTTCAGCTCCCCAAGGATCTTCCCTTCCGTTGTTCATCATGGCCCACATCATCCGCCGGCTTTTGGGTACTATCTGTTCGGAGGTCGGGGCGATAGGGATCGGATCTTTCGGTTGCTACTAGCTGTTTATCATCCGAGGAATCGGTATGTGCTGCATCTTGGGGCAGATGCCTCGGATGAAGATAGGTACAGGCTTGTTGTGGCTGTGAAATCTGTACCAGCAATTCGAAGCTTCGGAAATGTCGACGTTGTTGGAAAGCCTAGTCGTTTTAGTTTTATGGGGTCGTCGCATATTTCAGCGACATTGCGTGCTGCTTCCATTTTGCTTAAGCTCGATAGTGGGTGGGATTGGTTCATTGCTTTGAGCGCCAAGGACTATCCGTTGCTCACACCAGATGGTACGTTGTTTTTGTGATTTGATTAGATGTTTTATTGGTTTTTGGAACTGAAAATTGTTGCTTTGATGAGATTTATGTTGTGGTTCTAATGTGGATTGACTAGGACTTCGTGGGTTTTTGTTTGGTATAAAAGTTGACTTTTAGGCGTATTTAGTGGGATACACTAGTTTTTATTGAGTTGGAATCACTTGATTGAATGAATTTTATTGATTCAGTATAAATTATACAACGTGGTTTCTAAGTTAAAGCAGATCTTTTTTATTTATCTTTCATGTATCTAACTGTATCCATCAAGGTTTTCTTCCCAGTCCTTTGTGTGAAGATGTTAGTATGAAAAATGTTTGATAGCTGAATAGATTATGGATGTAGGTTTCTATGTGAAAGACTGGATTGGCTGAAGCCGGAGATCTGTGACTCGGGGCTGCTCTGACAATGCTGTATGAAACATAGAAGTTTGAATTGATTTTGGCAATACATTAACTGTCTGGATGAAAATTTTCGCTTCTAGGTTTAGAAAGACTTTAGAAGGGTATTGTCTGGTTTTTATCTAGATTTTACTCAGAAAATGTCCCATAGGAAATGAATTTTTTTCCTTAAATTTTAAAGTTGTTTTAACCCAATTAACCTATCCATGGCCATGTGTATGAGTTGAGATCCTTGGATGGTATGTCATGGAGGATGACTGAATACTTATATTACTATTTAAAAAAAAAAAAATCAATTTCTTCATGCTAATGTGACATAAGTTAAGCAGTGTTCCCCCAGTCCCCTGACAATCCCCTCCTTTAACTGATGCACCCAAATCAGCTGATCACTTCAGTCCATTTTAGTGTTTAATTTTCCGAGAGTTTTGCAAAGTAGACTGGCTATGGTGGATTTTGATTTAGATTGGCTGGCATCGAAAGGTTAAAAGGTTTAGTAGGTCAGATAAGTGATGGAGGTTTATGGTTATAGTTTTTCATATGTTCTCTGTGTTTTATTGTGTGATTAAGTATTGTACTAGACAAAGCATGGAAGTTTAAAATTCTGAAGGTTGCTTTGTTTGTTTCTACTAAGTTCATGGTTTAAAAGAGAAGTCCTAGGATATTGTTAAGAGCAAAACTTACATTTAGATTTGCTAGGGATTGAATATTTGGTATATCTTTATGACCATTAAAATACTTTTGCAATTTGAAATTTTCCATTTCTCTGCTTTTTTGTTTTTCGATCAGCCATCATCTCTGCTTGTTGTGTGTTCTTTGGATTGTTGTGTTCGACACTTGCTTCATGGCTGAAACAGGACACTGTTATCATTTCCTTAATTTGAAGATTTCATTATCTCATTATCAAACAAAGAGAAGTTTAAAGGGGCAAATGCTTATCTGCAAAGAATATGATAGGCAATGAAAGAGGAGAAATCTGAATACCTGAAGGTAAGATCAGTGCAAAAGCATAGTGGCTGAAGAAGTTGACACAAGTTTCCAATATCTGGCAGCTTGATCTGGATGTTCCGGCAGTTGCGAAGTGAGCTTTTAAAGCCAAAGTATCTTTTGTTTGTGAGTCTATGCATATCTGAGGCCTAATCGCATGTCCATGCAGTAGCCCTTCTTGAATGCAAGAGAGGTCATAGGTCTTAAGATCCTTGGAATGCAGCTAGTTGTTTTGGAAAACCTTTGGATCCTTTCGTGACACCAATAGGCATGTGATTTGAAGATGGTGCCCAAAAATAACCTCAGTGAGCTCACTTATGTCTCTATTTGTTTTTGTTAAGGCATCCAAAAAAAGGGCAAATGGTAATAGGTTAGACACCCAACTTGTTACCACCCCCCCCGCCCCCCCCACCACCTTTGAGGCTCAAAAGAACAGCTAAAATAAATGGAACTTTCACATGAACTATGAAAATGTGTTGATATCGAGGAGGTAACAGACAACTTGGGTTATGCCATGGGAAGGCATTCCATCTTAAAATTAGGAAAATAGGTGAGAGGTTCAACTCGAGTATAAGGCTATAACAAACTCTGACTTAAATTGATGCGGTAAAACACTGTTACTGTTCACTGTTCAACCCAGGGTTGGCATCTTTATTCTCTTATGCTTCACGAGTTTGATGTAAATCTCTGATGCCATTATTGGCTTTTCATTGCTCTTTGTTATGTTTTATTATCCCTAAATTCAACCATGCCTTTTGCATTTCTTCTCATTGTTTCAAATTGAGAAACTCCTCGTGCTGATCTCAGTTATGTTATTGTCTTCTTTGGTACATTTTTTTAATTAAAGAACTATGCTGTGTTATTCTGAATTCTGCTAACCCTTTTTCTTGTGTTGCATTTCAGACTTGTCTCATGTATTCTCCACTGTTACAAGAGGCCTTAATTTTCTTGATCATTCTAGTGACCTTGGATGGAAAGAGTAGGCAAACCCCTTTTCACTTATCTATGCATACTTCTGCTGCATTTATTTTAATTAAATTAAATATGATCGTAAGGGTTTGCTTCTGGTGCAGAGGTCAGCGTATCCAACCTATTATAGTCGACCCTGCACTGTACCTAGCTAGGAGGACCCAAATTTTTACTGCTACAGAGAAACGACCAACACCAGATGCTTTCAAAGTATTCACAGGTAAAGTCCAAGATCACATTTCTGATTTTCCTTTGTGGAATTGCTAGTTATTTATGGTCTGTTTTTGTATTGCAGGTTCCCCTTGGGTTGTCCTGAGTAGGTCATTTCTGGAATTTTGCCTTTATGGCTGGGATAATCTACCCCGGACCCTTCTGATGTATTTTAACAATGCCATTTTAGCAGAAGAAAGCTATTTCCATACCGTCATTTGCAATTTACCGGAGTTTAAGAATACAACTGTAAACAGTGACTTAAGATACATGATCTGGGACAATCCTCCAAAGATGGAACCCCACTTTCTCAACATCTCTGATTTTGAAGAAATGGTTGACAGCGGAGCTGCTTTTGCAAGACAATTTAAACAAGATGATCCTGTGCTGGATATGATTGATGAGAAGATCCTCAAGCGTGGGCAAAACAGAGTTACCCCGGGGGCATGGTGCACTGGCCGGAAGAGCTGGTTTATCGATCCTTGCTCCCAGTGGGGCGATGTCAATGTATTGAAGGCTGGACCTCAGGCGAAGAGGTTCGAGGAGGCTATCACAAACCTTTTGGATGATTTGAGTTCACAGTCCAATCAGTGCAAATGAAGACTTGCAAACATAAGATGGATAATGTGAGACGTGAGTGCAGATGCTATCTGAATCCAATGAAAGGATCAAAAGACCGCCATCAGATGAGACAGATTCTTTGGTCTGTATGACTATTTTTTGAGGGTTGTTACCATAGGGTTCAATGTTGTTGACACAATGAGCAGAAACAAGTGGATTCATTTGTACATTTTTTTGACTTGGCGGCTAGTGTTTATTGTTGGGCCACCCGGAAGTCTACAATCAGGAATATTTTCTTCATCTTGTGCTGCTGCTTGTATCCTGTTGTCTGTTCTACCTGGGATTTGGCACTTCTATGTTGGAACAGAAATCCTCTGGTAAAAGGATAACCTGTTGCATTGTCATCATCCCAATTCTGTCTGCCTGCACCTACACAGAATATATTCAAGATTTGTACAACCTTGCACCTGAATGAAAATTTCTTTTGCACCTACGCCCATTGCATTTACTATATATACCATTTCAGAGCTCCATCAATGGCGATCCAGCTCTCTCCTCTCTCTTTCCGCCTCTATCACCTCCGGAGCCATCTCCAATGCCGTTGAACTCCTCTCTAATTCCGCCTATCTATCAATGGCGCTCACTCCTCGCATAGTCACCTCCTCATCGTCTGATGACCAAATCTTGCTGAACACCGTCAAGATTAATGGCGGGTTGGGGACTGGAATGCATAAGATTTCGGATCAAGAATATTGAGGCCTGTCACTAGAAATGGGCTGAAGAAATATTTTAGGCTAGATATGGGAAAGAAAAACTAGGCCCAATCGATTCCCCATGGTTGAAAAGAACATAATGCTGAGCTGGTTTTAAAGTGTCACCCACCCAAGAACTTGGTGCCTTGGAATTTAATTTGCATTCCAAGTAGGTTCTCCGGGACCAATTAGCCTTGATTACTTGTCAAGGTGATTTCAAGCTGCACAAGTTCTTAATATTTTAGTAGCAAAATATGAAGTGTCTGTCACGGTTATTGATTCCAAAACATTGTAGTCTTCGTGTCATGCGTTACGATTAATGCACATGATTAGACCATTCAAATCGGTTTACGTGGAGGTGGAATGCATTATGATTTGTAGGTCGAGTTTTAGACTTGACTTTTTTCAAATAAATATTACCTTAACATTGTATTTTTTTATGTAGAAAAAAATCAATGAGGGGTTAGATCAAGTGGTAAGCGGCTTGTTTCAGTTTAAGTAAGGTATCGAGTTCGAACCCTTGTATATGCAGCCTCCATTGGGAGACTCACCCACCATTTCCAAGTACGCGACGCGAGTTGGATCCGAATTAGTAGGGACGAACCTCGGATATTGGGCGGGAAACCAAAAAAAAAGAAAATCGGTTTACGTGGAGGTGGAATGCATTATGATTTGTAGGTCGAGTTTTAGACTTGACTTTTTTCAAATAAATATTACCCTAACACTGTATTTCTTTATGTATAAAAAAATCAACGAGGGGTTGAATTAAGTGGTAAGCGGCTTGTTTCAGTTTAAATAAGGTATCGAGTTCGAGCCTTTGTATATGCAGCCCCGTTGGGAGACTCACCCACCATTTCCAGGTGCGACGCGAGTCAGGTTCAGATTAGTCGGGATGAACCTCGGATATTGGGCGGGAAACCAAAAAAAAAAAAAATCGGTTTACGTGGCTGCCTTCTCAAGGTTCTTTGACATCCCATGTCATGAATTAATTGTTTTAATATGATTCATAATAGTCTTAACATCATAGATATTGCATTTCAGTACATAATTGGTGCTTAAGAAATATTATTTTTGTTGACATTTTTGTGGCCAAACCCCAACTTAGGATTTTATTTAAGAGTTTTGAACCCTAGTTGTAATTGTAATGATAAGTTTTTATATTTTTTATACAACAAAAATATATAAATATATTTATATTTATTTTAATAAATATTTTTTAAAATAATAATAATATAAATAACGTTAAAGTTAAAACACATAAAAGAATTTTCAAACGAAACCTTAATTTCCAACCTTACTCGTATGAATATAGTGACAGAAGGATGTTTACAAAGACGTTTACCAAAACTCCAACTAATTCTGCTAAGCTGTCATTGGCTGCAATCATCTATTCAAATTCTTGTGGCGCATGAGGCCACAAGTTTTCCCATTATTGAAAATTTTGACTGTCATGTATTGATCTCAGCAAGAAATTAAATACATCTCTATACTTCATTTATGTAAATATCATTTTTAATCTGTGAACTCTAGATCTGTGGTCGTTAATGCATGATGGATGCATTATGAATTACTCGAAAAGATATAGAAAGAAATATCTTTCCGTGCAAGTTAGTACTAATTAACTTAAGAACAATGATTATATATTTTAATTGAGTTTGTTTATCTTGTGCTTTTAGGACATAAGATAAAACACAATGATTAGTTAATAATTATAGTATTTTTTTTAAATGTGAAATTTTAAATTAAAAAAATAATTTATTCTTACTTTTTTTTTTTCAA
>BPVZ01000163.1:123526-134640 GCA_020521535.1 Rubroshorea leprosula | reverse complement strand
AGAAAAAAAGACAGAACAGAAAGACGCCAATGTTTAATTTTGTAGTCTGTACCACGAAATCTAAAACTTCGAATTCCCACAGACACCAATTTAACGTAAAAAATAAGCAAATCAGATTTCACCCGCAATAGGACGATTTTTTTCCCTGTCCTCTTTGGCTTTTTATTTGGTTAACTTAAGGCATTCGTTTTAAAATTTTGAATTGAGAGAAGTAAAAGCAATAATGATAGTAGCCTAGTAGCTAACCATACCAAAATAAATGTTGCCCAAATTCCCAAAAACCAAACCGCCCTATGTTCAGTGGTAAATTTTCTGAAATAAGGGGTTTGTTTACTCTTCGTTTATTATAATTATAATTTAGAATTTTTATTTTGATTTTTAAAAATTTAAAAATTTTAGAATAAAATTAAAAAATTTTATAAATTAATTAAATTTAAAATTTTAAGTATTTATTTTAAAATTTTATACCCAATTAATTGGAACTTTTAATTTTTAATTTTTGTGTTTAATTATTAAAGTTAATTGTTTGAATTTTATAAATTAAAATTAAAAACCAAAAACCTCAGTCATATTATATGAATCCTTAGTTCTTCAGGCGATTAATTTCATGTTCAAAGTTTAATCTGCTTCCTTTAATCATTTAGTTGATTTAATTCTTTTTCTCTCTTTTTTAGGTGTGAAATCGGTTGATGTGAACAGAAAGCAGAGCAGGGTAACAGTGAGCGGATACGTGGAGCCAAACAAGGTGTTAAAGAAGGTGAAGGGCACGGGGAAGAGGGCGGAGTTCTGGCCTTACGTGCCTTACAACTTGGTGGCGTACCCTTACGTTGCTCAGGCCTACGACAAGAAGGCGCCGTCGGGTTATGTTAAGAACGCTGCGCAGGCGCTGCCCAGTCCTAATGCAACCGACGAGAAGCTCATGACCCTCTTCAGCGACGAGAACCCAAATGCATGTTCGATTATGTAGGCAGTTTTGGTGTAAAGGGATGGGAGCAGTTTTCTTTAAACGAAGAGGATTTGGTGTTGTCTAGGGAATGTTACATGGGCACTTAAGTGAATAGTGATATTTGTAGCTTTTGAGTTTGTATGGTGAGAAAATTATGGTTTGTTTAATTATTTTGATCAATATTATATCAGTTTAGTCTTTACTCTCGTGCTTTTAATTAGTCTGTAGATTAGTAATTAGAAAATAATTCAGTTATAATATAATCTTACAAAATAGTCACGTACAAATAACATTATATGCGATATTTGTGATTAATCTAGCTATTGATCATTATATGCAGAGTTTGGAATATATTCATTCACTTATTTTTTAATGTTATTTAGTTATTAGAAATATGAAAACTAAGATGTCTTTATGTTCAAAACGTCAATTACAACTATCCGTTAAGTGAATCTTGCTTTGAAACTTACTTAATAAATGATTGTGATAAACGTTCTGTGTATTAAGACGTCTTGATTTTTCAAGACTTTCTTTAGTTACTGTGAAATAAAATTGTGTATAGGTTACCATTATAATATAAAATATTTTAAAAGTTTTAATCATGACATCAAAAGGGGACTCAAGGTTAGGATACAGTACAATTTTTTGACCTTTTTCTTATTGTATGTCAATATTAATACGTAATTTACACATATTAGAAATCAATTAAACACAGTACGTTCTTTACTCACTATTTCTTCTCTAAAAGTTTAACTCCACATTCCGAAAATTCAACATATAAAAGAAAAATAAACCCAAGAGTTTGATGGGTCCGCTCCTAAATAAGTACAATTTTTTAAGGCTAAGTAGCTCAGGATATTTAAGTTTAATTATACACTGTACTAATGTGAAGAAGCACTTTAAAATCACCCATCAAGATATTAATCTCAAGATATGAGCAAAATAGCCTGAAAACACTCTAACCTCAAAAAAAAAAAAAAAAAAGAGTTAATTACTACGAGACTACATATTTAAACCATCATTTTAGGGTATACGCTTTAAATTTGGGATGTTGGAGGAAGGGACAAATAGTTCATAGTCTTCTAAATTTGTTTATTCGATAACGCATTATTGACTCCATCCCAAAAAAAAAAAACATGCATTATTGACCTTTAATTCCGCCGTAATCAACACCACATAACATAAACGAAATTAAATAATGTATATGCTACTTGATTCTACTTACACTAATTTGAGTATTAAGGGAAAGCAAGATCTAATTCACGTAACCGCATTTAATTTGTCTTTTTGTAAATATTTCCTTAATTTCCTTTTCTTCAAAGTTAGACGTTTGTATAAAGTACTTACTACAATCCATACAAAGAATAATTGTCGGAAACGCATCGAGGGAATTTCTTCCAACACCATATTCCTCCCTCCATTTATTTTTAATAAATTTAATTTAATTTTTAAAATTTTAAGATATAAATTTTAGACAAAAATTTAATGATTTATATGAACAACAATTAAAATTTTTTTATTGCTATATATAATTTTTTTAAATATTTTCATTTGATTAAAAAAATTTAATTTGAATTTATATAAATTATTAAATTTTTGTCTAAAATTTAAAATTAAAAAAATAAAATTTATTAAAAATAAATAAAAGAAGTAATATTCTATTTTTATATCTGGGCCGATGAGAAATTAAGCGTCTGTCTGATTTGGTTCAAATCTACATCCAAGATATATAAGAGTATGATTTTAATTTTGGATAATGATT
Source organism: Rubroshorea leprosula (assembly GCA_020521535.1). NCBI lineage: Eukaryota > Viridiplantae > Streptophyta > Magnoliopsida > Malvales > Dipterocarpaceae > Rubroshorea > Rubroshorea leprosula. The sequence continues at coordinate 131,932 of BPVZ01000163.1, read as the reverse complement.
GAGTCAGTATTACTAGTAATGTTTATCCCTTTTCGGTCATTGAAAAGTTGCATAAATTTTTGCTCAACTGAGAATTTGCACGCCACGAGTCTCTTAACATCAATTATAACAAAGACTTGAATGTTGTTTGATGAGACCAATAGGCAAAACAATGTTTTACAAGTGGGGTGTTAGTTGTACTTCTTTCGATCCTGATAAGATTAAAATCCTTGTAAATTGTAATGATACTAAACGAGAAATTTTCATGGACACAAATTTAACTTCAGTTCAAAAAATTTTAAAAAAAAAAATTCATGGACACATGAAATCGTCATAAATTTCCTGCAATTGCTGTTTTGAATTATATTATTTTCTTCGCTCAACCTTAATTGGTTTAGATTTTTTGTTTCTAATAAAATATAATATTATAATTAATTGATAAAATTTTATGTTATACTTATTTATTATGATATATATTATACTTATTTTCTTAAAGTAAATAAAATATAAATAAATATATTAAATAATATTTTTAATTAAAAAATATTATATACAACTAAATTTAAATGTTCTTAATTAAAAAATTAAGACAATTAAAATTAAACAAAAATAGTACAATATAACAAAATGCAATGAGTACCTATTTACAAAATATATATAATAAAACTTTACTTATAAAAAATTTTTATATATTACATTTATATAAAATTTTAATTATATATATATATATATTAAGTATCTCAATTCTCATATAATTGAGGTTCTTTGTTATTGACTACCGGTATGACCGAGTCCCGGACTTTCACCTCCCCTGGGCACTTGCCACGTATATGACGTCAAAAACTTCATTGGTAGTGATTTTCTCACTTTCCCTTCTTGCTGAGATAGAATGTGAATAAAATTATATAAATAAAGGTGGTAAGAAAAAGTTGTCGTATATAGCTATTTATTCTCTAAATCTCAATAGCTTGAACTTTTTAACTTGGTAATCTTGAATTCGATTTGGGGAAAAGAGATGCATGGGCTATCCTTATTAGCCTCCATATATATTAGATGTTAAAAAAAAAAAAAAAAGCTAGAAGAAAAAGTAGAGTTGTGGGAAGTGAGTTAGGTGTGTGTAATTGTTGAATTAAGGTTAAATGTCAATTTTACCCTCTCAATTTTAATATTTTACATAATTTTTATCTTTTAATTTTTTAATGTATTTTTGTAATTATTCAATTATGAAAAATGAATTTTTTTTAGTTTTTCTATTAACTACTTTGTTAAGTTTATTCATATCTATATGTATATATTTTTAATCTTTAAATTTTTAAGTTGAAGGATAAAGATGTAAATTTATTATAAATTAAATGACTAAAAATATATATTTAAATAGATTTAACAAACTAATTGATAGAAAAATTAAAAAGTATATTTTTCATGATTAAGAGATTAAAAAAATACATATAAAAATTAAGAGGTAAAAAAAATATAAAACTCTAAAATTAAAAAAATAAAATTGACATTTAACATTATATTAAAGTTGTATATGGATAAATTAATGAGTCTGCTTGGCTTTTGGAGAGCATATAAATATATTGAGATTTAGAAGCAAAAGATATACATGGAGATATTTTATCTTGCTATATATTATAATAACCAGGAGAGAATGATTAGTGGGTAAACTACTAGTGGCCATAAAAGCGACATGTGCTTGTGAGGCATGGCATGTACTTAATTCCCTATAATTATTTCCACACTTGCTGTCATGTCCTATGTAAATCGTTTTTATTGTAAGGTCACAATTGTGGAGTTGGTTAAATGGCCACTCATCAATTATTATAATCTTCTAGGCATTTCGAACTATGAATTTTAGGTGACCCACAGATCCACAACTGTAACAGAAGCAGACATGATCTTCTTTGTCCCTTTCCAAGCATGTAAATTATTTGCTCACATACGTCAGTTTGTTCCACAGGGGCTTTCTTAGTTCAAAAATGTTTTTGTGTAGTCTAGCTTATATCGGACGGGGCAAAATTAATCGTCAAATAAAAGTTAAACTGCCAAAAAAGAAACTTTTCTTGGTAGGTCTGCTTAAAAAAAAAAAAGAAATTAAGGGAAAATTTTGATCCTGGAATTTTTTTTGTAAGAAAATGCGGTGAATGGGAAAGCATGATGTTGCGGTTTTTACCAAAGTTATTAATCTCGAGTTGGTATATATATCAACTTTATTATTGAAATGGTACATATTAAATTTTAAAATTTTTCACATGTTGATTTGGATTTATTACTATAGATCTATATAATTATACATTAAATATCAAATTTTAAAATAATTATAAAATAAACTAATATAATTAGGGATAAGGTAACAATCCTTTCTTCCTTCAACCATTAACCTTTCTTCTTATGCACAAAATTGAATTCCTTTCACTTTACCAAATCTTTCATAAACTCAAACACACCAAAAGTAAAAACTAAGCCACAGAAAAAAGCATAAGAATGTCACACCACATTATACACACAAAGCAAGCCTTCACCTTAAGAAGCCACACAAAGGAAGCCTTCACCTTAAGAAGCCTCTAGTGAAAATGATGTCGTTTTGGGCTAAAGAATCCTTCTTCTTCTTTTATTATTATTATTATTATTTAAATTTGGGTAATGTTTGTATTGGTTGAAATTTTGGTGTGCCAATCGGTATATTGGATTTTGACTGAATCACTCGGATTTTTATTGAAACAGAATTTCACCTTATATCGTTTCGGTCAACTTAAAAAATCGATACGTACCAACTATATTGGCCGGTATGAAACGATATTGATAACATTGGTTCCTACCCCATTTCATAAAAAAAAAAACGTAAAACTCCCAAATCCACAATTAAACGGTACGGTAATGACAGATTTATTTAAAAAAAAAGAGATAAATTATTTTTTTAAAATTATTGATTAAAATAAATTATTAATTATTTAATATGTGATATCATCATATATCAACTTTTTATTAAAAATACTTAAATGATAAATAAATTTTTTAACATATAATGATATCATGTGTTAAATAATTAATGATTTATTTTCATTAATAATTTTAAAAAATAATTTATTCTTACTTTTTTTTTTTCAAGGAACAAATTTGTTCATACCCTCTTATTTGAAGAGCGATTTAGAGGTTCTGCCTTCCATCTACCTCTCTAAAAAATGATGGAATATCAGAATATATAAAGGGAGTGTGTTGGCCCAAAAAAAAAATATATATATATAAAGAGAGTGAGTGGGAAAGAAAATAAAAAGACCAAAACAGATTCTTATTAATTTTGAATATTACTACTCTTAGTATTTACAAAGTTTGACATGAAAAAAGGAAGCCAGAGATGCTCCAAATTTCCTATCTTAGGGAGAAACCAAAGTTTTTTAAAGAAAGGTTAGTATTAAGAACTGTGGTTTCTTTTGCTAATGCTTTGGTATTGGGTTCGAGTTGGACATGTGTAAAGGACTCCAAACACTAACTTACAACTTTTAGTGGTAAGATAATATTGTATTTTAGTTTTCACACATCATAATAAATTAGTGATTTATATTTGGTCATCGACGGTTAAAATTGCATTTGATAGCTAATTACTAAAGTAAAATTAATAATATGAACACACAGTGTTGCATTTATTGTTATGTAAGTGTTGTTTTATAAATGAAGTTTAAAAATTAAGTTTAAAAATTAAGTTTTAAGATCAATATTTAAAAAACTTAATGTTTATAAATACATCAGATCAACATAGATAAGAAACTTTGACGGTAAATAAAAAAGAAAAAAAGAATGTGGCAAATTCAGTGGTGCATAAGGATCATGCATGGACCTTCCCTGGAACTTCATTTCCTCGCTTGTTTTCTTCCTTCTTTTTTCTCAGTCTTTTCAGTTGAAAAATAACTAATTCGCTAGCTGTGCATGAAACATTTATGCCTTTATTTGTTTTGGTGCATAACATTTATGCCTTTATAAAATGGCATCAAGGAAGAGATCATACAAGCACAACTTTATAAGGTCCATATAATATTTTCCAAAAAAATTTTGGGGAAAATTTTTTAAAAAAATTTCCTCATACCAGCTAACTCAATGGTTTAGGAATTAGGATTACACATGCCGATTTTAAAGCATTATGACTATTTCACAATCCATCCTTAAAGGTTTAGGATTTTTTTTTTTTAAATCAAATTTATTTAAAATTGTTACAAGAATTTTGATAGTTTGTACTACCATTGTAACAAAGAATCTGCAGAAGGAAGCCAGTGATATTTTAATGATCTATTTTCTGCACGGGCCAGCAGCCCAGTTTCCTTTCTGTCTACTTAAGGTAGGCCTAGATCTTACAGCTGACATGAGCCCATAAGTCACTTGGGCTATATGTTTATGGGCCTAGTTTCAACTTCAAGAGCTCTAAAAGTTATTTATAGTTCCATTATAATTAGTGCATCGACATCAGTCAATAACTAGAAAATATAGGCAACGTTTTCCTGCTATGTACCAGAAAATAACAGAAAAGTTTTTGCAAATCTAGACAGATAAAAAAGAATGTATATTGAAAATGAAAAAAAATACGTTTAATACCTTTCCAAACTAAAAAAAAGAAAAAGAAAAAGTATCATTCTCAAAAAAATTAATGCTGCACAATCTATCATAAATAGTTTCATAATATGTTCTTTGACAAAAAGTGTCACAAAAGAACCGTCTAAAAGACAACAATTTTGTCATATAATCGTATCACTATATGCTGTTATTGCTATACAAAAAAAATATTATAGCCACATAAATTATAAGTTTATTAAGTAATAAATATTAATTATTTTATCAACTACCCATATTATGTAATAATTATAATTATTAATTATTTTTAATAATAAAATAAGATAAAATAAATCTTTTGAGTATATATTTTCTTATGTGGCAATGACATCCTCCCGCCAGCAGCCAGGAAGAAAGTGATAGCAGGCAAGCTGAACCAATTGTGCCATGAAAAAAGTGGGTGATCAATCAAACAAAAGCAAAAGAGTCATATCATCTAACCTTTCAATTTCTCATGTCAAAGTAAACTCACTTTTTGCTGATTGGTATTCAGCATACATTTATATAAATTTAACTCCATTAAGTTTCAATTGGTATTCAACATACATTTATACACCCATTATTTTGTTCTACTTGTTTGTTTGGGTCAAAATGTTAAATGGGCATTAAAAAAAAAAATCTTAAATGTGGGCAAAAAACAAATCCCAGTGGCCTTGTCTTTGGTCTAGCCCAGCACCTATATATATTAATATATTTAGAGAGAACTCAATAAAGAAAAGTTTATCATATGTTAACTTTGTGTGTATTTCTTTATTGATTTTTCTTTTGATATATAGCAGAAATTTTCTTTTTTAGTAAATATTTTTATTATTTTCTTATATATATACTACTGTTATTAAATGAGGTGAGTTACTAAGTCAAAAATTAAAAAAAAATTAAAGTCAAATATTTTGGCAAAAGTTAATTAATGCCAATTTTGACTATAACATTCTTAATTAAGTGCTTTATATATATATATATTGGTCTCAATTGTTTTCTATATTTAGGTTGTAGTTTTTGTTAACTTGAAGAATAATAATAGAAATGACATGACCAAAATTATTTGAGGATGAAATGGGGAGCGAAATGGAATGGATAAATGCCATTTTCCATCTTTATCTATGCTACAAAATGGTGGCATGTGCTGGAAAAAGGTAATTTGACTAATTTCCATTCGTCTGTGCTTCTAATCCAAACATCATGACTTGTCTCATTCTCTTACCACTCTCTCATCTTACTTGCTAGGAATAGATCCTAGATTTAATTCCACCAATTAAGCTCTAATTTTACCAAAAAGTTAGGATTCAGTTGTTTTTTTTTTTTTAATTTAATTTATTTTTCTTTATCATTATTATTATTATTAAAAACTACAACCATGATATTTGCATTGGTAGGACTGGGGTTGAAATGATATGGTCCATGAATTCAATTGTAATCATGCCCGCCGAAGGTGAGCAAAAATTGTAAAGGAATAAAAATCAAGGAGAAAGAAAGAAGGTAGAGCAAAAATGGAATGACATTCTATTTTACACTGTGAAATTTTAAAAGAAAATTACATGGCGTTTTATCTCATAAATTTGTCTTATAATTTTGTCTCCTCTCCCACTACTCTAACTTAAATTTCTTTTTAAATTGAAAAATAATAAAAGAGATGAATTATTTGGATGAAATCTTGAAACCAAAATTTCTGTTCAAATATTTAATACACAAAATAAAAGAAAAATCGCTGAAATAGTGGAATAGATGGGGCTTTGCCACTTCCGTCCATTTTTTTTAGTTTATAAAAATTATTTAAAATTTTGTTTAAGATATAGGGTCACAAGAGTTTATGATTTAGATTTAACAATTTTAGGTTACAAAATTTAAGATTTAACATGAAGAATTCAAATTTTAAGATTTGGATTTTAGAGTTTCCAAATTTAGCATTTAGGTTTATAATTTTATAGTTTTGGATTTAGAATTTTGTAACTGACTAATAAGAATTTAGAATTTGGAGTTTGGAGTTTATAATTCATAATTTAAAATTTAAAATTTATGATTTAGAGTTTTTGGATTCAAATTTGGCTTACCATATCATTAGTCCCATTTTTTCATCCTCAACATTCACTCGTGTATCATTGCTTAGGTGGAATTGTACACCAATTTGTTTACTACTCTTTCATTAATCTTAAAAAATCTTAATTTGAATTGGATACTAATTGGTACATCCTCTAATTTAACATATTGTACAAGATATTCATTAAAAAATTATTATTTTTGGATATGAAATTAAGACAGATAAATTTAAAGAAGTAGTCATGTATACAGAACGCAAGAATCAACTAAATCGAATTTACTTACATTGTATTTTAGGGAAATGATTCATGCACACCATAAATCAACACCCGGGTCATCACACAATCATTTCAAATGGAAAAAATAATGTTTTATTTGAGTGTATACTTTTTTTTTTTTTTGACAAGGGTAATGGTTAAGAAATTAGTAGAGTTAGTTGTTAGCAACTGGGATTTCTCAGACTAATGAACATTTCACCTCCTAATATAAGACGTGCGACCATTAGATTGCAAATTGATAGAATTCATGAGATGGCAGAACTCGAAACCCTGACCTCAACCTCACCAAAGCCCTAAGGCTTGGGGTCAACCACTGGAACTCAGGCCCGGTTGGCCGAGTGTATACTTATCATAACTTATTCTGAATAGTTGAAAACATGTTTTCTCAAATGTAGTAAATGTCCTTGTATTCTTTCTCATGTTTGCTCTACTTCTTTTGCTAGTCATTTTCCTAGACTCATTGTCTTTGCCATTCCTCCTGTTATGCTAGGGTAGTTAATGGAGAGATCCCGTTCATCTTCTCCAATTTTCTTTTTATTAAGGTTAAAATTAAGAGATTAAAGTTAACAAATAGTCAAAAATCCCTTCTCTTTCCCAAATCTATCTAATCTCCAACGCAAGAACAAAAATGAGAAAAATCCATGACTTCTTTTTTTTTTTTTCAAATCTTAGTTGGAGATCTAGCTTGATTTTGCCAATCTGCAGAATACGAGAGGAATTCAACCAAGCATTTAGAAGAACATCGCAAGTACATGTAGAAAGATGAAAAAAAAAATTCATTTGAAACCCATAAAATTCAAGACTACTTTTCCTCTTTTCAATTGCAAAATAAATCCCTCATCTGTCTAGGTTAGTGAATCTCAAATCCCTTTATCTCAACATTTCAGCAATGTGGATCTTTGTGGTGGAAGAAATTGAAATGGTGGTGCTACTTTCGGTGCTGCTTCAGAGGAAAGAGGCTGCAGTAATGGGAAAACGAGGAGGTTTTCATGGGAGGGAAAGGGATTAGGTAGTCTAGTGTTTTTGGGATCCAAGAGTTTAGATCTAACTGTTGGCTAGAGCACAAAAAAAAAAAAAAAAAAAAAAAGAATGAAAATTTTTAGATCGATAAAAAAGAAAAAAAAAGCTAGATTCAAATGGGATGAAATTGATGGTTACTGGTGGGTGATGAGTACCCAAACCGTGTGATGAGTACCCAAATTTTCTGGATTCTTTGCTATGGAGAAGCAAGGGGAATAGATGGAGTGGTAGGAAGAGAAAGAAGGAGAATGATGAGAATGGAGGAAGAGAAAGAAAGGAAGGAGAAGGGAGGAAGAGAAAGAAAGGAGGAATAAGCAAGGAAGAAGCGAGGAAAAGTAGTGGCCAACCGTGGTGATGGTGTTGCTGCCAATGCCAGTGCTGGAGAAGACATGGAAACGATGAAGAATCGAAGAAGGGAGAAGGGATTGAGTTATTGTGTGTTTGGAATAAAAAATAGAGTATGGTTGGCTACAAGGATAAGTTATTCAACACTTAT
>BPVZ01000163.1:79742-94205 GCA_020521535.1 Rubroshorea leprosula | reverse complement strand
GTACTAATTTCACAACTCAAATTCATATTTTTAATATTGAAAATTTTTTAAAATTTATGTCTTTAATGCACACATTAAAGGGCATTTATTTTATTTTTTCAATTATTAATTTAAATAAAAATAAAAATTAATTTTAATTTTATTAATTATTTACTTAAAATATTTCATATGATATTAACATTAAAAATAAAATTTATTTTTATAATTTTTTATATAAAATAATAATAAAAATATATAATAAACACATTATAAGAAGGTAAATTCTAAAAACCCTTTAATCATTGGCTAATTGACTTACTATTTCAGTATGGTTGTTAATGATTGAAAACCCAACCATCTCTATCTAAAACAATAATAATAATAATAAATAAAAGAGAGAGAGAAAAAAAAAAGGACAGTAAATTGTTCTCAAACACACCAATCATTCTTGGCAGCAACGATTCATCGAATAGTTTCTACAGGGATTCACGAGGAGCACGTGGTTATCAATCGGTCTAAGCTCTAAAAGTCCAAACATAAGAGGATGTGCATTTTCATCTTATCCATATTCTGTTTTTCAATTGACACCAAGAAAGGGATTAACAGATAAAGAATGAGGGTGGCCCATGGAAAGAGTATCGATTGGGTGATGTAGGAGGGGACGACTGCCAGTTTTTTAATGTCCCGTGGCCCCATGTGTAAATTCATTGTTCGAATTTCATGATATATATCTGATCTTCTTTATTTTTGTTTGGTGCATAATATATATGAGAGGTCAGTATTTTGTTATGTAATTTGATATAATTTAAAAAATTTGTAAATATTTATAGTCTCAAATCCCTCTCCTCTCCTAAAATTAATATCTTCCATCTATGAGGTTCTAAGAGGCCTAGGCTCCCAGTTCGAACATCCACCATGCAACCACAAGCAACAAAAACAGAATATCATTCAACTATGTATATGCAGGTATTTTTTGTGTTCAATATTATAAAGATATAGCCAATAATATCTTAATTTGCCCCAATGGCCTGTAACCTTGAGATTTTGGGTTTAATTTTGTATATGATGAATTTTCTTCAAGTTTTTTTTTTCTAGATTTTGTATTATACTTAAGTTAAGATATCTGTGTTATGTATAATTTGTATACTATATTATACTTTACTTTCCTAAAAAAAAAGAGAGGAAAGATATATAGCATAAAAAAATTATAAAGATATATAACACAATAGTGAATTGCCCCCAAAAAAAAAGTTTTTACTTTGATTTCAAATTAAAGTTAAAACCAAATTTTCATTGTATAATGAACACTACAAGAAATTCATATTTAGTGACTAATAACTAGTCACTAAACTTTTATTTTTCGTCACAAATTAAAATTAGTGATAAAATTTAAATCGTTAGCAAAATCCTTATAACTAATGCTTTTAGTGATAAATTTGATACTTATCACAGAAAAGAATTTTGTAATGATGACAAAAATTGATATTATTAATAAGTTATTTGTAACAAATTTAATCATCGCAAAAAAAAAATTTTTTTGTTACAATAATTTTCATCGCAAATGTTACAATTAAGTGACAAAAAAATAGTCACAAATGCAATTGTGATGAAAAATTTAGTTATTAATTATTAAAATTGATATTAAATCAAAAAGATATTTATATACCACAAATATCGTAACAAAAATTATGTCACAAAAAAATTGATATATAAATTTATCACAAAAGTTTAGTAAAAAATATTATTATTTTAACACTAATCAATTTTGATTAAAATTAATCAAGCCCAATTAAAATTAATCAGGTCCAAACTAAACTCAAGTTTTATTGAACTTCACATGTTTTATAATGCAAAACTTTATTTTCTTAAATATTTCTTATCATATGAAATATATTTATAGTGCAAAATTTTATTCTCTTATATGTTTTTTACCAATATGGGATGCATTGATTAGAGAAAACTTAAATACGGTTGAATTGTAATGATGATTTTTATGATCACAAGTATGTATTCTTTTTGTAACAATTTTTAGTGACAAAATACATTTTTAGTAATAAATTATTTGGTCATTATTGAATGTGTAAGGTATATGTGATCAATATTTGAAATTTGTTTTAATTAGGATGAGTAATAGTGATGATTTTTATTGTTACAAACTTATTTTTTATTTGTGATCATTTTTCAATAATGAAATATCTTTTTAATAATAAATTTTTTTTATCATTATTGAATATATTTGCATTTGTGATTAATTTTCAAATTCTATCACAAATGTAATGAGTTATAATGTTGATTTCAATATTCGTCGCAATTTTTTGTCACTAAAAATCTCATTTCTTGTAGTGGAAAAAGCAACTTCTATTATGTACCTAATTAATTTCATAAAAAAAAATAAAGAAAAACTAATGCTATACTAGTTTGTTAAGATACTCCACAATCATTGCTGAAAACATGCTGGAAGTCCTCAATTCACACGTTAATAGTTTTTTGTTAGGCAAAGAGATGGAGAAAAACGTGCCCAATTCAACCATCAAACTTGAAAAGGAAGTTGGTCTCTTCATTCCTGGGAATGGGTAGGTATTTTGTTGGCCTATGTAAAGGAAACCAAACCGATTCGAATGGCATCTACAGAATTAAGATATAGGAGTCGACCTCCAGAATTAAGCTTCAAAAATCACAAATATATATTAGAAAAAATAGCGAAAACTATCAGTCAGCGTGTTTACAAGTGACAGTTCCAACCTGTCCTCATGTTGATGTTCTTCTCGTATATGCTTTTAATTCTTAATTTCGTCGAACAAGTTTTTCTATTACAAGTAGGTATATGTATTGGTCAACATTTTATTAGTATTTATGATATGTCCTTTATTAAACGATAAACTTATCTTAGAACTTAGAAGTTTCCTATTTTCGTTTATTTATCAGTTGTAATTTCGTATTTTCATGCACCTGTAGGGTACGGCCATAACGTCCTTTAACAATGAAATTAAAAAAAAAAAAAAAAAGTAATCAAGTAATTATATATCTTTTACGATATTCAGTATATATTTTGATATTGGAGTGTTATAGTTGATTACTAAATGTCCTTCGATTGATGTAGGAAATGGGTCTTTGACATAATTAGTAAAGCATTAATTTTTTGATACATGCAAAATGATTTGAAAAAAAAAAAACATAAAAATGTAGACATTCATTCACTTGGAATTAAATAATTACAAAATTTTTGTTGTGAATATGGCATCCGATCCGATGCAGAAATAAAAGTAAAAGAAAAAGGAAAAAATATCCAAGAAAGTCGGATACTGAAAATGAAGTGAAAACATGAAAATGCATGGGAGTGACAGGATGGCTATGGCCATACCAACCAAAATGAAAAGGTTTTTAAAATTATAAAATATTATTTTTGAAAGTATTAATTTTATTTAATTTAATTGATATAAATAATTAATAACTGTAATTATTAACTAATAAAATAATTAATATTTATTAATTAATAAATTAAAATTAATTTGTAAATTTATATTTTTAAAGACTTTTAAAAAATTAAAATATTAATTTCCTTAACACTTCTGACGGTGACAATAACAATTCCGGGGGACTGTTGGTGAAAGACAAAGACTTATACTTAACGGCAACCAAAACCGAAATTGTCAAACTCTCTGCAGCCACCCCCTCAAGTGCAATTGCATACCGATGCAGTCACGAGCATGATCAAACCCACCGGTCAAGTCAATCTTTCTTCTCTACTATATGCGTACAACAACTCTAATATATACCTCTCATCAATTGCTTTTCTTTCAACGCCAGTTGTGTTCTTGGTTAATTACCCATCTTTTCTCTCAATTTCTCTCCTCCTGAAAAGAAGTAGCTTGGAGGGCCGTTGCTATTCCATTTCTTGGGTTTTTGGTAAAGATAACATTATTGGAACATGAGGAAGCCTTGCTGTGATAAGGAAGACACCAACAAAGGTGCATGGTCTAAGCAGGAGGATGAGAAGCTTATTGAATACATTCGTAAACACGGCGAAGGCTGCTGGCGAACTCTCCCCAAGGCTGCAGGTATGTCTTTTTCCATTTCTGCTACTCTTCCGGGCCTCCACGAAAGTCACGAAAATGAAAACAAAGAAATTGCAAAAGGAACATTAATAACCCCACTAGCTAGCTCCTAGATTCAAAAAGAAACCCCTTCTAGCAAGTTGTCTGGTTAATTCGTAACTCAGAAATCATGAAGGAAATTCATATTGAGCATACTTAGATATCACAAAAATATAAAGTACCCTTCATCGTAATATATATATATATATATATATGTCAGAATTCATTAAAATTTTCTATTTAAGGGATATAAACCAATTCGGCTAAACTATTGTTTATGTGACCATGAATAAGCTCATCAAACTGATGTTATTACATTGACAATGGTGATCAGGCCTTCTTCGTTGCGGTAAAAGTTGTAGGTTGAGATGGATAAACTATCTAAGGCCTGACCTTAAAAGAGGCAATTTTGCTGAAGATGAAGAAGATCTCATCATCAAGCTTCATGCACTGTTAGGAAATCGGTATGATATAATATATATCCCAAATTCTTTCTATTCCATTCAGCCTAAATATTTGAAGAGGATAAAAATGTCAATTAATTAATTATTTCAATTTAGTATTTTCAAACAAAAATGTATGTATCTAACTTGGTAAGAAAAATAATGTTATTCAGGTGGTCGCTAATAGCTGGGAGATTGCCTGGACGTACAGACAATGAAGTGAAGAATTACTGGAACTCCCATTTAAGGAGAAAGCTTATAAACATGGGTATTGATCCCAATAATCACCGTTTGGTGACTAATCTCCCTCGCTCTACGAACCGGCCTGGCGAATATTCCATTTCCACCAGTGCAACATCCTCTGCTCCAAAAATTCCACCCAATGACAATCAGCAATCGGCCAAATCCCGCAGCTTTGAGGATCATCACCAAGTATCCGATGCTGGAAGTTGCCTCAAACACGGGCCTTGTCTCCCTGATCTAAACCTAGATCTCACCATCAACCTTCCAACCCCTTTGGTTTCTAAAATTGGAGATGAACAAAAGCAGAAAGATCCCCCCAAAAAGGGGTGTAAACCTGAGCAAGAATTCACCCCTTCTCCGACCCTCTTTCTCTTCCATTAGCATGCAGCATGGGTCGAAAATATATTCTGTACGAAATTTTCTCTCAAATAGGGGCAATGGTGATTGTAGTTGAAGGCACATTTCGTGAACCCTATACTGTTTCTGATCCAAACAGTATAGGCTTACCCCAAGTACCTACGTGCTGTGGAAATTTCAACAAAATTTAGCCTCGGGCAGCGGACTTCCATTGGAGAGGGGGACATATATATGGAGAAATTAATAAGGCTCACTAAATTTTCCGAAGCACGTATTATGAGAAGTATTTCAGTGCACAATTGTGGAAAGATTCATATATGGTGGCGATAATATTAATTCATCAAGGATTAATTTCTCTTGTAAATTAATCATATTATAATTAGTTAGTCGTTCTGATGTACTTGATCATGCAATGTACTCCATTGGATCGATCGAGAAATTTGTGATTCGTTGTAATTAATGCTCTTGTATGTGAACATGATTTGCTCTGAATTTATTGTTCTCTTCTCTCCATAATTAAGTCTTAATTTGATGCAAACATATTTTAAACTCTGATTTAAGTAATTTATTCTCTGAATTTTCAGCTTTTTAATTCCTAATTTTGTTTTATATATAAAGTATAATGCAAGAAAAAGCAAATGAAGGTCAAGAAATCTTAAGAGTCTGATGAAGATTCATATATACATTGAGAGTGCAGAGAAAATGGTGTCTGTTAATTTGCAGACATGGAGATATTATACAACATAGTTCTTGTGGCCGGCCGGGACTATTAAAAATTATGTCTAAAAATGATAAGAATGTAAGCATTTGAGTATAAAGTATGGGTGGAGTTACTCTTACATTTTAAATGATTAATATCATTTTTTTAATATAATTATCTATTATATTTTTATGATGCACTTTTTTTTTAAAATTTTATATTTTTTTTGTTTCTTAATAAAATAAATGATATAATAATCAATTAATATAAAAAATGTAATATTGCTAATTAAAAGTGAAACAATAACATTACTCATAAAATACGGTGTTTATAGATTTAAAAAATAAAAAAATTATAAAAAGTCGCAAGTTACTTATTCAAAAAGTATTTTACAACATAAATTATTTTAAATTGTAAAATACTAACTCTTAAATAAGAGAGTTCCCAATAAAATAATAGACTCTTTACATATATTCTCAAAAAAATGTTTGTAGTTTAATTGTATTAAACTATATACAATATTTATTATTGGATGAAATCTTTAATATTGAAGGTCCTCTCACATTTAATAAAATTATTTTTATAATTTAATGTAGCTTATATTGTAAAATACAAAACTGATACTTAAATATTAGCTCATCGCAATGCATCAAAATTGATGGCATGCATGTGAAACTGGGGAGATGATGATAATTGTTGCTATTTGCGTGTTAGATGTAATACCGAACATTCAAAGAGGTATTTGGCTCATAGGATATCGACGCTACTACTTCTCCTTCTATATATCTTTCTTACGTCTCGAAATAACAATTGTTTTTTTAAAAGAAAAATTAAAAATTTAAGATAATTTATATATTTATTTATATTATTTTTGAAAAGAAATTTAAAAAAATAATTTTTTAATAAAATAATTAATTAAAATAAATAAATAAAAATAAATTTAAATAAAAAATCGATCGATTTTTAAAAATAAAAAATAATAATTAATTTAAAACAAATACAAATAAAAAAATAATAATTATTTTTTAGATAGAAAAAGTAATACACGCAATTACTGGATTTTGACGGCTATTAATTAGTACAAACTAGTACTCCAACTTCGGTGGTTGTGGTTACACGCGCAACGACCCACTTACTATTATTTCCTCTATGTCATATTAACTATTATTTTTTTATTTTTTATTTTTAATTAAAAATTTAAAGACAAGTTATATGTTTATTTATATTATTTTTTAAAAATTAATACATAAAAAAAAAGACTTTAATAATGAAATTAATAACTAAAGTAAAAGGATAAGGATATGATTAAATTAAAAAAATTTATATTGTTAAAAAATAATAATTAATTTAAAATAAATTTAAAATAAAAAAATAACAATTATTTTAATAACAAAAGTAGTTAATAACAACGCGTTTGTTTTGTTTTTCTCAAAAAAAAGGGCCATCGGCCAAATTTACAACTAACTAATTAAATATACATTCTCTTTCTCATAATATTCAATATATACTATATAAATATACCGATGAACATGAATGCTATATACATGTATGTATGTGCGTGCCTTAGATTCCTACATATGTACAAAATTGAAAACTTCCGACCAAGAAAAAGACTATCATATTTGTATAAGTACAATGCATAGCATCAATCTCTATAGAATGACTTAACGAAAGAGTTAAAGTCAAGTGAAAAGATTTAAAAAATAATAACAATTATTTTTTTTTATAAATTTATTATTATTAAATATAAAAAAAAAATTAATACAGAGCATTATATATAGTCACCTAAATTAGGTGATGGTACATCTACAAATATTTAATCAAACTGACTTGTTTAATTAATTTGAATTCAAGGCACCATCGATATGAATGCGTAGCATCGGGTAATTGAGGGTTGAAAGCGATTCATGTGATAAGGTTGAGCATACGTAGTTTTCTTACCTACAAGTCTCGATCGGAGCAGGTCCGCATGCATGATTTTGCCTGTTTGGTGGGCTCTTTCCTCGTTGTAATGTGTGGTAAATAAAGTACGGCTGGCCCGGCCCAGCTGTAGGAAGAATTGCAGAGGCCCCAAGGTCCCCTTTCATTTTCTCAAGGGACGATCACCTGACTTTCGACATTTCCTTTGCCCCCCGTACAGCCATTCATACAATGCCGCTTCTGTTAGTTATCCAAAATTTATTGATTGAAACCAACGGCCCTGCAGGGAATTTAGTTTTTTTCTTTTTTTTTTAATAAAATTTTATATTTAAATTTTGTGAATAAAAAAATTAAAATTTAGAGATTTTTTTTATGGAGTTTGGCGTAATTCGACTTTATATTAATTAAGACACAATGTTATTATCGTATACTCAAGAGTTAATAAAAAAAATTATTGATTGGATGTAGATTCTATGAAGTTTTCAATTTTTCTTTTTTTGATCTTAGTTGTATAATAGGAATTAACAATCTCTCATCTCTTATCATACTCTATTGGCATGTCATGTAATTTGAATTCAAAATTTCTTATTTTCAACGAAAAAAGATAATCACTGAATTATTTAGATCGTTGGCAAGTTTTCATTTAAAAGGAAAAAAAATTATTAACCCTACCTATAAAAAATTGAGAAAAAAATTTTAAAATTATGTTATTTAACTAACTCCCTAGGATACGATAGTAACATTGTGTCTTAATTTTTTTTACTTATTTTTTTTAATTTGGCCAACAAAAACTAATTTAAAAAATAATATTTTTCAATTTAACCCATCCTTTTTATATATTATATGGCCTATAAAAGTATCAAAATATCTTTAATAAATCTCATTTGATAAAAATAGTTAAATGCTTTTATAGTCCAGTTTCTTGCTGTCCAGATTAAAAAAAAAAAAAAAAGTCTTTAAAAATAATTGAAATGAAAACACTGGGGGAAAGAAAGGGATAGCCTGTATGGGCCAAACCCATTTCGGGCCAACTCTACCTTACTCACGTGAAAAACCATGGACTTCACAGAACTTATGAAAGCCCCAGTTGCCAAGGGGCTCAAAAATTGTCGGCCTTTTTAACCACACTGCTCTGGTGATCTGGATCTGGTCTATCTTTTTATTATACTAGATGGTACCTGTGCCCTCGCATCGGGACTTACAATGAAATAATTTATATTTTTAATTTTGATAAATTTTATTTTTTTAGTAAGATATTATTTATTTTTAAAAAATAAATATAAATTAAAAGAAAATATTAAATATATTTGTATAGTTTTCTAATATATGTCAATGTTTTCTAGTAAAAAATTATGAAAAAAACCTTTTCATTTGTACTTATGCTTTTTTTCATGTAATAATTTAGAACATGATTTATATTTTTATACAAATAAAAGATTTTTATAATATCAAAAAATATATATATCTTATAATATGTTTAAATTGAGAAAAATAGAAGTGTAACGCTTCAAATCCCATATTGGTGGGGATTTGTGAGTAAACTTAATGTATAATTGTAGAAACCAACCACTACTAATAACTTGAACTTTTAACAATTTATAGACTTTGATTCGAAGAGTTGTTAAGCTAGTGGTAGATTTAGACTTGGGTCATTTCAAGAGGGGAGGAAACGTAGTAGATAATTGTAGAAACCAACAACTACTAATAACTTGAGCTTTTAAGAGTTTATAAACTTTGGTTTAAAGAGTTGTTAGGTTAGTGGTAGATTTGGACTTGGGTCGTTTCAAGAATAGAAGAAAAGATTTTTTGATTAATCAAATTATAACATTTTTTAAATATTGCAATTTAATTTGTCAAAAAATCTTTCCTCCCCTCAACCCAAACATACTATTAATTCAACATTTGAAATAGAAATGAGGAATACTAATGTCTTGAAAAAAAGAAGTTATTACTTATTTCTTTCTTCTTTTTGAGAAAATATATGACAAAATTATATTAATACAAAAAAAGAGAGTTTATTAAGGTGGTTTGAGAAAGTGAACCCCTAGTATATGAGTAAGACAAAATGTAATCATAAGAGATGGATATTTATAAAAAACAACAAAAGTTAAAGAAAGTGATGTTCTTATCTTGAAAAGTTGGTTAGCACACATATGACTATCCCTATCAACATGTTGCAATGTTGAGTTAGAACAAAATTTCTCATGAGTTCTTTACAATTCAAAACATTAGAGACGTTGGCAAGCAATAATTGAATAGCATAAAAAGAATCAAACTCAATGCTAATTTTAAAAAACCCCATTAGCAACAATAAAGTTGAACGTTATCTTTTATATCTTAAAACTTAACACTTATTCTATTAGTAATGCATGCATTCTTAGCAAACCCCATAATCTAAATGTCATTATGATCTTTGAATATCCCTCCTTTGCCAATAGGTTTGAAGAAGGTAGCCCTCTCAGTATTAATGCTTAATAAAATATAAAGGAGGTTTATGCCAGCAAAACATACCAAGTTACCTATTAGATAAATTAAATTGAATAGATAAAATTGACTAAAATTCAATAGTTTTATAAATAATAAGAAAAATTCATTTAGAATCTTGAAATAACAATTCTCATAAAACTTGTCATTCTTGTGGTACTAAATTTCCCAAAAAATGAATGAGAACAAAGCAATCCAAGGAATTTTAAAATAAGAGAATCATTCATGCATTTACCTCATTTTTTATTTAAGGGAAACGAAACCCCCTTCCCTCATTTGGTTAGATTAAAACGCAAAATAATAATAATAATAATAAAGAAAGAATAAACCCCTCGCTTCCCCTCTTGTCCTCTCCAATTTTTTATTATCCAAATGGAGAGGCTTATCTTCATCTTCTCTCCCTCGAACCAAAAAAGGCATTAGCATTAGCTCTTAATCAACCAATAAAAGAAACAATAACATTCTCAATATTCACAATGGGAATGCTTACGTTCCAAATTCTCAATGAGTATGAACATTTTTAATTGTTAGTATGGAGATATTAGCAATGATAATAAGGTCTTATGAGATCAAAGAGCACTCCCCATCCCATGGTGATTTTTTGAAGGAGAAAAAAAATCTTCCTCATCTTAATTTACAATAATTTATAAAAAAAAAAAAAAGAAAAAAAAAAGACAGTGATTGGTATACCTTATATTTCAACACCTAGTTTAACACCTTTTGGTTTAGTTATTAAAAAATCACTATTTTTAATCTGAAATTAAAAACAGACAAATATAATAATACAATCATGCACACATGATACATGAACCGACTGAATTGACTATATTTATATTATATTTTTTATGACTAAATCAAAAAGTGTTGAACTGAGTGTTGAACCGGAGGGTGTACCAAACATTTTCCATAAAAAAATTACCATACAATTTTTTCTTTACAACATATTAATGGCAAATATGTTGAGTAATTAAGTTAGACTTGAATTACATAATAAATATTGGGTTTTTTCATTAAAATGAATGAAAAATTAAGTAAGTATATTGAAATTTGTTAAAGTATGAGTTGAACTCAATTTACAATAATTTATAAAAAAAATTATTGTATTTTTAAGGGTACATTAAATGGGGTCCTTATGGGAGGAAAGGAAAAATTGCCATCTTTAAATAGTACATTTGATTTGAAGGAAATTAATGAAGAGAACAAATGAGGTTTTATTTTTATTTATTTATTTATTTATTTATTTTTAGGGCAATGCTCCTCTTGTACAATGGGAGGCAATCTTATGTCATCTTTTGGCGCACCCCACCCACATGCTATGTAATTCAAATTCTAAAATTCTTATTTCTACTAAAAGGAGATTACCATTAAGCTACCATAAAATAAAATCTATATATATTATAAAGGAAAAACTATTGAGAAAAAGTTTGTCATGTATCACATTCATATGTTTTCCTTCTATTAACCAATTTAAATCCTAAAACTGTAAATCATTAATTTTAAAAGCTTCAACCTTTAAATTCTTATTATTTCACTCTAAAATTTTAAAATCTAAAATTCTAAAATTTTAAAACTAAATCCTTAATCTAAAATTCTAAAGTTTAAATTTCTAATTTTATATGTTAAATCTTACACATTGAAATATAAAATTATTCTTATTAAATTCTAAAAAAAATCAAGTTTAAAATTAACAAATGCTTAATTTGAAAAGTAGTACAGTAAAAAAAATCCAATAGCTTTTCTTTTATTATTATGAATTAAATATTTTAGTGTATATTTTCTTCATATAATTTCACCCAAATACTCTATCTCTTTTATTATTATTTTTATTTAAAAAGATATTTAAATTAACAAAAAGTCATAGCAAATATGCACTAACGGTATTGTAGTCAAGTGGTACTAATTAACCTTTTGGATTTGACTTTTTTTTTTCCTATAATTTTGGACTTTGACAGTAACTCATCTCATCAGACAACAACATAAGAAATACTCCATTGTAAAAAAAATACTAAATAAGGAAAGTTTTGCCATGTGTCAAAAGAACCATAAATTAAGGATTGGATAAAAATTTAGCACATTACATGATTTTTCTCATTAGTTTCTCCCTTTATATATAGATAGATATAGAATAGATTTCTAATGCAACATGACCAAATATAAGTACAGT
Source organism: Rubroshorea leprosula (assembly GCA_020521535.1). Taxonomy (NCBI): domain Eukaryota; kingdom Viridiplantae; phylum Streptophyta; class Magnoliopsida; order Malvales; family Dipterocarpaceae; genus Rubroshorea; species Rubroshorea leprosula. The sequence goes on along the minus strand of BPVZ01000163.1, from coordinate 81,821 downwards.
TTTATAACATGTTATTAATCAAATTCGAATGACATAACATAAAAAGGGGTTTATTGTTACATTTTAAATAGTTAATACTATATCATTTTTAATGTAATTGTCTATTATATCCTTATATTACATTTTTTTCTCCAAATTTTACATTTTTGTTTCTCAATAAATTAAAAGGTATAATAGTAAATTAAAATAAAAAAATGTGGTATTAATAATTAAGGGCATAATAATAACCACACCCCATAAGAGAGAGAAAAGAAGACTTTTTCATGCTCGGCTTTGTTTGCATCTAAGTTTAGAACTTTTTTGCTAGGACAATTATAATTGTCTTTTTGGACAATTATACATACACCCAAAAAATCAACACCCATCTCAACACGCAAGGCTAAAATAAGGAGGGATAAATTTGTAATTTTATTGTTTATAAACCTTAGGTGTTGAGATGGGTGTTGATTTTTTGGGTGTATGTATAATTGTCTTTTTTGCTAACATTGTTGTTTTTTTGTGCCTCACTCTCTCCACATGAGTTGCTCTAATATTGTTGGGAAAAAAAAGTAAAACTTTATACTTTCTTTAATTTTATAAATATCATATAATCACTATTCAAATTTTATGAAATAGTATTAATAAAACTTGAAAGATATAACATAAAAAGGTTGGGGTTATTGTCACATCTTAAATAGTTAATACCACATCATTTTAATATAATTGTCTATTTTACCATTACATTATATTTTTTTCTCAAATTTTTATATTTTTTTCTTAATAATAAATTAAAGGATTTAATATTTAATTAAAATAAAAAAAGTATGGCTTTAGTAATTGAGGATGTGTTAATAATATCATTCCATAAGAGGGAGAAAAGATGACTTTTTTATGCTCAATTTTATATGCATCTAAGTTCCAGACTTTCCTGCTAATGTCATTGTTTTTTCATGTCTAGCTCACTCCATGAGGAGCTCTAATATTATTGAAAAATAAAAGTTTTGCACTTTCTTTAATTTTGAAAATATCATATAATCACTATTCAAATTTAAATATTATTGTATTAATTATTATTAGTTATTAATTACTAAAAAAACAAAAAGGAAATGGAAACGTTGCAAGAAAGGGCCAGAGGAAAAAAACAAAAAAAAGAACGCTCCAAGTGTTCTTAGAAAAAAAGTGCAGCCAACAAAATGTACTATATAATTTAAATATATAATTGTAACATATTAATTGATGGTAGCATAAATAATTAAATGAACAGCTTGCTTTGGTCCAATGACATGAACTTTAGATTATGGTCATTCACCTCTTATGGTTGACGTGATCGAGCCCTACGGGTCCACTTTCTCCTTCTCTAATTAATACATGTAAATAATTTCAATCTGTTAAAAAAAAGGAAAATGCTACAAACACACTCCTCCGTTACATACTTCCTTGCACACACTCACTTTCCGTTATGATCCGTTAACTCCCAAACTCACCTCCTCTGTCTCCATGGGGAGGTAATCACCGGCGCCACCGCTCGAAGCACCAAATCAAATGCATAGAAAAGTCAAAATTTGGACAAGGAATAAGAAACAATAACAAAAAAAGGAAATTGCAGTGGAAATTGAATGAAGTGACGATCCTTCGTCATACCAGAACAATGCATCCACCAAGACCCATCCCCTCAAAGATCTAGTGAAACGCCCCCAATGAGCCCTACAATTTCTTCCTTTCATTTTCTTTCTCTCTCTATCCCTCAATCAACACCAGATCTGGATTTTTACCAAAAAAAACACCGGATCTGGACATTTTCCCTTCTAATTTCTCTTTTTTGCTCGGTTGCTGCTGGGTCAATCGAAGGAACCCAACAACGCCTGCTTTCCTGAACTTGTATGCCGTCGTCCGCTGGAAAATTCCGTTCAATTCCTATCTCGGAAATTCAAATCATCTTCTGAAATTGTCTGCAAATATGTCTTGCTCTTTTTGGTATGTTCGTGAAGAGAAGAAGGGTGACGAGCTGGAGGAGAGTGGCAAGGCCGCTCCAAGCACTTGTAGCCCATGCCTTTTCATTTTCTCTCCCCTTCCCCAACACCAGATCTGGGTTCCTTGGCA
>BPVZ01000163.1:58603-79642 GCA_020521535.1 Rubroshorea leprosula | reverse complement strand
TCTAGTAATAATAATAATTACATTAAAATAGAACTAAAAATAAAGAAATTTATCAAAAAAAAAGAAAGTCAAGTCATCTGTTAAAAAATAATAAATTAAGAAAAATATATGAATGTGACACATGATAAACTTTTTCTTGAAAGGTTTTTCTTTATAATATATATAGATTTTATTTTGTGAAATTGACATATGTCATACTTGATTTCAATGGTTTCTCTCTTAAAATATAGATATAGATGACAATAATGTTATCAATACTCCCAAGCAAGATGGAAATAAATCACTAAAGCAAAAACATATAGTTCGAAGGAGACATACTCAGCTATTATATACGTAAATGGTTCAGCTATTATATGCATACATAAAGGCCTTTTCAACTCCCAAGCTATTTTGAATGGGTAATATGAAAAGGTTGGAGAAAGAAACAGTCTAAGCATTTAAAATGGAAAACATGAATACCAATGTCTTGGGGAAGTAAGAAGTTAAAGCTCATTCATTATTCTATTTTTTTTAAGAAATGTAACAAAAGGAAAAAAGAAATAAAAAGGATGGGTAATATCAAACATTGGGAAAAGAAACAGCTAGACCATTTGAAATGGAAATGGAAATGGAAATGGAAAATACCAGGGAAGTAAAAGGTTAATGCTTTTATAATTTTTCTATAATAGCAATCTCTGATATAGAGAAAGATTCTCATATGATTATTAACATACTGTATTCAAAAGTAAATATTGACAAACTTTCATGTAAAAATCTATGTACTATCACAAAACAAAAGCAAAATCACTTTTTCAAACGAACGTTCCAAGTGAACGGTAAGCCCTTGAAGGTCATCATGATATGGAATCTATGCAAAGATATCAAGAAGACATTCTTTAGCGAGTCATTTAGAGTATATAGTCTAATAATAACATGATGCTTACCAATCATAGAGGCACAATGCATACCAGCATAAGAAAAAGGTTCTTCCCCTGCGAGTTACTCCCACGTAACAATCCCAAAAGAATAAACATATATATATCTACAGCATGGAAAAAATAAAAGATAAGTTGAAAAATTAAAATAGCTTAACATAAAAATAAATAAATAAATAAATAAACAAACGCCGCAAATAGAAAACATACAGCTACATTCTGGCATACAATGTATAATAGTACTTTTCCAGTTACCATATTACTTTTACCAATTACCACTTAAAAGCTCAGGTGCGAGGATAATGTCCTACGAACACCTCTAGAACCGAAATCCATTATCTCTCTCAGTTTCTGTACACAAAGCTCCCCATGTTGAGCCCAGAAGAAGAGGATCCGGCATCAAAGGCGGTGCGTCAAAATATTTTTTTTATATATTTTATACTTTAAAATATTTTTTTTGTAAATACTTATATATAAGTTATTATACATACAATATTATTCAAGAAAACAATAAATCTTATTTTAAATTAGTATTCTTCTTTTCAGTTTCTAACTACAACTAACTTAAAAAAATGAAAAACTTTTTTCTATTTTTGTTTTTGTGAAGAGGTGTAAAAGACGTCCAACCACATACTTAAAAGGCTCCGGTTTATGGCGAGAAGACAGAGCAGTCCAAGGAGAATGAAATAGAACCAATTATTTCACCAAATTTTATAAGTAAGTTGTTGTCCACTTCTCGGAATGCTCTAGTAGGAGGAAACGATTCCATCCTCTCTGTCTCTTACGATATTATGACGTCACCCACGTTGTTCGAAGAAAGGACCGTCTCAAAATATCGTATGTATAAGACTGGTACATGTCGCAAATTTTATAGCAGCATGTACCACATTTACAATTTTTTTTTCTACTAAATTAAATATAAAACTGAATTAAATTCGCTCAAAACACAATTCCAACTTGAAATTAACCTTTTGGTAACCTTCTTCCTTGAGAGAAGAATTTGGAGAAATTCTTTTTCAAGGAGAAGTTCTTGTAGTTTCATTGAAGATTCTTGTTTTTGAGCTGGGGGCTGGAAACAATATTCAAGAAAATTAATAGATTTAATTGACTAAAAGCCTTTTAAAGAAGAATTTAGAACAAAGGATTAAAAAATAATTTTTTCTCTCTTAATATATTTAAATATCATATTATTAAAATTTAAAATTTTTTACTTTTTTTTAAAAATAAATAATTATATGGATATAAAGTTTGAGTTGATGCATGTATCTTCCCTTTGTGCTATGACTTTGTCAATTAAGAAAACCTTTTTTTTTTCCCCACCCAAAGAAAGAATTTTATTTTTTTATGTTTGAGGAAAAGAAAGAATTTTATTTTTATATTCCATATGCGAAGAGAATGGAAGCTTTACAGGCTGGCAAGGCCCCTCACCATTTTGCACGTAGCCTTCGGACAAAACCAGCAATAGCTTAGGAGTTACATTGGTTTTTGCAATATGGAGTAGTTTAATTCCAACTGTATCTGTAGTTCCTTCTATCCTCCCGCGACTCTTGCTTTCTCTTCCCTCCACTACTTCCATACGGCTCCTCTAGATCTTTGTCTTCGCCTTCAATGCAAATCTCGTTCCACGTTTCTCACATTCAATCCGGAATTCAAAACCCCGTGATGTATCTTCAACCCCATTTCTTTTTCAGTCTCAATCCGTTGTTTTAGACCCAGAAACAGAAGCGACCCAAGTCAGGATGACCGGGGGAGTCGCCTCCGCGGCAGGCGGCCACCGCGCACCGGTCGCACTGTTGCTCGACCTCGCTCATGACATTGTGGGGATCTCCTCTGGGAATGGTGGAGACGGTTGTAGGGGTGACTTCAAGAAGGATTGCACGGATCTGGTGCGGAAGGTTGCTCTCTTGACGCATTTGATGGAGGAGATCAGGGATAATGGGGCTGTTGTTAATGCGTCGACGTCCTGTCCTTCTTCTTCCGCTTCTTCGTTGACTTCTGATTGGTGGTCCGATCTGTTGGTGGCCCTCCAGGCTGCTAAGCGCCTCCTGTTGACGGCTGTCAGCTTCCATTCCATTGATTCATCCGTAAGCAATCGAATCCAATCCCTTTTAGATTAAAGTTTGAAGCTTTTGATTTTTTCAAGGTTCAGAACAAGTAATGCATGTTTTGATTCATTAGATTTCAGTCACATTCAAAATTAGATCTTTTGTTATGACCATTTTGATTTGATTGAACCTGTCAAACCAGAGTGTAAACTATTCAGTAAAAACTGTTGTGATACAGACAATAGTTCCTTCATAGTATTGACAGTGACCATGTTGATCATTGGGCTTCCATTTAGTTGGTCATACATCTTTGTTGGATATGTTCAGTCAATTTTCTGAAAAGGAAATTCTTGCCACATGCTAATAACTATATCAATGTTTCTCCAAGTGATTGCTGATGTATGACTCACTAGGTGGTACTGATTTCGGTTCTTTGATCATCCCAGAAAAAAGGGACATTGTATACATGTATTATTCTTATGGTTGATATTATGCTTGACAAATGTTTATCAGTGTTTTAATTCATTGATTTAGAGGTCATGAAGCTTTGAAATTCATTTGACTGATGATTATCTCTGGTGAAAGGAATTTGTAAATTTCCAAGCTGACATTTTGTATTTAAGAAACTTTGTGTTACTGAAATTCTGTTGTGGTCATGCACATTCTTCTAGAAAGAATGTATATGTACTTTTCTTAAATTTACTATTTCTTGATTTAAGGATGGACCTGCCAAGAGAATTTCCTTCCAATTTCAATGTGTAGCATGGAAACTGGAGAAAGCTTTGGGGAAAATCCCATATGAGTATTTTGACATCTCTGAGGAAGTTCAAGAGCAGGTATCAGTACAGAAATTTTATGGTGCCCTTTTGTTGATTGAACCTGCATTTTAATAATCCATCCTTCCCTGTCTCAGGTTGCATTGGTAAGGGCACAATTGAGAAGAGCCACAGAAAGATACGGGTCTTTGAATTCAAGAAAGGTTTTTAATTCTCTATTCCAACCATTGGAAAAAGAAGCCTGTAAGACTAATCATGAAGTTTCTTCAAAGCTGGATGATCTTCCAGAAATTTTTGGTCCACGAGGAGATGGTTCTGATAAGGATATAAAGAGATTGGAGAGAGTGAAGCGGTCTTCCATGTCTTCTGAGGTCTGTCCATCAAATGAAATTGATGCCAAAAGGCAAGAGAATTTGGTCACCAAGGATCCTGTAGAAATCAAGAAGTCTGATGCACTTCTAGTTCCCAACGATTTTCTGTGCCCTATATCTTTGGAATTAATGAGGGATCCCGTAGTTGTAGCTACAGGACAGGTATTCTTCACTTGTTCTTTCTCTCTCTGACAGGTGTTGTCCTCTTTATCAATCTCTTTGCTTCTGTCTGATTCATCTTCATCATGCTCATGCAGACATATGAGAGATCTTACATACAGAGATGGATAGATGGTGGGAATTTAACATGTCCAAAAACTCAGCAAAAGCTGGATAACTTGACACTAACCCCTAATCATGTTTTAAGAAGCCTGATAAGTCAGTGGTGTTCTAAGCACAACATTGAGCGGCCTAGAGGATTGGCAAATGGAAGGATAAAGAAGAATGATGGGTCTTTCCGTGATATTAACAGTGACATGGCTGCCATTCAGGCTTTGGTACATAAGCTCTCAAGCCGGTGTTCTGAGGAATGTAGAGCTGCTGTAGCTGAAATCCGATTACTATCAAAAAGGAGCACAGATAACAGGATACTATTTGCAGAAGCTGGAGCTATACCTGTTCTGGTCGACCTCCTAACAGTAGAAGACATTACCATTCAAGAACATGCAGTAACATCCATTCTTAACCTTTCTATATTTGAAAATAACAAGTCACTAATAATGCTTGCTGGAGCCATTCCTTCAATTATCCAAGTTCTCAGGGCTGGAAGCATGGAAGCAAGAGAGAATGCAGCAGCAACCCTTTTTAGCTTGTCACTTGCAGATGAGAACAAAATAATAATTGGTGCATCAGGTGCAATATCAGCTTTGGTAGATTTGCTGCAAAATGGGAGTCTTAGAGGAAAAAAGGACGCTGCCACAGCCCTATTTAATCTCTGCATTTATCATGGGAATAGGGGAAGGGCTGTGAGAGCTGGCATCATCAAAGCATTGCTGAGGATGCTAACAGATCCAAGGACTTGCATGGTTGATGAGGCTTTGATAATACTGTCAGTTCTTGCCAGCAACCTGGAAGCAAAGATTGCCATGGTAAAGGCCAGTACCATACCTGTTTTGATAGATCTTCTAAGAACAGGTTTGCCCCGCAACAAAGAGAATGCAACTGCCATTTTATTTTCTTTGTGTAAGAGAGATCCCGAGAATCTTGCCTGTATAAGTAGGCTTGGTGCTGCCATACCCTTGACGGAACTTGCTCAGAGTGGCACAGAGAGGGCAAAGCGTAAGGCCACTTCATTGTTGGAGCATCTTCACAAAGTAAACCAGCATTAACAGGTTTAGTTGTATTGAACTCTTGTATCTTTATTTATTTTTTTCCTTTTCTATATGGAATGTGAGGAGATGAGCATGAGATACAAAGCCATTCTCATTGCTCTTTGTATTTATTTCCTTTTTATTCTGAGCGTAAAAATATTCATTGGAATTTGTTTTTTTTTTTTTTTCAAATAAAGTTCATCGTTGAAGATTGCTCTTCCTTTTGTTTTTGATGTCCTGAAGAACCTTAGAGGCCTGAGATGTTTAATTCATGCAGAGAACATCAATATCCACTGCTCTGTCCAAATATCGCATTTGAGTGCGATATTATACTAACCAGATTAGCACATTCGGCTAAGTAATGTGATGATAATATCAATAATCAGCAAAATTGTTTGATTTTTGTTTGGCAAGCATCAGGGAAGTATTTTATTTATGTTGGTAAAAAGTATTTTCTGTCTGTTTGGTTACTTTGGTAACATGAATTTCATACAGTGTATTTGAATTTCAACCTTTGAAATTCAATATCAGTGTTTGTTTTTAACTAAATAGAATGTAATTAGATTTAAGGGAAATACATGTATTTTAACCAATGTATTTAAAAGACTTAAAAACCGTGTATTTCAAATTCATACCTAAACCCATGGATTTCAATTTCGAACCCTGCATTTTCTCCGCACTCCGACGGCGATGAAGCCCCCATTAGTCTGATTATCGAAGGGGACGAGGGAGGAACGGTCGACACAGAGTTCTAGAGGTGATGGAAAAGAGACCTAGGGGCTGAGTGGAGGGAGACTTGGATCTGGTTGTCGATGGAAGAGCTAGATCGGGAAAGAAGCAGGTGTTAGTGGAGGCGGACCAGTATGAGTGAGAGGAAGGAGTTCGAATGACATGGGCGATGGATGAAGGGCATTTGGGTCTTGACCTAGGAAGTAGATCTAGGGTTTCGGCCGATGCTGGAGCCTGGAGCTATTCCGGTGTTTCTGAGCAAGGATAGGAACGGGAGCTGTAACTTATGTTAGTTCCTTTGATTACTTTCTATTTTAACTTTTATTTTTTTTCTAAAGGCAGAGTCTCACAACCAGTTTTTAAACATAAAGGTATAGATAAATTATTTTTTTAAAATTATTAATTATAATAAATTATTTATTATTTAACAGATAATATTATCATGTTAAAAATTTATTTCTTATAGTGAAATTCTTTCGTAATAAATCTATCCTTATTGAAATTGAATATTATATGATAATAAAAAAAATAAACAAAAAATAGAGAACATGAAGAAAAATTGATTAGTGGAGGATATTATTCTTTTTTTATCCAATTTGTTAATCTTGATATAATTTAAATAATGTTTTGGAAGATTAAAATTGTTAATTTTGGTCTTATTAAATTTAAATAATAATTAGAAAAAGATTTAATTTAATAAAAAATTTTAATTTTAAATACATAAATTTTTAATATATCTAAATAATGTATTTAAAAATACATATATTTAAAATTTATTTTTCTTATTCAATCCAAACAATGCATTTTAAAATATATATATTTAAATTATATGTCTTTTAAATATATATATTTTAATTACGCCCATCAAATTTAAATTTAAGTTCTCAAACATAACTTTTATAAATTGTTACAAAATATATATGATACCAACTTCAGAGAAATAATCGAAGCAATTATTCAGCAAACAAACAGATTGGAACAAATGAAACATGAGATTGCAATCGACTGTATATTTTATAGCCATTGACAGAGGGAGATTATTTCAATATCAAAAATTTTTTTTATCAATGATTATAAGATGAAAAGAATGTACAAGTTAGATGGTACATTATTTTTCAATGAAATATTATGTTTGCTATATATTTGTATTAAAGAATTTCATTTTAAACGGAGCAACCATAATTCATCTTTCAATCTCGAGAAAATTTTAATGAATTAAAACATGCACTAAACAATGAGAGCTGACGCAAGAGCGTTGCACATAAAACGTACCAATTTCATTTCTTCAAAATTTTTAGCGGCCGAAGTCGCGACAACAAGCGGGCCATGTTACAATGATGCAACCCCGCGTTACCGGTCTGTTTTGATGGCGGGTTTTGCGCTCATTACATAAAATTTTTATTGATTGAAGAAAATAGAGCCACGCAACCGTCCTCCTTTTGGATTTGCCTGATCAACATTCTTATCCGTTATCGCCAGTCTTTTGGCTTTTAGTAGTAGTATGTAGTTCCAGAGAAAAATCAAAGAGAAAGACTATACATTAAGTAGGGTGTAAATCCACTAAGTATTAGTCCAATTAAAAGGAATTCAGATTTTTTAAAATAAAATTTTGAATTTAAATTTTATAGATAAAAAAATAAGTATTGAGAAAATTTTATTTTATAAAGTTTAAAGTGATTCAATTTTAAATTAATTAAGATTTATTATAAATTTAAAAATGTTTTCTTTTAAAGAAATAAATTTATTAGTTAAGTACAAAAAGTGTCCAAACTCATTTACAACAACCACAAATAAAGGCTTTAATAAAAATTACCTCTATTTCGTTAATTACTGCATACAAAAGTTCTGAGATTTAAAATCCGATTAGACATTGAAAATCTCCATTCCTTCTCTCTATTTCTTAGCCATTGATAAGTCTTTGTTTGAATGGAATAAAAAATTCTTCCAACTTTTGCTGATCTGTTCTTGAAAATTCTTTCATTTCTGGCATTTTAGATAGTCCATACTACTGCAAACCACACAGATTCCCATCCAGCCTTCATTTTTCCGTTAATCATCAACCCATCATGCTGTTCAAAAGCCTCCCACACATTAGTTGTTGTTACAGTTTTTACATTCCATCATTTATAACAACATGACCAGACTTATGAGGAAACTTTACAATGCAAAGACAAATGACTTTTGTCTTCAAAACATTCATCACACAAAGAGCAAATAGTTTCCTGGTATCTTTTAAAATCCCTCTTGAGTTTAAGGAGATTAGTAAAAAAAAAAAAATTTAAGTAGGGTGTAGTAATAAAATTGCCCTCTATGTTTGTGCTTCTCATTTGATTGGCGGACGATCAATTTGGACCCTTCTGTTATTCAAATTCAAATATTACTCAGAGACTGCGCTTTCTGATGAAAGCAGGGTTGGTGTCGAGTAAACTAGTAATTTTCTTCATCATCTCATTTCCCTCATGACAAAATTCATTCTAGTATATATAATCAGCAGCATCTTGCACCAAGTCAAATTTTTGCATGTGCATCACCATAACCTTAGAAAAAGTTTTGAATTTTTCTCCCCGTGATTACCGTAATCCCAAATTTTCCATCTCTAACCCCTATAGCACATGATAGTCTTCCTTTTCCACGCATCACGGAGTACGAATTTAGAATTTGTACTGGTCCCTATGTTGGATTCATAAATAATATTTGGTTGTTGAATTGGTTGATTCTAAAAGATTATAATATATTTAATGAAAATTGAGACCCTGTTTTAATTAGTTAGCTTTTTTTAGATTGAGAGTAACATGCTACGTACTTCTTGTCAAACTTCGGCTATTTTTCAACATATTTGCCTTCTTTGTTGACCAGCGACCCTTTAACATCAACTACCTTCATTTAAAAACAGGATCTATATATATATATATATGAACACCAAAAGCAGAGAGCAAACAAGAAAAACGTACTTCTGTAATTTACTTTTGTTGTTTTAGAAATCAAGAAAATTAGCATGGGTAATAGCTTGGGAAGGAAGACGACCAAGGTGATGAAGATAAACGGGGAAACGTTTAAGCTAAAAACGCCGGTGAGAGCGGAGGAGGTAGTGAAGGACTATCCAGCAGGGTATGTTCTGTTGGAGTCGGAGGCGGTTAAGCATTTCGGCATTCGAGCTAAGCCGTTGCAGCCACACCAGAAGTTGGAGCCGAAGAGGCTTTACTTCTTGGTGGAGTTACCGGAGGCTCCGAAGGAGATAGTTCCGAGGAGGGTTCGGTCGGGGATAAACATGAGCGCTAAAGACAGGTTGGAGAGTCTGATGTTGGCTAGGAGGTCGGTGTCGGATCTGTCAAATTTGAAGCCGGTGAGTGTAGCATCCGGGGAGATATCTGTGGAGGGGGCAATGAGGGTGAAGGTGAGGTTACCAAAGGCAGAGGTGGAGAGGCTGGTGAAAAAGAGCAGAAACGAGGCGGAGGCGGCGGAGAAAGTTGTGGATCTTTACATGGCAAACCACGGCAGTGGCGACGCACCCCATCAAGTTCCGCATTGGAATGGTGGTCATGGAAGAACTCGTGGAGGTCTAAAGGGCAGCACGGTATGTGTCATTCCGACAACTATCCAGCTTTCATGGCATGTGCAGTATGTTGAATATTGCTTTTTTTTTTTTTTGAGATTCTTATTTTAATGTAGTTGACTTTTTCTTTTCTTTTCTTTTTTTATTGAGATTTTTTTTTCTCATTCCAGATGTGAATGGTATAATTTGCTATTTTGACTTCTTCTTTTTTTCTCTTTGATTCAATTTTTTTTCTAGAGTATTTCTCTCTTCAAATGGTGGGAACATAGATTTTGAAGCAAAATATTGACCTTGACATGCTAACATTTACGGCTGCTAAAAAGATGACCTTTTTTCTGATTATATTTGCTTCAAAGATAATGAAACTTTTAGTCTTGGATCGTGAAAAAATTATTGGTGCGCTGATTTTTATAGGTTGAAAAGTGGATTAAGATTTAGTTAGTTACTGATTATGATTTGAGTTTTACATTAACTTATAAAATTATTTATATAGCTTTAACTTTTTATAATATCATTTTTCATCGGTAAAATTCTATTTACAAATCATTGCTCTTGGATCATTGTTATAGTGGTTTTTAAAAAAAAAAAAAAGAGGAAGTCAACAAGTATACAGTTACTGAAAACAAATTCAAGCAAAGTTTTCTATATTTCCTAAACCATGCATATATAAAAGGAAAAAGATAGGAACTTGGAAGTGAATGTTTTTGAAATGGTTGTAATTGCAGAAGCGAGTGAGTTTCCTGCCAGTCAGTGAAGGGGGGAGCCAAATAGCAGTTGCTTCTTAACTACCATATATAAATAAATCAGAGAAGATGAGCCATGATCAAGACGATTTTGCAGTTTTCTTTGTACTTCAGCCTGTATTGGTCCTGCATTTCATTCTTATTTCTGTGTACATAGATATAGAGGAAGAGCAACTTAAGCTTTGAAACATTGAGAATTATGAAAGAGCTGAGAGAGAGAGATAATGTAATCTTATCATGGTAACCTTCTGTAGAAATTTATATAGTTTCAGTAACATCGATGTGTAGGTAGTAGATATCATTTTCGAGCTACCAAGTAGAGTTCTTGTACAAGTGTTGAAAAAAAATTTATTTATCCAATTCATTTGTGCTTTGATCCAAGTGTTGCAAAACTACTTATCTTGCCTATATAAGACGGAATCCATTTACTTGTCTACATTTAGTATTTTTAACAAAGCGAGAGCTAACTCCTCCATTTTGCAGGAGTTAAAATCTTTGATTTTGATCTCAAACAAAAAATTGTTGAGTTTGGTAACAGAAACCAATTCAGCCAAGCTCTTAATGGTATCAGACCATTGATATTTACCATACATAATTATAAAACTTTCGGGGGGGAAAGGAAAAAGGAAAAATGAACATGAGAAATAGATTTTGCTTCATTGAAGAACCAAAGAATACATTGATACAATTCATGAAGTCATTGACCTGGTACAGTGAGAAAATAGGTGGTCATTGCCTTCCGGAACCGTGTCTTGTATTCTACTGGAGAAATAATTGTTGGAGAAGCATTCTTTGGCCCTCCAAGTATCCCAGATGCCTTAACCCATGTCTCCAAGTGCTTCTCCCATGTATATTGCCTCATGAAATCGATAATCCCTAAAACCAACTCCTTGTTTTCATCGTCCACCCCCACCAGCAATGAATAGTCTATAACGTGCACAGACTGTTAACCGCACCAAAGGTACGTTAATAATGTGCCATGCTTGTATACACCAGTAAGAAGTAAACCCAAAATTTAGAATGGGTTGGGCGAAGAAACTTACAGCCAAAAATGATGTATCATTCCATATAGCTCTCTCTAGGCTTCTCTTTGCTTTGCTTCCAAGAAAAATGGGTTCTGTAAGTAGTGTTTCTAACAGATTCGTATCTAACATTACTTTGTTTGTCCCTGTAGTATCTGGGTTGTAACGCGATCGTGCAGAGCCCTTGAGGTCGTAAATCTTTGATATTTTTCTTTTGAAAAAGAGGTTCTCCATTACGATCAAATCCATTTTGGTCACTTTGCCACTTTTCAGATGTTTAATGTAGACCTGCAAGAAAAAGCCAACGGCCAAAGAATCAGATTGAAACCTCAAAAACATTTGATCTTCGTGACAGACTCATGTACCCACGGGCATGGGTGCACACTAAGAGTGCTAAAAGCATGAGACCGAACCTGATAAAGACCAAGAACTTTAGCAAGGCAAGTTGGGCTTCCTGAGCTAAAAGAGCCTGTCAAATACTTGAAGTACTCAGGAGCAAATTCCACAAAGGATTCTAACTCTCTCTTTTTGACTTGTTTTATGATGAATCTTTCATCCAGTGATTTGGCAAAGTATACATTGCTCTTCCCCCCTTGCGCACTCCATTTCTGACAACGGCTCAAGGAGCGCAGAAAGTCCACTTCACTAGGGCAGCATTTCTTTCTAAGGGAATCAAACTGCTTAGCAAAATAACAAGTGACCGAAAACTCCACTTTGCCACCAGCAGAAACAGAATCATCCCCAAAAGAAATGGTTACATGTGGAGACCTTTTGGTATCTGAAAAGAGGGAACCAATTGATGATGAGACATCTTCCGATGAATAAACTCCATAGGTGATATGATCAAGGTCAACACTGCCAAATGACTCCAAGGGTAATAAGGCAGAAGCAGCAGAATCTTCACTCTCAATGATCTTATCAGCAACCCACTCCTTATACCCTTTCAAACTGAGGGCATAAGATATTACACTTGCAGGATCATTGTCATAAACAGCTATAACAATATCACTGCTAGTCCTCTGAGGAAGAAGCAGCCTAGCTCCTTCAGCCACATGGGAAGCAGAGGAGATGAAAGTGGGTGTGGAACTGAGTAACAAATTTAACTTCTGCGCCTTGAGTGGCAACATCTGGAAGTAAGTTCTCATTCCACTTGAAACAGGATCTCTAAGCATACTCCTATAATCTCCAGAAGCAGGGAAAGATCTAACTGCTGACAAATATGGTGCGGTGGCAGGAAATCCTTTCTGAATTCTTTCTTTGAATGTCAAAGCAGAGTCAAAAGAATGAAACCTCACTGGGGATGCTAGTCTTCTAAAAGAACGATTTTCAACTTTACTAGATGGCCTGAAAAAACCAGTTTGGAGGACATCTCCCCGAGATGCTAGCAAAGGTTGAACTTTCAATTGAACTAGATCTGTACCTGTCCATGCAGATTCTATTCTCTCAGACAAAGTTGACATGAGAGAAGGAATATTTTCAGAGAATGTACTGCTGACAGTAAATTCTCCATCAGAATGCGCATCCTCCTTTTTCTTTTGATAACATGAGCCTAAATTTGATTTTTCAGGAAAGACACATTCAATCTTTAGTAATCTAGGCTCCTCCTGCTCTAACTGTATTTCATTCCTAGGAGACTCCTGTAAGTCTGATGATCTGGAAACATTTTCTTCTTGACAATATTCAAGATTCTCATCCTTAGAATCGTCACTTCTTGTCTCTTTCAGTTGGGCATAAGATGAGTTTCCTTCTGAAACTTTGACAAAAGAACCCTTTTTAAGGAGGGAATCCAATGAACGAAACTGATTATCCCAAACATGAGCAACAATTAGGAGTTCACGCCTCAAACGATTCAGTTCTAGAATGTCCACAGCTGCTTCACCCATTTGAGAAGTCCCTGTGACAACTGACTGTAGAAGACCCTAATCACAAAAATACTATTTAGCGTTTACAAAATTCATCACATGAAGATTGACTGATATAACTTCCAATAACTCAAAATTAGCAGGGTGTAGGAACTTGTGATAATATGATCAAATGAATAATATAAAGAAACTTACATTGTAATCATTTCTCTCCTTTTTAAGCTGATCTTTCAGTTCCAAGACATGATTCAGTAACTCACTGGAATCTGAAGATTCAGATCCAATAAAATTACTTCTCTGTTCAATGCCGTCAAGTACATCAGATATCTCTGCATATAATGTTTCCATTTTGGCAATGAGCTGCAAGGGCAAACAAGATGGTCAGTAATTTTAAACTGTAAAAATTTCCATTAGTTGTAAGAAAGGAGGAGGGGCCCACCTCTGCTGCTTCTTTTCCTATCCACTCCTGTTGTAAAGGCCCAATAAATTCAAGCACTGAAGGTGGTAAATGGACAGAATGAATATCAATTGGAGAATAGCGGAAGAATGCAACCATGCTCCCAAACCTGTCAAATGATGTTAATCAATATATCAAAACTTCAAACTTAACTGTTTTTCACTGGACTTCATACATAACAGATAAAAATACTAAGGTTTCATTTGGAAATACCAATTTGTATTTGAGCTATGCACTCTTGAATCAAAGTATTTAACTCCATGCAAGTACGTTGTTCAAATGAAATACAAACACCATGAAATTAAATGAGATGCATTTTCAAGAGATAAAAGTGCAAATCAATCTTTTGAAACACATGGTTAATAAAATAAATAGGTATATGAAGTATTCAATTGAATGGATTTTGAGATCCATGAAATACTACATTAGAACAAATTTCAAGAGCACTTAATTTTTTTGACAAAACAACAGCTTATTTAGAGTTGAAGGTCCAAATTCAAAGATTTATCGACTTAGGTTGCATTTGGATATAGGAATTTTAGGAGGGATATCATAAGAGGAAAGAATTTCCAAATCCCTTTCTACATTTCTTTTATATATATATATATATACAGACACACACATATATGGGGAAAGTGTTATGCAAGTCGTCCTCCCAAATTTTTTTTGGACATGTCTAAAACTCATCTTTTGATTCATATTTTCGAAAACCAAAAGTTAGATTGAAAGTTTTATTCATATAGATCATGCACATAAATTTCCATGTTGATCTGGTAGGCCTAACCACTTCGTTAACTATAAAAAATTTAACATCATTAAACATATGTCAGTAAATAGAGTTGCTTTGATTAAAGGGTTATAAGTGTTAGATCAATATGAAAATTGAGACACAATCTACATGAATAAAACTTTCAATTTAACGGTTAGTTTTTGAGAAGAATAATTAGATGGTGGATTTTTAGATAAATCCTCCAAAAAATATTTTAGGAGGACAACTTGCCCTACACTATCCTCTCTCTCTATATATATATATATATTGGAAGAAGAGTGCTGTTTGGAAAATATCCAGTTTTTCTATTCAGGTCAAAACCTTGTTCACAAAAGAAGGTAATCTAGTAGGGGATTTTAAAATACTTTCCTCATGAGAAATCCCACCTAAAATCATTTCACACAAACAAAAGTACACAAGAAAAGGGTCAAAGTTTTTGTGTTCCTAAATGGACAAAAAGGCTTCCAAATTTCAAAGCATTTACCCATAGAAACGAAGACAGTCCCTCTGCAATGAATGACCACAGGTTGCAACACGGTTAGCAGTTGCATGATTTGAAAAGCTAAGTTCCAGAAACTTTCCAAAAGAAAGTCCCCATGCAGCATCAGACATGACAACTCTACGAGTTGCTGGAGGAACTCCATCTACATGAGCACACCTTAGGCATCGATGCCACATCCATATCTTACCATCCTGTTCACCAGGCAGCTCAATAGAGGGAAGTCGTCTAACATTGATTGTGAGATTCCCTTGCTGGTGGGTATAGCATATTACGTGAGCTTCAATGGGCTCTTGACACAATCGGCAGCAAGATACCTGGACATGACAATAGCTTTAACATTTAACATGTATAATTTGAAAATACAACTAACAATCAAATAAGATGTTATAAGCCTGACATCAATTACCTGATCAAACAGATCATCACGAAGATATCTCCCAAGTGGCTTATCAAAACAGCCATAAAACTTAATCCGCAATAGCCGAGAGCGTTCACACACAGTTTCTTTAACCACGCAATGGCTTGAATATGACACCAATATACTTTGGTGTGTGTCAGTGGCTGAGAAGTATTCACTGGAAATCTCATCTCCACAAATCATTTCAGATTTTGACAGTTCATGAATCTCCCCAACATGCCTCTCCTCTTCAGGAACAGTTTCTTCTAACTCTGGCTGCAATACACCCCTTAAATCATGAAGCAGCAAACTAGGCTCCTTCAGATCCTTACCCACTTCTAAGGAATACAACTCTGAACCTAAACTAGGTGCTAAGTTGTCAATGCATGCATCAGAAAGAACATTGTCAACTCTAGAATTCATAGGACCAGGGGTTGAAAATAAATTGTTCTGATCATGGTGCTCAGAGAACAGATCTGGTTCTCCATGATCTGGATTGAGACTCAGAGATACCTCATTACGAGCAGGCATGTCAGCTATTGTTTCAGAAACACCTGCAGAAATAGAACTAGGGAAATCTATAATGGCACTATCAGCAGTGATCCCCTCTTCTATTGAGTGTTTCAGTTTCATCTTAGGCAGAGTAGCACCTTCATCAGCAAGAAAGGAGGTCTCAAGGGATAAGTGATAGGCTGCAAATACAGCATATTGGACAACATGTTTAACCTTCTTTAGTTCTTTACGAGTTTTACCCCTCAATAGGACCTGTAAAGAGAAATTAAACACTCTGATTAGACAACCATGTTCTCTAAATTGAGAGAAAAGAAGTTCCAAAATTGCATTTTTCATTAAAACCTTGATCACTATAAAGCAGCAAAAATTTTCTCAAGAGTTCATAATATGGAACATTATGCCCATAATTTGGAAAAGGAAAACAAATAAAAACAAGTGCCTAAACCCCTTCAACTTCTAAGAGAGTGCAAATGCTGGATCATTCAAAGTTCTCACAGTCCAAATGATATGAGAAATTAAACTATTTCACCATAAACTAAAGAAAATATTACCGTGCAACCCAAACGCCTTGGACATCCTTCAAAGAACATCAGTGTTTTTGATAGCTTCTTGTTAAATTGATTGGCAGTCTCATGTTCCTCATATATTTTCTCTAGCCGGAACAATTCACAGTGCCCCAATCTGGAGGAAGATATACAATCAATTGATGGACTAATAAGAGCACCAGTGCACCTGGCTATGCGCTCCAATAATGGTCTTTTCACATTAAGCACTAGAGAAATTTCCTTTTCACGTAGATAGTCTTGGGCATATGAGGATGCACTCTTCTCTACCAGCAGAACATTTGGGCGAAGAGCCTCAATCTTTGAGGTGATCATCTTTAGATGATCATATTCCTGTCCAAATGTTTAAAGTTCATTTAGGAAATTTTTATTTACAAACATCAATGACTTCAGACAAAAAGTGTAGAACAAACCTGTTGCAATAGTGTATTAAAAGATGCCAACTGATTTTGAACTTTTCGAAATTCAAGGGCTCCACCTAAAAGAAGTAATCTGGGATTTTTGTATTGTGAGGTCATACGCTTGTGCTTTATATTTTTCGTGCAAACTACTCCCTTAATAAGAGTGCTGCAAGAATGAAAATATAACTACTTACATACAGATGGCAAAAACCTGGAAGGGGGCAAACTATGAAACTAAAATATTTCGCATCCATAGTTAGTCAAGCAGCCCATACCTTTCACTTGGAATACCTGATGCTACACACTTAACCTTCACATAATCACCAGGATCCATACTGCCTCCTCTGCTAGTATCAGGTTTCACAAAATTTGCTGCTTGCCATGCCAGTGATGTGACTATGTCAAGCCAGTCAGTTTTATCATCATCTTTTTCAATTTGAATGCCCTCCCCCTGTAACAGCTGTGATACAAGAGCCCTAAAATACCCCTGTATTACAGCTTTGAGAGGTTCCTTGCTGCCCTCAATTTGTTTCTCCTTTGATGGGAACAGACTTGAAAGGCTACCACTTGATGAGAAGATTGCACCAGAATCCCCAACATCATCATCTTCATCATCATATGAAAAGTGGTTACTCTCCATCTCATCATTTTCATACTCAGATGGCGGGGGATTCCAGATAAGATCATTGTTTTCAAAATCTAATGGTTTTTGTGAGTTCTCATATTGGTTTGGAAAAATTGACATGACATCAGTGTAACTATCAATATTTTCCTGCTCCTCACGCTGTATCTCTGGCCTTCTTAAAATAGCCATACTTTCTTGATCAAAGGAACCAACATTCTGAGCCATTGGGCTCCTTCGCCTCCGCTGTACATAGTGCCCAACTCTATGAGTAAAACTGTTCCTAGAGGGGCTGGGTGAAGGACTTGATCCCATTGTTTTAAAACTGTAAAATTCATGTCTAGCACTAATATTATGTGAATCTACATCTGAAACATCCTGACAAATATCAAATGAAGGGCCTGAAAACTGCTTCCCAGAATCCCCGGCATCTTCTTCATCGCTCCTACACGAGTAAATAGAAATAACCATACAGTCACTACCAAAAGAAAGAAAGAAAGAAGAAGGAAAAAAAGAAAAGTAAACAAGGAAAAACCAAAACCAAACTCTGCTAAGTTAATAAATTGTCCCTAACATACATTAAAAAAAAATCTACATCATAGAGCATTATAATATATTAGTTTGTCATTATCAGGTACAGGAATTGTAGAAAGCTTACTTACCTACTGGATGAAAGGGGAGTGGCTACCAGAGATGGGTGAGCACTAAAAGAAGTCATACTCATACTCATACTCCTGATAGCTGCTGCCTGGGGAGAATACCCACTATCACGAGCTTCAAGATATTGGGCAAGACGATCGCTCTGAACCGATTCACTATACGCAGCACAAGGGGATGGGGGCTCTGGGTTGTCTCGGGGAGACAGTGATGGATGTACTTTCTCACAATACTTCCTCCCACTTTCAAGTCTCATAGTAACCACAGCACAAAACTTACAAGATTTGAGACTCTCCCAAGAATTACCTCTGCCCTTCACATCATCTGGTACCACAACAGGAGATTCAAAACTTTGAATGCATTTTGAACATAACCAGCGACCGCAGTTTTGGCAATGAAATCCACGGGAGGACTCAGTGAACTTTGTATCACATTCACAACACATTTTGCAAACATTACCCGCCATCTCAAATTCTTCTGAGGAGAAACCAGACACAGAGAGATCACTTGCACCCCAAGGAATCCAAGACCTAACTTGCCTATTAGAACTAGGAGAGAACTGTCTGGTATTCCCATAAGAATGCAAATAACCCAGCAAAATCCTATCACCTCCTACTCCTCTTCTTCTTCAAATCAGTGTGTCACTTTCTTTCAAACCAAAATAAAAATAAAAAAACAAAAATTCAATAGGAGGATTTCCAAAGGTTGATAGAACCCACAATAAAAATGAAGGGTTGATTTGGCTAAGTGTTTTACTCGCTTACAATTGATTGATTTTGACTTCTTTTTATTTTCACAAATGGGTGTAATTTAAAAGGAAAAAGGAAAATCCTCCCGGAATTGCAAATATATTGAAGAAGGAATTGATATCAAATCGGCCACTGACCTCCTAGCAAAAAGGATTCCTAATTTACAAATCTCATCCTATTTACACCAAAATCACAAACTTTAATAGAGTCACAGATTTCTTAACTAACTAACTAACAACAACAACAACAAAACACAAAATTGCACCTACCCTACTCAAATCTATCAAACCCAGAAAAAAAATCCTAAATTTCAATGCTTAGCTGGTCCCAGATTCATCGATAATGCAACCAGAGATCGAATGTATCATCAGAAAAACTGTAACACATTTGGGGTATTCCTCTTTTTAACACACAAACCAAAGCAAGCAGAGAGAGTAGAACTGAAGAAGAAGACGAAGCAAGCAAAGTGGGGATAACTTGAAATGCTAAAAATAAATTAAATACTGGGCAAAATGAGGATCAATAGAAGGAAAAGGAGGAGTACGGAGAAGTTTCCCTTTCTTCTACCGGAATCGACACGCATCTCCATCAAAACAACACTAATTTCCTCACTCCTCTCTCTCGTTCGGCAACAACAATCGCTTCCTCTGTACTTCCCTTTCCCCCAAACAGTTGCTGCTTTATTCATTTGCTCTCCCCACTTCCCTTCCCTTCCCTTCCCTTCCCCAATAAAATAATGGGTTTGAATAAAGAAGCACACACCACCTTCTTCGCTTTTGCTTTTGCTTATTGCCGTTATTGGACGTTGGATTTGCTTAGGGTTTATCAGGATTTATTTTATAGGGGGGAAGATTTTCGTTGGATAAGTCAGCCTCATACTCAATTAGATTTTTCTAATCTTTTTGTTTAATTACATTATTTATTTTAATTTTAGCTTTAATTAATTACTCTATCTCAAAGTTTCCTTCTTTCATTGGTTAGAATCTTACAGAGCTTTTTAATTTTTTTTTTTTCCTTCTGTACGGCTGCATTTTCTTACCCGCACAAAATCCATTGCTTTCATCGGAGTACATTATAATTTGACAGTTGCCCCTAGCGAAGACTTTGAGAGCTTGGTTGATATTCGAGATCACATGTTCGAATGATGGAATGACAAGTTTGAAAAAAATGAAGGATTATTTTTATTGCATAATTTATTATTTAATGTATAAATATTTTAATTTTAATTTTAAATATTCGAGATCACATGTTCGAATGATGGAATGACAAGTTTGAAAAAAATGAAGGATTATTTTTATTGCATAATTTATTATTTAATGTATAAATATTTTAATTTTAATTATTTATTTTTAAATAAAAAACTTTCTTTATTTTTATTTTTAAGGGTAAAATAGATTTTTAAATTTTAAAAATAAAATAAGTAAAAATAAACTTTATTTTTAAATTAAAATATAATATAATATTTATTATTCTGAGATAAAATAAATAAATAACTTCGGAAATTATCGAAATGGTTTTAAGGTTAAATTTTTAATTTGATCTTTAAACTATTGTACAAACTTTGGATTTGATCCCTAAATTAAAAAAAATCACTGATTTGATCCTTAAACTATTGTACAAACTCCAATTTGATCTCTATTGTTTACCCATTTACCCTAAGTTAATCATTCCGTACAAAAACCAATTAACATGTTTTGCTATTAACGTAACATGTGATCGTTAAGTTACTGTTTTTTTGTTATTAAGTCATTATTTTTTGTCGTTAAATAACAGACAGGTAAGTTTTTTTTGTATGAAATGATCAATTAAAGGCAAATTAGTAAATAATATTGATCAAATTGAGGGTCTGTATAATAGTTTAAGGATCAAATTAAGAATTTTTTTAATTTAGAGATCAAATCAAGATCCGTATAATAGTTCAGAAACTAAATTAAAGATTTAACCTAGTTTTAATGAATATTTCTTTGACACACTAAGGAGCTATTTGTTTGGAGAAACTTTTCTTTAAATTTCTTTTAAATTTTTTATTTTATTCAATTATTTATGTATTTTTACATATTAATATAATAATAAAAACTAAAAAT
>BPVZ01000163.1:44592-55245 GCA_020521535.1 Rubroshorea leprosula | reverse complement strand
CCTTTGATAGTTTTATTTAATTGATCTTCATCGAAGAAATTAGAGGGCAGAATATATAGAAAATTTAGCTCTCTATATCATCCTAGTGAATGTGAAATTAAATTTTATTTAAATAAAATAAAATAATTTAAAATTAAAACTTTAATTTTTAAAAAATTTAAATTAATAAACATTTTTTCTTATATATAACTCAATTTAGAATATTTATTCCCCTTTGATAGTTTTATTTAATTGATCTTCATCGAAGAAATTAGAGGGCAGAATATATAGAAAATTTAGCTCTCTATATCATCCTAGTGAATGTGACGAGGCACGAGCTCCCACTAACACTACCTAATATCTAATCACCTCACAGTTGTCTGACTAATTGTCCCAATGAAACTGCCAAAATTGTTGTATTATTTTCTAGGATTTTTCCAATCGAATTGAAAATGTTTTCCTGTCAAGGAGGAAAATGTACCTGCACAGGCCTTCTTTGGATAAAAATAAAAAATGGGGTAAGAAAGTTTGAGTGTGACCTGGGCTTTTTGAAGAAAATGGAAAATACAGCCAGACATCCATTGAACCATTGGTGATCATGAACTGCTTTTCAAGTTTCAACATTATTTTTGGTATGAATTTCACCTCTGTACGCCTCAGCATTTGGCTCGTTGTGTTTTCCATGTGGTTTCCCTTTTTCCTTTCTCTTCTTTTTTAGGATCTCACGGGGAACATGGTGAGGTTGACGGAGTTGCTTACGTGGAAAACACTATCTTTTTGTCCAAACAAATTGCTTTGAAGTTGGGTTTAGGGACGGTTACACACCTTTTTCCAAGGAAACTTACATTGATAAATATGTATTAGCTATTGATAATGATAAGACTCGAATCTAAGAACAAAGTGTTAAAAGAGATTAAACTTTATTAGTTGAGTCAATTTTTGAGATTAATGAGAAAATATTTAAAGTAAAGAAGCTAATTAGGTTACAATCTAATATATATATAGTTATTATTTCTTGTCATAATTTTCATAATTTATTTGTTCAAATAATTGAATACATGGGACTTGGCTTTTTTGAAATTGGAAAATGGACCAGTTCAAAAAAAAAAAAGGAAAATGGACTATAAAAAAAAATAAAAATAAATTGCAAAGTGAAAATTAATTGGCTAACTGAGAATCAGAGATTCAGAGCTAGCTATCACTAACCAAACTGAAAATGGCCAAAAAAAAAAAAAATTCCCAGGCTGCTGATTTAGATTTTCAGAGAGAAAAACTTCTATGATTTTATCCTGTGGTAGAGCATCGGCAACAATAGATTCTCCATTAAACCCCTTCTTTTTCAAATGAAAATGATTTTCTATCCCTTAGAAACAACAGTGTTCTGTGATTAGACACATGACTTCAGAATTTTTAATGCCCTCGAGTAGGAACCATAGTCCGATTGATTGGACAATGGTTCCAACTCAAATGGCATTTGCGACAATAGATTCTCAATTAACCCCTTCTTTTTCAAATGAGAATGATTCTCTATCTCTTAGAAACAACAGTGTTCTCTGATTAGACATCTGATTTCAGAACTTCAATGGCCTTGAATAGGAACCACCGTCCAGTTGATTGGGGCTGTTTGGTAGTGCTTAAAACTTAAAAGCATTTGCTTTTAAGTTCCACAAAACAATCCCAAATCCCTAACGGTGGTAAGTCAAGCTCATCAAATATGAGTGATTTTGTGTTTTTTTTTTTTCATGCGTCGACAAATATTAAGATAAATCAACGAAGTAAACTAGTTAATCTAACAAATTAAAATGTTAATATACTAGCAAGTTGCAACCATTATACACATAATTAAGACTTCTCAAAATCCCACATTGATAGTATTAGCTGAAGTTTACATTATTAACAAATCCATCCTGCCTCTTACAAGATGTTTAAATTTATAAAAATTTGAGATTTTAAATTAAAATTTTTAATTTAAATATTTAAATTAGTAAAAAAAATAATTTAATATCATATAAAATTATAAATTTATAATTATATCATGTTATTAAATAAATAATTATATATAATATTATAAATAAATTTTTAAATTAATAATCAATCATATAAATTATATAATATAATTATAAATTTTAAGAATTATGTAATATTATAATTATATCATTTTTATATAACTTGTAAATAAACATGCAAAAAAACTGTATATCTGCAAATAATATAAGGTTATGTACACGTAAAGCATTTCTATACTCGAAGACAAGAAAAATGCTAAACGTGCTCGTTTTCTTATTATTATTACAAGGCAGTAACAAACTACCTGCAAAATTACATGGCTATCAAGTCGTTGCGTATTCTTGAGTCTTACTCCAAAGAAAGTACCATAATGTATGGGCCGGCGTTGAACAGGTCATTTGCCTGAAAATGGCATGATTGTCACCCTTCCACTGCCCATACTTTCCGTCCTTTATCTTCCAACTTCTAAGAGTCCCGATCTGAGTTTCATTTTTCCTGAAAAAGAAATCAAAGGCAAATTGCCCACATCAAATGCTCCCTCGAGGAAAGAACCTTAGAAGTTCTTTTAGGTGGGTAGCAAAAAAGAAACTTGATCCTTTCTTATTTATTTATTTAGAAAACAAAATTACATGTTCAAGGGTGAAAGTTGTAGAGTACTAATACTTTATTTACTAGTTTATATATTAAATCTACTAATTATCGATGTAAATTATTTATAATCAAAATTACTTATAATTAATTAAATTCAAGAAGTAAACTTTAAATGCCGTCCCATCACTTATAAACAAGAAGAGAAGGAAGATATTTCTGGTGGATAACTTAGACTTTTGGGAGGTTGCTAAGTTTTTTTCTCCTGCCTTTTGTGGACTAACACCAAATGGTGAAATTGTTGCATTATTCATTGTATTTCTCCTTTCCCTTTTAATCTGTGCTTTTAAGTGCGAAACATCTCATAATGAAACTCACATTTCCCCACCACCGTTTTCATTGGAAATTGGAATGGCATTCAAGACTTGAGATGAGCTGCACGATCCAACATGTATTATAATTGTGTTCAAAATCCAATGTTGAATCTCATCACATGGATATTAGTTGCATAATTTCTTACTAACCCTGTCCTAAACAGTTTTTGATAGATCGAAAATATACATCAAATATTTTAATTTGTATTAAGATTTAGTTTTTTATTAAGATAATTATAATATTTATTTTCTTTTCAAAATTTCTCTTGTTGCAAAAAAGAAAAAAATTTGAAAATTTTCAAATAGATCAACTGATTGCTCCTCACACATCTCTTCTCGTCGGATTCAAATTCGAGTCCTTCCCATCTTCCATCTCCTCCCCACAATGTAACTTTGGTAAAAAATAAAAAATAAAAAGTTTGTTACCAAAATCGTCTTAATTTTTAATGGGTGTTTAAGTAATTAGCGTCCGCACCCCTTGTTTGACTAAAGTCGAAGTTTTCGACTTCAGAGGAGATAAAACTAGGCAATGACCTAGTAGATATCTAATGGCCCCTTCCACTTTGATTTCTTCTTTTTCTCCTTACATTGATCACAAGTTATACAATATAAAGTAATAATTATTTTTGTAAACCTCTTCAACTCGACACTCATCTCAAAGATTCTTTTTTAAAGTTTAAATTGTATATTCAAAGACTCCATCATACCGCTCGATGGATCGCATACATGTGAATTGATAAGGTTCCGTGTTTTAATGAGAAGTGAGAGATTACCTATTTTGGGAATCGAATTTCAGTTACTAACATTTTCTAACCTAATTATTAATCATTACTCTTGTTAAAAAATATATATATATTCAAGTTATGACATTAAAAAAATATAATGACATAAAAAAAATATTATCTCTTACCATATTCATAGTATTAAGTTTAAATCAATTAGCTTAAATTAAGAGTTTTTTTAAGTTTAACAGGGTTTTTTTAAGTACATAAAGTTATCTCGTTTGTTAGCTAATAGCTATTGCAATGATTCGGACCTTAATCTTAGATTTTGAAGTTGATAAGTTTTTATTGTCGAGGAATATTTATGGCCAAGATCGTCATGGGAATATAGTTGCTCTTCTCCCATCTTTGAAAAAAGGGCTGAAATTCTTCCAACAAAAAGTAGAGGGCATGGCCCCCAACAATTCCATAGGCATCTTCTGTCCAACCAATGTGCAACACCTTAACGTGGCTTGCCGCCACTTCCTCTACCCAGACATGGCCCTAAACACTGCCCTTGTATTCATTCAATGGAACCATTGATGACAACAAGAAGTCAAGAACACCTACCTATCCCCAACATAATATGTGCAACCGACAGTATCAAACTTTAAATATTTGGGAGTTGTTAACAATAAATTTACTTGTTCTCTTTTTGTCTACACAAATCCAAAAAAAACCAGACAGAAATTTCAATTTCTTGGAAAAAATGCACTTTAATTTTATTAGGATATGCTTGGCATTATGCAATTCTGAGATGCCAAATAGACCCACAATGCGGGTTAAAGGTGAAACAGTCATATCATGGTGATTAGGTTAGAAAATACCCTGAAAATGCTATGCCATCATCAGACATGAAGCCTAACTTTGGACTGAAGAAATTATGCAACGAATCTGTTCTTCTTTTTCCAACTCAATATCACGATTGTTCTTCTCTTTACTCATTCACAGGTCAAAGCTTATAATGGAGAATTGAACCCCACTTGAAGCTAGCCTTTGCCACACATTAACGTCACTGATGACCAAAAACCAAAGATCTAGAAAATGAAAATCAATTCAATTCTGGAAGTAGAAAAGTAATCCCATCACACATGTAATCACTAATAAGGACTTTAGGACATGAGTTTGTAAAATGAACCTCATTCCATATTTTATGGTTATATCATAATGATAAAACAGTAATTTATGATCTAGTAATTCCTCACATCATCATTAGCACAAGCTTTAACTTCTAATTAGACATCAGGGGCTTGGAGGAAATACCATGCTTTCTGTTCCCTTATTTGTGTAAAACTGGAGTATGATGTTGCTGAATAACTATAAAATGATACATGATTATGCCCGTTTTGTTCGCCTTCCAACATGCAGTGCCAATTCAGTGTCGATTTTGAGGGAGATGTCCAGTGCCTTTACAGAATGTGTGAGTGCACCGCTGCCAACATCAGCACAATAAATACGATAAATCATACTTTTTCAGTACTAAGTTGCTCCAGCATGTAAATGGTAATTGCTACAGAAAGTGGAAAACTTGAGAAAAAAAAAATTGCTAGTAAATTGCTGAGTCCACTGTATCATTTCCTTGAGAATATTCCATGCCAAATTTCACTTTTTGGCAATGTTGGATATTTGACTATAACAACATTCAAATATGGGTGATCTATTTTTCCAAGAGTGGGTTAAAGACCATAGTAAAAACGCCAAGCATTCAGCAACCAATATTACTTATGACAAGGTGAGTAGGTTGCAAACATGGATCATGTATTGATGTTCTTCACCTAATTATGACATGCCCATTTCGCCGTCTCTGTGACTCATGATGCCATTACCCATTGGCACAGAGCATGCTTCCTCTAGCAGGTCTCATTAATTGTTTAGGCTAATTATTAAAATGATAAGCAACCCTCTGCCTCTAGAAAAGAATATGCTTTCATTAATATGAAACACAACATCACATGTCAGTGGCAGCTTCAATTAGTTTCCATCATTTTGCAGAAACAATTTCCAGAAACAATTTCCAGACAGGGAGGGAGGGAGTTTAATTTAAGGAAAAGTCTTCAACAGTCCTTTTTCTTTTTCTTTTTTTTTTCCTTTTTTTTTTCCAAAATTTTTTTTCCTTCTGTTTAAAGAAAAACTCTGCACCTGGATATATAATCTTTTCAGCCAGCAACCTTTATCTTTTGCCTAAATCAGTACAGGCATCTCTACAGCTGCATTCTTTGTTTTCTATATTGCACCATGTAAGAGGCATTTGTTTCACAGTCAAGTAGAAAGGACTGTTTTCTTATAAGGAAAAATGTTAAATCTTCCTAAGGATGACTAGAAAGCATGTTCTATATTCATACTTATAAACCTTGTTTTCAGTAGCAGAACTCAGAAATTACAATCCAAAACCTGAAATACATATGGCTCCCTTATGGTACCATGCCACATATAAAGCAGAAATATCTCTTATCCATAATTGAGGCCTCCTCATGTAAGTGCACAGGTAATGAATCACATTCTATCAACATTTGCACAAAAAGTACAAATATAATTTTAGTTTTTAGATAGAAATGCAACATAAAATCACTACAGCTAATATCAGAAGCGGGAATCCCACTGATGGATGGTTGATTTTTATGTGACATATCACCCCAAGTTTAAACGAAATTGAGGGAAAGTAAAACTTTTATGTTTACCAAAAGAATTTGCATGGAAAATGTTGAACAAAACAAAGCACATTATCAACACCAAGAGAAAAACAATACTGACATACCTAGATATGTAGGTCACCCCAGTCTGTCCGATTTTGTGTACAGTTTCAATAGTTACATTGCCTGATGCCTGTCCGAGTAAAACATATTGGTTAACATGCAAACAGAACCCTATCAAACTAATAGCAATAAGGTAACAGAAAAGCACAAGATGGCTCCAGAGAACAGGAGAAGCAGTTTGGTCAGCCAAAATGAAATAGAATTAAGAAGAAAAACTAAAAGTTTGATTTTAGTCCTTTTATACTTTGCTTATTTTACTTTTGAAGACCCAACAACCAAACAAATAGAGAAAATAATTTCCTTGAAATATATGTAATGCTTGATTCCATGGCAGCCAGGTTAATACTCTCCAAGGAAGGCAGACAACATTAACAGTTCTTCAAGTCAATATGTACCAGATAAAAGAAACCAGATGGTTAAAAGCTATCAGTTACCTCAGTTTCAAATTTCCCCCTGATTAGGTCAACAGCTTCTTTAAGCATAGACACATCAACATCCCCATTAGGCAAAGGTACAACCATATTATCCAACATGATCCGGGTCAAGGAAGTCTTTGTTTGAGATGCATACTGCAATGCCTCTTTTACTTCCTCAAGTGTCCTGGTCTCAACCTTGCAAGAGACAGTTTCATTTAATCAACTAGAGTTCCCATGCAACAAGCATCTTCCATAAGTAGCAATTCACAGAAACACATAGAGATCAAGAGAAAAAAAGAGGGCAAAGAACCATTGTAAAGCATTACACAAATTTCAATGGTAGGACAAATCAGAATTGTTTTAAAGTCAAAGAAACTGCTCATAAATAATTAGCACATTCAAAAGAAGTTTATTAGGCATGCATGGCACATCATGAACTGCATGGAATTCAATACATTAATTTCCACTCTAAATCAACTGATCTACCGGAGAAGGTATTTGACTTTAGTAGAAATAAGAAGTCCAAAAAACTACCTCAACCTCCATTTGAAGATTCTCCTGCTCTAAATACTTGTCAACAGATCTAAGAGCATTGGTGATACCTCCAGCAATTGATATGTGATTATCTTTTATCATCACCATGTCAAACAAACCCAATCTGTGATTGCTTCCACCACCAATTAGTACCTATATTATCAACCCAAAAGAGGTTATAAATACAAGATCAGAGAAATGACAACTTGAAAAAAATAAATAAATAAATAAATAAAGAATCAAAGGCAAGGAAGTGATTTACACCGCCCACTTATCCACTAAACGTAGACCTGGAGCAGTTTTTCTTGTCTCTAAAACGCAGGCAGGGTGTGCAGCATCAGCCATGGCCTACAGGAAGAACAAAAATGTGAAAATGTCCTTATGCACATTTAATAATGATAGTCAGTAATAAGTATTTGCTAGATGTCATGTTTTCACTCCATTTGCTTCACATTGGAAACACAGTTTGCATTTTCATAAAATGCATCTTCCTAGTGTTCTTTCCTCAACAACAATTATAATCTACAGTATCATCAATATATGGAGGTCCAGATAGTCTTATTAACAAGATACATAAAGCAGTAAAGCAGTACAGAAAAAGTTCAAAATATAGGAAAGACATAAAGGAAATTGTGGTTCAAACTTTAGGAACGATCAAAGAAGTAAAGAAAACTGTGTCAACCAAGAAAGCAGTTCTAATTTTACCTAAGTACTCTTATACTAGTCAATGCTACTCTCTTAGACCTGCATAACAATTCACAGAAGAACTGCTTTGTCCACATTTCCAAGAAGACAATTCCCTCATATGTGATCCAATATGGTAACTGTTATCTACTAACTTGATTGCAGAAATACTGAACTACAAGAAACTACAATTGAACTTTATTCCGAAGTAAAAGGAAAACAGACCTTAGTTAGGGTTGCTATTCCACTCATTCGCTGCATAAAGTTCAATGCTACTCTTTCAGCAATGAGAATGCTGTGTGCCCGTCCTGTGTTGGAAGATAAATTTGTGATTATTAAAATTATTTTTTTTCTTTATTACAAACTTTATTCAATATTCATTGAATAAAATTTCATGAGATTGCATTTCCCCAGCTACAAAGGCACTGCTTACCATATACTTTTCCAAACTGCAGTCCCTTATGAATACGATCTCCATCCTTTCGAGACCATTCCACCTGATATCAAGAAGTAGATAGAACAAATCATATCCAAGCATGCAACCTGAAAGAATCTGAAAACACAGACACAGTGCCTCTATACCTTCAGAGAAGGATCAACCTCTTGAAACACCATCTCTGCAAGTGCAATGCCAGCAACGATACCATCCTCCTTTGCCAAGAAATGAGCTTCAACTTCCATTTCAAATGGAATGGTGGCCATACAAGTCACATCCCCTAAAATTGAACCACAGATGTTACCCAGAAATGTTCAAAAATTAACAACACCATGAAATTGAAAAGACTGAAATGGATGGATAGGACTAAAAACCTCGATCTCCAGAATCTTCAGAAAGGGCAAGCTTGATGATGCCCTTTAAATCATAGGTAGGGTGCAAAGGGGGCTTTATTGCCAAGGATTCAAATGATATTCCAGCATTTCTGGTTTGAGTAGCAGACATTCTAAAAACCTGCCTGAAACATCAAACCATTATAATCAGCATCAATCAAAAAAAAAAAAAAAAAAAAAAAAAAAAAAAAGAATAACAAATTAACAGACCTTTTGGTTGTACATAAATTAGGTAATGATAATGAAGAAACAGAAAGTGTCCCACGCATTAGCTTTTGCATTTGAAGGACTTGCAATATAAAAGCAACAGTCTTCTACCACAGCGACCTGTGAACCAATATTCAGAATAAAGAAGCACTAGCTAAACCACGAAAATAGGAAATCATAAAACCAATCAAGAACACCGTAAGAATACCATCCCCAATGACATAACTCATGAGGTCAACAATAAGGAATGCCTTGTCCAGACATATTAAGTATAAATTAAGATTAAAAAATTTAACACAAAATGAGCCCTATTTCAAAAACCCAAAAATCAACCCCATAAGGCTTCCTCCTAAATTAACCAGATAATCAGAGAAACATATATATTTCCATAGCTAAAGCTACTGGGGCACTATGGGTTGGAGGGCTTGCATCAATGAAATCAAACAAGTTTTTTTCTTTTATCAAAAGGGTTTCTTTTCGATTTCATATGACAACTTATGGCAGCATGTTTAACATGTTTGAATAAAATGGAAGAATTAAACATGGGAATGCATAATTGCAGAAGAATGATCAAACACTAAGAACACTGAAACAGTAAGATGTAAAAACAATTAAGAGTACTAGTACAGTAAAAGAGTCGCCCAAGGATTGGGGATTTGGGTTGTTCTCCACTCACCGTAGATTACGTTGTAGAGACTAAAGATTCCGGTTGCTCAGTCTTTGGCGCCGACTGGACTAAATCGCCCTATCTCTGTGTTTAATTTAACATACAAATTGTACTTCCTAAATATTCTCATTTTTACTTCTTCTTCTTCTCTCTTTTTTTTTTCTCATCTCTCCTCTCAAAAGCCATCGCAAGAGTATGTATTTTTTTCTCTCTTACCAAAATGAAAAGGGAAAAATACGAGTTTGTGATTTGAGGTGCTATACTTTAAACTGTGTTAAATTATAAAATTATTATTATTGACAAGAAACAACTTTATATTTAAAAGTTGTTTATCATGCGTTTTTTATATAAATTTTATATATTTTATTTATATAATATTTTAATAATTTATATTTTTTTAATAATTAAAATTTATTTATTTTTATCATATTTATTGAAAATATTTTTTATTTAAATAATATTAATAAATCTCAATTATTAAAAATAAAATAATAAATAATAAAAATTATATATATAATTATAAATATTTTATATAAATATATACATTTTTATTTATTATTTAATAATTTAAGTTGTCTTATTACATTTTTCAAAAAAAACACAAAAGGGTTTTTTTTTTTCTCTTAAACAAGTACAATTTAAGGATAGAAAAATAGGTAAGAAATAACATGACAACATCACGCCGCAAACTTTGATTATTGCTAATACATTGGGTGCACTTAACAACTTCCCCATAAAATCGTAATGGAAAAAAAGGTTGAGAATTGATAGTAATATCATACTTCAGTTACCTCATACAGCTGTGGTTTAGTTGGATTGGACTTTTTTGGTTGACATCACAGTATCAGAATCTAC
>BPVZ01000163.1:15496-29947 GCA_020521535.1 Rubroshorea leprosula | reverse complement strand
CCGTGAGAGGGTGGACTACGGGCTCAAGCATGGAGGGGCCGTCGGTGCCGACCGGAGTTGATGGTGGATCCACTACGGAGAGGGTCTCTACCTTACCATGGTCTCTCTTCACCAAGTCGCCACGTAGACGCATGCGCGTTGCCTTTACCTGCAACGTTTGTGGTCAAAGAACCATTCGGGCCATCAATCCCCATGCATATACAGACGGAACTGTATTTGTTCAGGTAATTTATCTGTTTTTGATGATTCTTAGAGACCTTACAAGGGTGAATTTGGAGAGGAAATTGAATTTCGATGTTTAAAGGTCATGTCTTTTGGGTTTAATGCATGATGGTGCAGTGCTGCGGATGCAATATTTTTCACAAACTTGTGGATAATTTAAACCTGTTTCACGAGATGAAGTGCTATGTGAATCCAAGCTTCAACTACAGAGGAGATCCAAATTGGAATTTGGGGTTCAAGTTCTTTGACGAAAATGATGATGGTAGAGAATTTCCAATCTGAAGTGAAGAAATCACTGGTACAGTGTATATTCATCAATCATCACTTATTCTCATCACTTATTCAAATCCTTCTTGTATATAGAGTAAAAGACCTGTTAGTTATTGGGTTATTTGGGGTAGTCCAGACTGTGTAGCTTTTTAGTCATTGGGTTTTTCTTAAGCCAAACATTGTATCACTCACTTAAGTTGACATATTTACGGGAAACATAAACTTGTTGTTCAGTTGATCTGCAAGTCTGCTTAGGTTTTGTTTGTAGGTTTGTCAATGCTTAACACAGCGCAACATTGACAAATGAATCTTTAGCTTTGTTGGTTTTGGCTAGCTTCTAATTTGTATTGTTGGCTTTGTTGCACACCTAAGCTTGGTTTTTCCTTAAATTTAAGAACTTCTGAGACTGCATTGTAAAGTGCAAATGTCTTTGATGTGCATTCTTTTCCCATTGTGATCCTTGGCTTACTTTCTGGCACAACATGCCATAATACATGATTAATGCATCGGTGATCATACAGACATAAAATTGTTTGTCGAGTGTGTATGCACTTTGCAGTTTCATTTTGGAACTTAAATCTGATTTTAATTAGATTCTCAGAAAACAAAGAAGCATGACATGCTATATGTGCATTGAGCAAGGATGTGCTTCTTTAAGGTCTATTGTACTCACAAGTATGCAGCATAAGCTAAATCAATAGTTTCTAACGTCTACTTGTTCTGGTGTCTCATGAAAAGCTAGCTTCTAGCTAGCATTCATGCCTTTTCTTTTAAGTCATTCACAAATTGTAAATTAGGTGGGAATTCTGATTTTCAGCCTCTGCAGGCAAAACATTACAGGAAAAGAATGTGGTTTTTCAGATTCCTAAAGTAAAGAACATGGTTGGTCAATGTTATTGACAAACCTTTCTTTTCAATGAATGAAAAAACAGAGTCCATCTCTTTTTAGCAAAGAGTAATGATTTCAGTAGACAAAAACGCGGGACAAAAATGCGGGACGATAGTAATGCAAAAGAATGTATGCGGTGTAATTACTAATTTGACCATTTTCTATCATTATCTTCCCATGTTTTTGTCCGCTGAATCATTACTTTTTTAGCAAATGGTGAGGAACTGTTATTGTTATTAGGCGCTAGATATTTAACTTAACCACTCTGACATAAAGATTGTTTTTTAATAAAATAAGAATATTATAATTATAATATTATAAATTTATAAATAATATATTTTTATATAATTAATTTTTTAATTTAAAATTTTAATTGCAATATTATATATTAATTTATTTAATAATATATTATAGTTATTTATTTATTTACAAAATTTAAATTCAAAATATATATTACTTAAAAAAATCAATTTTTTTTTTTAAATTTCATATCAATAAATTATCAATTACAATTTAAAATAATATTATAATTATAAATATCATTTATACTTCTTGTATCCCCACCTCGCATGAGAGGTCCAATGCCCCGTGGTCCATGCCACGTAATGGGATATGATCCATCTCAACCAATCAGAATAACCCTTAGCAGATAACTCGATTCCCCGCAGTCCTGCGCATTCACTTTCTCATCCTTTATCTGAACATCGCATATTTTCCTGCAATTCCAAACCACACAATAACAGTCTCTCCTCGTTAAAAACTTATCTCTCTTTCTTCCTCTTTTGATTTTCCTACACAAAGCTCTTTAAGGAGGAAAAGAAAGTATCCCAAATGGCCACCGTCACCTCCGCCGCCGTTGCTATCCCATCTTTCACTGGTCTCAAGGCTGGCGCAACTCCAGCCAAGGTTAGCTCCACCGTCAAGGTTGCCTCCTCTCCGGCCTCCAGATTTAGCGTCAAGGCCTCACTCAAGGATGTAGGAGTTGCTGTCGCTGCCACTGCCGCTAGCGCAATCCTCGCCAGCAACGCCATGGCCGTAGAAGTATTGCTCGGTGGCGATGATGGGTCACTGGCTTTTGTTCCCAACAGCTTCTCTGTGGCCTCAGGAGAGAAGATTGTGTTCAAGAACAATGCAGGGTTCCCGCACAATGTGGTCTTCGACGAGGACGAGATTCCAAGCGGTGTTGATGCATCCACAATCTCGATGTCCGAAGAGGACCTCCTCAATGCCCCAGGGGAGACATACGCCGTTACCTTGACCCAGAAAGGAACATACAGTTTCTACTGTTCCCCTCACCAGGGAGCTGGTATGGTCGGAAAAGTGACTGTCAATTAAGTTCACTTTGTATATGAGTTCATCTCATGTTTCTCTTCTTTCAGCGTCTCAAAAACTCTTCCTATTTTGGGTGTTAATTAGGTGGGTTTGTTAGGATTAGAGACTGCATGAAGTGAATCTAACCAATGTGATGCTTTGTATTTTTCATTTACTTGTGTAGGTTTTGTTGTAAACTTTGTGCCCCATTTATAAATTTTCCTTGAAACAACGTTTATACGAGATAATAAGACAGGAGGGGAGGAAGAAGATTTTCTCAAAAGTGAAAAGGGGGAATTCATGATATGAAAATCTTAGGTAAGGAGCCGCCTCCACCAAACTTTGAATTCTTTCCATTGAAATGAAGGTTGGAAGAACGTTGTGGAAATTCGAGTCAGTTGATACACAATTTACAGATATCAAATACACACGGAATAAATCAATTTCTAGCCCTGTTAATTGTGGTGAGGCTGTATAATCTGCACTGTGGTTGTACAAAGAGAACTGTAATTGGCCCTTTTTCTATGTGGTTTTAACTTTTAAGTGAAAATCCTTACGGGAGTATAAACATGTGAATTCTTTGGGAAGCCTACTAGGTTGTTAGTGCATCAGGGAGGTTTGAGCGATATCCGAGCACCTTACCACCAACATCTGGGAAGCTCTCGTGTCCAGGCAAGGCACTTACTATGCCATTCTCATCCACCTTAACGGGGTACTTGAGAAGGTGCCCCTGTAATTCTGTGAAGGTCTCAGCTATATACCTCTTCCAGTTTTCTTCAGCAATCTCATTCACTCTCCTCACACAATTCAAACTTTCTGGCTCATTAAATAAATCATCTATCTTTCCCATGTGTTCAGCCCACAGTGACATTCTGTACCCATAAACCTGTCAACATAGGAATCAAAGAGTATAGTCAAGCTCTCTTGTAAATGTAAACAAGATGGATTCAACGAGAGAGCCATATTTCAATTTGAAATGTAATTATAAAAAGCTTATACAGAGCAAAATAGCCCAAAAAATCAAGATCAAAGGTTCAAACCTGGCCATGTGGATGTTTCTTTTTCTGACCCCATGTATAATGAGGTTGGTATGCACCCATGGCTATCTCTGTGTCTCTTGAGCCGGCCATAGATCGTTGATTTATATTGGCCGAACCAAGTATTACATATTCATCATCCACTATCATTGCCTTAGCATGTACATAAATCATGAATCTTTGAAATTTTTGTGAAATTGAAACCTGGAAGTTAAGGAAGCTTTTACATTCTTAGAACCATATATAACCGAAACAACTAGGATCTCCAACAGTCAATTAACAAAGTGCATCAACGAGGGATTTAAC
The DNA here is from genome assembly GCA_020521535.1 of Rubroshorea leprosula. NCBI lineage: Eukaryota > Viridiplantae > Streptophyta > Magnoliopsida > Malvales > Dipterocarpaceae > Rubroshorea > Rubroshorea leprosula. The sequence goes on along the minus strand of BPVZ01000163.1, from coordinate 25,912 downwards.
TAAAATAGAGGGAAAGAAAGCCTAGGCTATTACCGTCTCACTATAATTTGAAGGCGTTGCGCTTGGACCAGGTGCTTCTTTATCAAGTTTTTCCCGGTTACCAAGACAGTAGAAATTTAGGTAGTCTTGTGGATGTAAATCTTCCATATCCATAGCTTTCAACTCTTGTGCTATGATTGCATACATCATTTGCATTGTCTCTCCCTGAAAATGCAAACACAAATGGGTTATGTCAGAAAGAAATGAAACCAATGACTGGGGCCATTATTTAGCCTCCGCCCCTCCTACAAACTTAAAACAGAGCAGCTCAATCGTTTCTTTCATTTTCTTCTTCCAAACTAATAAACTGGAATATAAAAGGGTTCTTGTCCAATTGCCTGCCAATAGAGAATTTCTTGCACAGAAACAGAAGATGGGACACCCTCAGGCCACATTGGTATGACAATATAAACTGTGAACCTCTCCTTAGCCCTTATCTTGCTAGCAATTTTCAGTGCCAACTCCATAGGAATTAAATTATCAGCACCTAATCACACAAAAAACCAATGGCCATATCAGATAAATTCACATGGATTCTCAAAATTGGTTCCAAGCCTTACAACATTCCAAATTCAAGCATGACTTTTGCACTTGGCTAAAAGACATTCTGTGAAGCTTGTAAGCATGACTTTCTGATCTACTTCTAACGTGCAATCAAGAATACTTTGGGCTAGTGAACTATGCAAAAAGTATAAGCATTAAGATATTAAAGAATGATGCTAAAACCTGCTTCTTTGTAATGTGGCCAAGCATATGATGATCCAATGAAATATTGGTTCTCAATGTATATATAGTGCCGAGCACATCGGATTGCTTGGATATATGCAGTCTGAATGCTTCTGTCTATGACCAGATTCTTTGCACAAACAAGATTCTGCCAATGAAAGAAATATAATCCATTAATTAGTCAAAATACATTGTTTATTTTGTTAATAAAAAAAAGGAAGAAAAAAAATGACTAAACCTGAGTTTCAGCTTGTAAAACATCTTTGGGAAACCCTTTCAAGGATCCTGAATCTATAGATCGAAATACCTGTCAATTTACAAGAACCAGAGAATGTAATGTAACTCCATTGAAAAAAGAAGAGGATCAAATTGTTAATACTCCATGCTTACCTGAACATTCCAGTTGTCAGGATCATCTTCCTTACAAACCCATAATTCACGAGCATCATTTGGAGTTGAAGCAGAAGGGCTTAGTATCCATGAGATGCGTTCTAGCTTGATCAAAGCATCATCATGCCAGTGAGTCACCCTTTTAAAACGCTGTCCAAACTCTGACCATCTTGTGGCTTTCTTCCAACGCTGCTCAAAGTTCGTGAGAATATCATAAGCAGCAGGCCCTTCAATTTTGCAATGTAAATCATGCCACGGTTGCCTTGGAGCCTTAGTCCCTGCCTTTTATTGAAAAGGAATGAAGGAAAACACACACACAAGAATATATTTAAATTAGAAAGAGCCTTTGAACTTAGAAAAGCATATTGAACTTGTTAGAAGATTGGATATATTATGCCAGCTAGCATTTACACATTTCAAATATTGGGAAATTCAATAATTCTTTCTGAAGGATATGTACTCACAGAGAATGTTGGATTGTGAAAATCATCTCTAAATACAGTGTCAAGGTCCCGAAATAGTCTGTGATCAGGTGTATCATAGCGGCCATCACAGAGGTCCAGACCTCCAATGAAAGCAGTAATCTTTCTATTATTTCCAGATGCTTGTGTATCCACAATTACACATTTCTGATGATGGGTAAAGAGGGTTCCAACAACCTGGAATGGATGCCAGAGTAAACACAGTGAACCTTTAGCTCCTTATAATTAATTTCTCTTGTTTTAGAAGAAAAAGATATATTGTTATTTGATAGTAATCATGGAATATGTGCAACAAGAACTGGACCATAGCATAAAGCATGCCTGTTGCTTGAAAATGCTAAGCTTACTGCTGGCATAACGCGGCGACAGCACACATGAAACAGAAGAGCGCTTGAAAAACTTCCGGGTTTCTTCATCATGTGTTTGCATCAACCCACCCTGCATTCAAAGACCTTCCATATAAAACTTAAAAATCTCAAACCAAAATTAAAACAAGAAAAAGTTCAGTAGGCTATTAATTTCATCTTCCATACAAGAATCCTTGCAAATGTAGGTGCACAAACCAACAATAATAAAATAAAATAAAATTAAAAATAAAGATCACTCCTTGGGGCATTGTACAACATGTTAAGAAATGAATCCATACATAGAATATCATATGATAACAGGTATTGAAGTCAATTAGTATACGAGGGGTTCACCCCTTTTGCTAGTTTTACCCGAAGTTCCGGGAGACTCACTTATAATAATACATAATGATTGTAAATTAACAATGCCGCTTAGAATTGTAAATCTTTTTCGTTTCTTACTGCCAAAAAAAGAACCCAATTATATGAGAATTGTCACTTCCTCAGTAAAGACGACAAACGCAAAGAAAAATTAGAAAGGTTTTGTTTGCTCAAAAGGAAGAAATTTTTGAAACAGAACTTAAAATCCTTACCGTATTAATAAAGAATTTGCTGTGCGAAGTCTTATCATCCCAAACTAACAACAGTACTCTTACACCTTCCTGCGACTTGTACTTAAGCAAATCTCCCAGACTCAAATTCCCTCCGTTCGGCAACGGCCTCGTCTGCTCTCGAACAAGCCTCACCTTGTGAAATATCGACCAACCCACTACGTAAACCAGATGATGGGCTTCTAGAATCGCGTGGCAAATGTCTTCCCAGCATTTATCGTGCTTAAAGACCTTCCCGTCCTCCAATTCTATCTCCGGCAACGTCGAATCGTTCACGTGGGCGTCCTGGTACAGCGTTACAGCCCCTCCGTGCCGCACCGGAAAGTAACAGTTATCGATTCCGAACTTGCTAGGATCTGCCGTCATCCCATTTCTGTATGACGGTGTGTCCTCGTACCTGGTGAATCTCATTTCGATTCGAACCGCGCAGTCCGGTTTAGGCTGTTTTCCGTGGGACCCGATTATCGGAAACCAGCCGCTGACCGTGTCACCTTTGAGAATAGTGGTTGCGGAGATGGAGGCGAGTCCTATCAAATCAGCGCCAAAAAGGTCATTGTCTTTGACCCAAAACTCGACGCGTGAGGCCGGGTGGGCCAGGGGGATTAAGAAGCGTTCGTTCCAGACGGGATTTTGGCAGTTAGAAATCACGCGCGTACGCGCCACCGTTGCTCCAGCCAGGCACACCGTGACGTAAGGATCGCTGGTGATGATTTTGTGGTGTCTCCTCCGTCCAGAAAACGGTTTCCAGCAAGCGTCAAACGCGGTTATGAATCTCCGTAGCCGCTCCGAGACTAAATCCATGTTCGGTAACTGCCGGGCCTCAACGATCTTCAAATCAAGCTCGCCGTGAAGCATAACCTCCGGCTCCGAAATATCCTCTCCCATCGTCAACACCACGATTTGAATGAAGAAACCTCGCAATAAGAAACAGCAAAATTTAACAGTACTGAGAGATATACGCGAGCAGAAGAAGCTTTGAATCTTTTTATCTCCTATTCTGTTCTTTTGCTTTGACGTTGGCTATAACCGGAGTAACCGTAAATGCGCGTCCTGTTGAATCGGCGTTAGGTTTAACGAGGATGGTGCTCGGTTTCTCCGACAAAGCCAACGGCAACAACCAAAGGCGGTAACGACTTAGGAAGAGGAGCAGGAAAGGAGAAACTCGATGCGGGGTATGTCACTATGTCGTGATACTAACGATGTTTTTCTCAGGTCCACATGGTTGACCGAAGATTAAGGTAGAAGTCATGTGATTTGATTTACATTGACAATTTAATAGTGTATCAAATATGTTCTTCATGCGCGAACCGGACGTTATAACCAATGATTTGCCTCAAAGGTTTGGGGTGAGGGGTGGCCATGGTCAGGATTTTGAATTTTATTATCGTCGTAAGTTCTACCAACAAGAGATCTAATGGTTGTACGTCTCATTTAAGAGGATGAAATATTTATCGATATGAGAATCTCAGTTGTTAACAACTAATTTCTTAACCATTATCCTTGTTAAAAAAAAAAAAGTTATTTATGCGTAAAATAAGTGGTTTATTATGGTGAAATTATTGTCATATTTTAAATAATTAATATTATATTTTTAATATAATTATTTATTATATTTTCACATTATATTTTTATTTAAAATTTTATATTTTTTATTTTAAATAAATTAAAAAATATCATAATTAATTAAAATAAAAAATATAATATTAATTACTTAAAATATGACAATAACATTACTCAATTTACCATTTAGTTATTTGTAAAAACACCTCTCGAGTTTGGAGTTCGAGTCTTCGATAATCCTCTTCCCTATTCCCCTTGGTATAATAGATTAGATTGTAATTTGTTAAAAAAATGTATTAAATATATTTTTATTATAAATTTATATTAAAAAAATAAAAATTAATATTTAATTTATAATTATATAATTAAAATTATTTAGTTAATATTAATATTAAAATTAATATATAATTTATAATTTTTTATATATTTATAATAAAAAAATACTATTAACATGTGTGACGGACACACACGTTAGGAAACCCATAATCTATTTATTAAAAGCTTGCTTAATTAATTTGTCTAATTACATATTTTTTCCGAAAAAGAAAATCTTAGCATGAACTTTCAAAGAAGATCGGTAAGGTAAAAGCAATTACAATGCCACGCAATCACTAAATATTAAAATAGTAATTCTAAAATTAAAATTATAGTATACTATTAAATAAAAAAATTAGTACATATCATTTTTTATTATAAAAAATAAGTAAAATCTTAATTTATATCTAAAAATTAAAAATTTATTTTATTAAATATTAATATCTAAATTAAAATTTTTATTACATATTTTAATATATTAATATTTAATAAAATAATTTTTTAAATTTTAAATTAAATTTTAATAAAATAAAATAAAATAATTTAAAATTAAAATTTTAATTATTTTTCACTTAAATATATATCATATTATAAATAAATTTTTAATAAAAATAATTAAATAATAATATCTTACATTATAGATTTATAATAATATAAAATATTATGCTTATACCATTTTCGAGAAGATAAATGATGCCGAAAGAAGGTATGGGCATTGTCCCTTCTGAGATGGAAGGGATCTCCCATCGGCTGCAATAAATAAAAACTGCAGACGTCAAACACGCAAGAGTGCTAAAGACTAGTTTGCAATTATTCTCGGATCACGAGAATAGTGCATGATTTGTTTTTCTTACAACGCTACAATATTAGAAGTACAACAACCAATGTTTAGCGCATCCCCTAACAGTCAGACGCGGAATACACGGACACTCGGCCCCCCCACACCTACTATTCAAAGTGCTAACTAAGATTCCATGCAGTTGTAGTTGCAGTTGTAGTTGCAGTTGCCAGCTTTCTTGTCTCAAATTTGAGGAGCTACCCTCACGAACAAACTTTGTGCAAATGCTATCATCTACATATGGGAGATTTCTGTTTAGTAACCAAAGCTACAAGCAAAGCAAAGCAAAGATGTATTCCTATAGAAACAGAGTAGGGTATTTCAGCACTTACTGAAGCAAAAGCGATGCACATAATACTGAAACCGGGAAAATTAAATGGTGCTCTTTCAGACAGGAACAGAGCTGGAAGAGCAATTTTATCATGTCAGTCCTAATTCAATTTGACATCACAATGTAGTAAATTGGGTTTGCAGTTACCCGTTAGAGGTGAGAAAGCCAAGGGAGAAATAACATATGCAAAGGAACCTATGCCTGTAATGATTCCTTGAGCTTTCCCCTGAAAAAAGAACAAAATGAAGCAGGTAATAAGGCCAGAGGGACTCCTCAACATGTGTTAAAAGCTGTCAAGCACAGAATCAAATCTAGAACAAGACATATTAGCTATTCAGCAACCCCAGATGAAGCTTTTTTTTCTCCCAATTTCTATCCCCTTCAACCTTTCTGCATGTATGTTTGACATTCTCCACAGTATTGAACATTATTTGGGACTTGATAAGTCTTAAGCACCATTTTGTTGAACCACGAGAAAATAAAGATTACAGAGTACTGCCTTACTGAGACAAAGATAATATTGAAGAAACCAATGCCAGTGTGCTGCCAAAAAAGAGTTTGATCAACAACAAATACCTGTTCGCAAGACCCAACTTGTCTAGATACGATGCTCCTTATCTGTGAATTTAAGAAGAAAATGATATGAAAGTATGTCAGAGCAAGTTTACATTAAGAAGAAGCGAATAAGAAACTTACACATGGTTGTGAGAAATCAAAGAATATAGAAAGCATGGCAGCTACATAAGGAACCTGCCATTTTACAAGAACATTAGCCATAACAAGACATAACATTATGGCGATTGGTGAATCATCCAATGATAAAACATAAACTGAAACAATGTTATAACAGGCAGTTAAGTTGTAGATAGTTACCCAGAAGGACCAAGCAACGCTGTAGAGGAACATCTGCATCCAGGACCATAAATTAATTAATTATTAAAGGATTGAATATCATCAAATTTTGGTAATATTGGTAATATCCACCTTATAATGACATGTATGGGATTACTAATAAAAGACAGCAAGCTGCTTACATGTGCACTGGCAAAGAGGAGCCCTATTGAGAGTAATCTGTCCTCTCCTATAGCAGGAGCCAAAACGGGCATGAGAAGCATCTGCACAATTGCTTTGATTTGATATCAGAAAACAGTAATATGCAAAATAAACGAAATAGGAAATCGAAATGGCAACAAATACCTGGGATATTGTCCCTGCAATCCCAGAAATCACCATTAAGTCAGCAAACTGATCTTTGTTGAAGTGAAACCTGGCCTTTAAATAGTACTGCAAGGGAAAAATGATTGAATTTCAAGTGATTCAGTTTTCTTAATCCACCCAAATACAATCTATAGTTCATCTAAATCAATACCACACCGAAAAAGAGAGGTACCAATAGTGATGCATGGAGACCAACATCTGCAAGACTGCTGAAAAACGAAACAATTGCTGCTTGTGTAAATACCAAGCTGCATTTTGTTATCATCCCGTCAACAAGAGTTAGTTCTAATTCCTGAAAATCAAGGTCTGCATAACAGTAATATGGATTCTCCAAATCATCCTGTTACTAAAACAATTTTATTTCATTTCCATTCATTGCATCCCAAGCACTAAAGCAACAAATGCTAGATAAATAAAACCACGATTAATTAGCAAAATCAAGCCATATCCTGCTAGAAATAAAAGGAAATTTCACTAACCTGCTCTTTAACAACACAAGCACATCCTCCATAGAAGGCAATGTTTTGAACATCTGCGGCTTCCTAGCTGGATCCTCCCTTGAATCAGTAACACTCTCAACTTTCTCCGTTGACATAATTGGAGTACAAAGATTTTCATCAATGATTGAATCGGGGAGCAGAACTCTCATGTAAACCGTCGAAGCAATCGCCATTGACGCCGAAACCTAAAACCAGAACAGGATTTAATTCTGTACTCTTCTGAAATCCATTCACAAGATAGTAAACAGCGAGAAAGTGAGGGGGAAACCTGGAAAGTGGAGGAAGTGGAGAGAAACCGAGTCGAAAGGTTCCCGCAGACGAAGGCGCAAGATCCGATCCCCGATAGGATACCAAACGCCGAAGCTCGCCGTCGCTCTGGAACATTGTCCGCCTGAATCCATACCCATTTCACCGGAATTGCAGAGAGAGTGGAGGGAAAAGTGTGAAAGAAGGAACTGTTTCCAATCTTATTGGGCCAGAATGACCAGCCCATTAAATTACAAGTGGGTCTTAAAAGTTTAACTGAAGGCTGAAGGCGGGCCTTGATTAAACTTGCCCACTCTTTGGGCTTTAACAGTGTTAATAATTGGATCTTAGTCTTACCACATAAGCAAGGGCGAGGGAATGGACGCTGCCTTCACAAAAGATGGCAGTGACTGTCTTGAGCACGTAATAGGCATAGAAGAAGTTCCTGGTTCTGCTGCAAGCCAATATGGCTGGAAAAAAAAGGAGAAAGAAAACATTTTTCATGTAAATGTTTTTGGTGTCTCGTGTTTGAACTTTAGAACGAGATAAAACATTTGAGAAAGATTAGGTTATTATTGACTTCTTGTTATATAACTAACAAAAAAAATGTAAGCTTCATTATTTGTGATGGACTGCATGTCATGGATTCTTTACCAGTTACCTCATATTACATAATTGGTATCTGACTAGCACGATTTAGAAAATAGAACTTTGAGCTACTGAAAGAAATATTGCACCATTTTGGTACGTCTCCACTCTTTTTAGTGATGTGAGTAGGACATTTTTATTTATTTATTTATTTATTATTTTTTAAAATTCATCAGTTGGTTCTTTTAGGTAATTGGAATTTTGTGGTATCCAGGTGTTCAATTTTAACAGGTAAGAAGGAAAAAGGGACTGCCTGCCAGCTGATGTTTTGTTAACTTGCCTTGCTTGGTAGCAAATGTGATTCGGGGGTCACTTCAAAAATTTTCAACATGCCAGCAGGTAACCAAACTTAGAAAATGTCAAATCTACGTCATTTTCAATGATTACTGTTGACAAGTTAATTCCTTGTCATTATTAATTTCGAGTAGAAATTAGAAACTGCCCCTGTAATCCAGATTCTGAAGCTTCCTCAAGTCAAAAAGCCATTCTTCTACTGCACATCTGTCTATTCTTAATTTTTAGGTGTAGTTAAGTTCCCCTTTTAGTAGTATAGGCAACTAACTGCATGTTCATTCATATATACATCCTTCTTAACTCCCGTCTACACCTACACCCGCGCGCACACACAGAAAACAAAAAGGGAAGAGAGAAAAACAGTTTAATTTGATGGAGGTATGAACGGAATCCATACCTAAAGGAATTATGGTGAGAATCATTGGCAATGTGAGCAAAGCCTTCCTCCCATATTTATCAGAGAGATTACCCATCAAAGGCATCATCACAAACGACCCCAGCCCTGTGATCTGCATAGATATTCATCATTCATCACATTATGATTTTTCTCTCAAATATCATTAATTCAAAATAATTAACAATGATTAGGTAATTAGAACAAATCAACCTTAAATTATGCATGCATGATTAGATTTAGATATTAAGACAAGTGTCAAGTGTGCCAGTTTAATATCCAAAGAAAATGTAAGCGGAGAGAAAGTAACAGCATCTGCACTGAAATGTGAAATGGGATTGTGGGTCCTCGCAGTTTGTCTCTTTGTCAACATACGCACTCATGCTAATTTGTGCCTTAAAAAAACGTTATTTTTCTTTCCCCTGAAAACGAGGGGGAATTCATTTCTTACAAAACAAACACAGACCCTTGTCTACATGCAACAAACAAATTAAAAACTGCAATCCCTGCAAATGTGCCTGAACGAACTTCCACGGTATCACATTTTTCCTTCAAGACTTCAACTAACATAACTAAATACTACATCTCTGTAAGAAAAGGGTGTGTTTGGATGGAGAATTAAGAACGCTAGCTACTAACATTGACATATCTATATCAAGAAAACAGAGCAGGAAGAGATGGAGAGTACCGCTTGCTGCAATCCGGTGAGGTAAATTGCTAGTGCACATTGGGATTTTCCGGGGCAAAGGGCAGACATAGTAACATCAGGGATGAGTGGAATCACCATGAATATAGAGAAGCAATGGAAAAAGATTGTGAAATAGAGATGGCGCAGAGACGATAGCTCTCCCATTTCTCTTACCTCTTTTTTTTTTCCCCTGTGTTTTTAGGCTCTCTCTATCTCTAAATCTTAAAAATAAGACAGATTAAAGCAAAAGAAGACAACTCTTTGACTAGGGTGGCGGAACGGTGTATGCATAAAGAAGCACCTCTTGGCTCTTGGAGTGGACGAGAAACTCTTAAAGAACTAAAGAAGCCAAGAGCAGAGAAAAGAGACGGTGAAAGTGAGTGTGCTTGATTTAGAGTCCGATTGGTATAGCGGTTTGAAGTAACTGTTAATGGTTTTGCTCAAAGTACTAGAAATAGGTGTTTGATAAAAAATTTTATTTAATGGTTTGGAACTAATAGATAGCAGTTAAAATCCAAACTATTAGTTGATTGAAAAAGTTACTTAGGGTTTATTTGGTATAACGGTTAAAATTCAGTAAATATTGGATAATTGGTAGTGGATAATAGATAGCGATAGTTGGTAACAGGTAACGGATGATAATTAACGAATAGTGAATAACGAATAGTAAATAGTGAATAACGAATAGTAGATAGTGAATAACGAATAGTAGATAGTGGATTCGATAAATATAACTATTTAATTATACAATAATTAGCGGTTGTTGTTTAATATTAAATGACTAATAAA
>BPVZ01000162.1:399783-410011 GCA_020521535.1 Rubroshorea leprosula | reverse complement strand
ATTAATATATAAAAATGATACAAATAATAACCAAAATTGTTTTCCTAAACAATTTTTTTAACAAAATATAAAAATAAAAGTAAAACTAAACCTGTATCAACTTGTTCTTCACTTTTATTTCATATAACATTTACAATCTCTATTTCCATAATCTATAAAAGAAATAATACTGTTACAAATAATATAAAAAAATATTATATTAAAAACTATAAAAGAATGGATGCCACTCTTTTTCATAATTAGATGATAATATGAATATTAATTTAAAAAATATAAAAAATATGTAATATACTCTCCACCTATAGTAACTTATAAGTAATCATTAAACAAACTTGAATAGCTTATGGAAATTAATACGAAGGAAGGAAAAGTAGTTGGATACCCTACTTTTTGTTTTTTTCAATTTCTTAGCATTCCTTCTTGTCTATCTTTTGTTTGAAAATCAAATGATTTTAAAAAAATAAAACATTGCCTTTCCCTTCTCACTGTAATCTTTCACCACTACCTTTCCCTTCTCATTGTAATCTCTCACTTAGCCCTAACTGGTTCCCCTCTTAAAATCAACCAAAAACCATCCGAAAATTTGTTTCTCCCTAATCCACCGCCCTCTCCAATGCACTCTTTGCTGGTTTCTCTCCTCCACTTTTCCAAAATTCATGCAATCCTCACCCAATCGGCCAACCCCATTGTTCACCTATTAAAATTAAATCCCCGAAATCCCATTTTTAGATTAGCTACTCTATAATCCCTTGAACCCAAATCTAGAAAATACTCTAAACCCATATATCGATCACCATTGAATTCTCTGATTTCAAAATCATAGAGTAAAAACAAAAGGGATGAACGAAAGGAGCCTTCTTTGGGGGTGGAAGTTGTTGCCGGAGACAGTAATGTTGGTGATAGAAAAAAAAGAATCATAAGGAGAGGTTGACTATAGGGAAGATTTGTCATACAAGTGACCTAAAATCATTTTCTCTATAAATGCATGACTTATTTTATTGTTAAATTGTTAAATTGTTGGCTAAAATCTTGAAAAATTGATGGAATATATCTAGTATACCTCTTGTGGCCTAATCCTCCCCCGAACTCTGTTTCTCACTTCTTAGTTGATGCAGTAGAATTAGGGTTCAACTCTTTATTTATATATTGGTTGAGAAGATAAGTCTAGAAGATAATCGAATAGCGTTTAGATAGAATTGAAATGAGCAAGTTAACATTTTTATTGGTCTAGAAGAAAAAAAAATGCTATTTAACTTTTTTTCCCAAAGTGTTTGTGATAAAATTTAATTATTTAAATTTAAAAATCGAGAAAAATGAACCTTTTAAAAAAATCAAATCTTAAATTAAAACTTAATAATTTAAAATAAAAACACATATTATTCTTAGGTTTTTATTATCGGCTTATGAAGAATTTTGGGTTTCAAAATCAGATTTTTTCCCACTGTCCCTTGAAGAAAGTTATAGTTTCTCTTAATTTAAGGATTTGATAGCAAAATCTAAGGTAATATTTCTTTCAAGTTTCCTACAACCTAAAGCAATTTTGTCATCTTAACCTTATTATAAGAAATTCTGTTAGGAAAGAAGAAGTAGGACTTAGGATGAAAAAGGGAAATTATTGATGTCAGACGTGCTTTTAGCGTTGACACCACAAACTATGTGTCGACACCATATCCGTGTCGCCCCTTTTAGCAATTTTTTAATGGTAAATAGCAAATCTCGTCCTCCAACTTTTTAGAATGGGCACTTTAATCCATAACTTAAGATTCATTCATTTAGGTCCCAAAAAGGAACCTTTCTTCTTACCATTCAGTCCTTCAACTTTTAAAAGATATTTAATTAATCTCAAAAACTCTTATTATTATGCATTCAAGTTTTTAAAAAAAAAATAAAAACTATGTAACATCTATTGAAAATCATATATTATCCTGACGAATAATAATGCAATCAACATTAATATAATAGATTAAAGCATATAAAATGCTTCTCATCACTACTATTGCTTTTTATTAATTTCTTCATTCGAATTTAGTTATTTTAATTTTAATTTTTGATACAATTTTAAGCAAATAATTTTATAAAATAGATGAATAAATAATAATTAATTTTTTTTCTTCTTATACAGAAATTTTGTTGAGTATTTTTACTTAAATATGATAATTTTATAATTATCATTAATTTATTATATAAAATTATTAAATTAATTTATATAAAATTAAGAAAGTAATACAACTAAAAATAAAAGACAAAAAAAAGGGTAAAACATAATACAAATATTGTTTTTAGAAAAAAAATTCTGATATAATCTCTGCTTATATTAATTTCTACATATGAAAAAAATACCTGTACTTCCCTAAAAAAAAAAAAACCTTGTACCCTACTTTTATTTGTTTGCTTTTCCAATAATTTGTGGTTGTATTTTTATTATAAATTTAGATCTCTTTAGCTAGGTTCTCGATTTGTTTCATCTTTGATGTCCCTTATAATGAGTTTCCTTTTAGTTTCAATGAAAGAAATTAAAAATGTGACATTAGGGGCCTATTTGAATGAATTTAAAATATGAGTATTAAAATGAAAATAAAATATTATTGGGGGGACTAAAATTGCTATTTTACAATTAAAAAAATTGATTAAATTGTCTTAAATCTGCTAAGAAAATAATAATTTATGTTTTTTAGAAATGTTAATTTTATAATGTTGATTTTTATTTATAAGAAATTATGGATTTCTACATTTCACAAGTTATGGATTGTATTAGTTTTAAAAAACAAAAAAACTTTTATTCTTGTGATACTTGAGTGTTCTCGTTACCAAATTTAGATACAATGGAGTTTGTTTATTTGTGGCAAATTTTTTGTTAGTCACAAATATTCACCTAATTTATAGTGACTAATATTGTTGTTAGTAATTTATTTATTTTTTTAAGTTCAATTGTGAATTAATTGTGACCAAAAATTTTATTATGTCTTGTAATTTTCTTTAGTAACAATTCATATATAATCACAAAATATATTTGTTACAAATCATAATTTTAATTACAAGAAAAATATAGTATCTGTGACATAAATTTATCATTTATAACTAACATTTTACAAGTAATTAATAGTTATTTTATTGTAAGGATTTTAGTAGTCACAAATTTAAATAGTCTATTGTAATAAACTCTTTGTAATCGAATATAATTTCTGTATTGAAATTATATATTATAATTTTAAAAATCAATATTAGTGATTATTACCTTAAATTAGTCACTAATGTTACAAATATTAGTGACCAATTGCAAATTAGTCACCATTTTTAGTCATAGAAAACCCATTTTCTTGTAATGCGTTATCCAACTTGCTAGGTATAGGTATACCCACAGGTATACTTATATACTTGTTAAGTTTTATACTGAAAATACATAAGTTAATATACAACTATAAGTTAAAAATATAATTAAAATTAAAATTATAAAAAATTAATTAACTTTAGTCAGATCACTTTAAATTGAATCGACTCAACTCAACTCTAATCCAATTTAGTGGGTTCGAGTAATTTTGGTTTGGATTATTTATGATTCTAGATTGATACCTTTGAAGCTTAAACCCATGACCTTATTCATAGCAAATGGATTAGGTCAAAGTTTTTTATTGGATCCAATTTTATCAAGTCTAATAAAAGTAGAGAATTGTGTCCCTAACATGATGGCAATTATGATGGCAAGGAATTGCCACGTTGGTGTTGACATGGCAATAGGTAATGGAATTTAACGAGCACATGATGTCACCATTCATTCATATATATATAATATTATAAATATATAATTAGGTATATGGGTTGGATATATAAGTCAAGTTTACAGGTATATATAGGTCAAGTAAATGGGTAAGGTATGCAGGTATTGACTCTCATATTCAATACATACCCGATACTTAGTAGGTATGCATTTGTCATACTTAATATTTAATTGTCTCTTCATAGATACAAGTAAAATACCTATCCAAATAAGTTAGGTACCTACAAATATCAGATATACATGTACTTATTGCTCAGTCCTAGGTTCCAGTACATCCTTTATTTATAAGTATTTTACTTATTTAGATAAGTACTATACCTAAATTGTAAAAAAAAATTGGTTAAGTATTGTCTATAAAATCAGTATATTTGTAAGTATCAAGTCAAGCAACAAATATAGGGTTCAAACTATTTATCCAACTTGTTTAATTGACTTCTTTAACTCATCTCTTGCTTGTACTTGTATAATTAAAATTTTATATGTACTTATTATACTTAATATTTATATAATTACAATAATTTTTAAAAATAAAAATAAAAGTAAATTAAGGTTTGTAAGCTAAAGAAATCACATACGTATGTTGCAATAGCAACTCGTACAAATAACAAATTCTAAACAAAACACATGATATATGTAGTAATAATAACTCATATAAGGTCTCTTATTTTTCTAAACTAAGTACACAAGTATAGACCTGCAAATTTCCTGGTACTTGTTAGATACTAAGTATAAGTTTTTGAGTATTTGGGTAAGTATAAAATTTAAAAAGTCGTACCTAAAATTTTAAAATCAAGTAACAAATATAACCTATAGCCAACAGATATCCAAAAATGCTCATCCCTACTAAATTGGCATTGTAGTGGGCCTAGACGTTTTTATATCGTGGGCTGTCAATCACAGTCACAGGGAACTGGAATGAACCCAGCAAAATTTTTAGGCCCAGCTCTGAACAGGGGTGGGCATCTATATTGTTGTAACTAATTTATTTATTTTTTAAAGTTCAATTGTGGATTAATTATGACAAAAAAAAATTGTTACATCTTGTGATTTTTTTTTAATAACAACCCTCGTATAGTCACAAAATATATTTTTTACAAATCATAATTTTAATCACAAGAAAAAAATAGTATATGTGACATAAATTTATCATTTATAACTAATATTTTTCAACTAATAGTGAATTTAGTTGTGACGATTTTGACGGTCACAAATTTTAGTAGTTTATTGTGACAAATTTTTAATGATTAAATATAATTTTTGTGTCCAAATTATATATTATAATATTAAAAATTAATATTAATGATTATTATCTTAAATTAGTCACAAATATAAAAAATACTAGTGATTAACTGATAATCAATTACCATTTTCAGTTATAAAAAACTCATTTTCTTGTAGTGTATGGAGCGGGCACTGGATATTTTGGGTCAGGCAGTTCCCTGTGTTGCATTTGCTCTGTGCACGAATAAACTTCTAGGACTACCCTTATTGTTGGGGAAAAAGTAAGCGAAAAATGTTGGAAGAAAGTTTGTTACTTTCTTGAATGATACTACATTCCGGTCGTGGGACATTGTAGATGTGGTTGCATAAGAAGGCTATCTAATTATTTGTAAGGCTTTTTTTTTTTTTTACATAAAACACCTTAGGTATGCTCTTAAATTTAATACTAGCGATGCCTTATACGAGTAAGTCAATTAAATACTGAGACTCTCCTAGGGTTATGTGCGTGCATGTATATATATATATATATAAATTTTTTTTTTAGTGACCCGTTCTCCTTTTCTGAATTCAACCGTTTGATTTTCCTTCTCGTTGAATGAGACATGCCTTAAGTGAATTTCGTCTAGAACTACATCATCACACAAGTCCGCTAGTAGCCTAATACTGATTTTGTAACATACTGCTAGTCCGCTAGAGAAGATTTAGCAACCAGAGACCTGGGAGACGGAGGGCGACTGCCCGAGGTATAGGATGCAGAGGAGCCGATGGAGGCGGATGTGGCTTCTCGGACCACTTTATCTGATTCGATAAAGATGGGCTTGGTGGCTGGCCGGCGATTAAGGGTTCCTTCGCTTCTCAGCAAAATGACTACCTCAGACATGGTTGGTCTGGAGGCAGCAGATGCCTGAGTACACAACAAAGCAATTTCAATCACTTTCCTGACATCTTCTGCATCGTATTCACTTCCGTTTAATGTCTCATCGACCAGTTCTTCATGTCTGTTATTCTCGTACAAACTCCAAGCCTGTAAATTAAGGGAAAAACTAATTAACAATTAATATCCCTTCTCCAATTCAATTTTAGTCATCCATGAAAAGTCTAAAGAATTTGAATTGAAGAATGGAAGGTTCACCCGTTTGAGGAGGAATTTGTCATCAGAGTTAGAGTTGGTCTCGCTGCTCTTCTGGCTACTAATGATTTCAAGAACAAGGACGCCATAGCTGTAAGCATCCACCTTCTCAGATAATTGTCCGTGAATTGCATATTCCGGAGCTGTATATCCCCTGAAAAATAATTCGCAAACCAACAAACGAATAAGTTGTTACATTGCTGAACGCCTCCAATCCTAGTGTTAGACTTTGATTGGAAACTGAAACTCACATTGTTCCCGCAAATTTGGAACTGAGATGAGTCGGATCTTGAGGAAGAAGCCTTGCCAAACCAAAATCTGAAATTTTAGGCTGGAAATCATGATCCAGAAGAATATTGCTAGGCTTTATGTCGCGATGAATAATGCGGAGGTAGAATTCTTCGTGAAGATAGGCGAGGCCCTTCGCTGTTCCGAGCATTATATCATATCGTTGCTTCCAATTGAGAGATCCTTTTTTTTCACCTGTTTGGTTTCCATTTAACAAAAGAAATTAGAAGAGAAATGAGAATGAGATGACGAGGAAGAGAGATTAAGGGTCAATACCGAACAAAAATTTGTCGAGGCTGCTATTGGGCATGAATTCGTAGACCAGAAGAAGTTCAGCACCTTTGCTGCAACAGCCGAGAAGGCGAAGGAGATTCCGGTGACGAACATTGCTAATGATCCTCACTTCGCTTTCGAAATCTGCTTTTGCTCTGAGAGATTGGGCGATTGCTAGCTTTTTCACTGCCACCACTTTTCCGTTCTTGAGAGCACCCTGCACATTTTTTTTTTCAAACTTTGGTAGTAGTATAAAAAATGATTTCTTCAAATGACTCTTCTGCAACACGAACTGCATTTTTTATGTACAAATCAGATAGAAAAAAGCTTTCTCTACGATAATTTGGCTCACCCACCTTGTATACATCGCCGAATCCTCCTCCTCCCAATTTATTTTCCAGACTGAAGTTTCGGGTTGCTAAATTCAGATCTCGGTAGTTGTAATTAACAGGACCCTGCAGCTCTGTTGCCTCTAATATGTCACCTGTAACCCAAACAAATGCAAATGTATCTTTCAAAATTCAAATAAATCTCTACAATTTCTGTAGAGAAATGCCAAAAAATTATGGGGTAATAGAAGACGGGGTCATCTTTATAGACAAAAATCTACAATAGCTAATTTTCTCACGTTTGGAACAAAATTTAGTCAGATTGCCTAAAATTGAAAAACTGAGAACTAACTAGCTTTCTTTTACCTCTTGGTTCCATTTGCTTCCTTCTTGATGATCTAAACCAGAAAAATACGGCCAGAACAAGTAGTAGGAACCCAATGCCCCCGACCAGTCCTCCGATCAGAGCATCTTTCTTGCTGGAACCCTCTGTAAATGTCATGTTAAAAATTCATTGAAAGATTAAATAAGGTTCTAGACATTGGTAGTTGCAGAGAAATGAAGAAAATTAATTAAGGGTCGGGCTCACCGTTCTTGAGGAAGGGGGCAATGTCAGTAGTTTGATTATCAGCAAAGAAGGGCGATTCTGAGTACCTCAGGAAACACCCCCAATTGATAGCTCGCCCGTCCGAGTTAGGAGGGCATTGCTGAATATCGCTATACACCACAGCCATGCAATTCTGGCAGCCGCTTTTGCTGATGGTTTCTATGCACTGTGCCACGCCGTACACAGTTTTGTTCCCACTCACTTCCTTCTTACTGGCGGCGAAGAACCCATCGATCCTGGGGGTTGCCACCTGAAGGTCATTTAAAAGCCCTCCTAACGATGCGTTAAAGGAGGTGGGATTCGATGCGGTGTGGTTCCCACAAATCATAGTATGCCCTTCCCCTGTGCTCTGTGTGTAGAAATTATTGCTTTCATACCTATTAATAAGAAAATCTCACATTTAAGTAAAAGCTGCCTAAGTGTATCTATAAATTAATTATCAATTAATTTTAAGTCATACTCTTTAAATCATATTTACTATTAATCTCGTTTGTTATTAATTTGTCACATGAGCTGACAAGCTAAGGTATAACTACAACTTCCTCCAAAAAAAAAAGACAAAAGAAAAAAGGAAAAAGGTATATGTACAACAAAATTGTTGAATATAATTTATTATCCTTAAGAATGTGATAAATATATTATTTTATTATTAATTTATATAAAAAAATATAAATATTGATTTTAATTTTGTCAATTTAATTAATTAAATCATCTACATATCCACAATATTAAAATAAATATAATTTTATTTTTTAATATAAATTAATTAAAAAATGATGTTTATTATATTTTTAATCAATACTTTAAGGCAATCACATCATAGAAATAGAAGGCAAAGAATACATAAGACTACCTTAGAGCATATGCAATCTAGACTCCTGACACTCTGAGATGCTAACATCAAATTTGTCTATTTGGGTCTAATATATGGAGCTCGAGTATTAAAATATATATATATATATATAGATAATCATCAAAACTAAAGAAAACAATGATTTCAATTAATTGAACGGTCCGTTCCGGCCCAGTGACATCGGACTCTGGGTTAGAGCTGTTCACCTTCGTGGGTTGCATGTTCGAACCCCACGAAACCCCTTTCCCCCCTCTCCAATTACCTTGTAAATAATTACAAATTGGTCAAAAAAAAAAATAATTACGCCCTCGCTCATCTGGCATTAGTTAGACTTTAATTAAAAGAAAATGGTTGAGTGAATTTTTTTAATAATTTTTTTTATATAATTTCATTTTTTTTTAATAATAGTCTCTTTTAAGTTTATTGAAATTCATACTATTGTAATATTATAAATATTTTGATTTAATAATATATGAAACTTATATTAAAAATTATTAAAAAAAATGAATTGCATATCATTACCCTTAATCAAATGTAGACAAATGAGCAAAAGTGATTCATTTCTTACCCTCTTGAAGCTGCGTGGGCCCAATTAAATTGAAGTGAAAAAATATGAATTACATCCACTAAGATCTTATCTGTACCTTTCCATCAAAAAAGAAAAAAGGTTAATATTATCATTACCTGAGGAAGCATCCGTCGTAGATGACGCGTGCACCGTTGGCGGCAGAGCATTTCCGGATTCTAATTGAAGCAGCATCAAAGCAAGCCAAGCAGTCAGAAGAGGAGAGGTAGTTCCTGCACTGCACCATGGTGTAAGTGGCCGCCTGGTCAGCCGTGGCGAAGTAGTTGTTATTACGGAGCTCCTTCCTGAGTTTTAGAAACGTGGCGTTGAGGTTTGTGCTGAAGTCCTTAAAGTTGGTGACGTTGTATTGACTGCAGGCTGAGATGAGCAGATTATGCTGCGGATCTGAATTAGCTCCCTCTTCCATAAACAAGAACACCCATATGATCGCCCACAACAATATCATCACGCATCTTTTTCTGGATTGCTGCATTTTTTTTTTTTTTTTTTGCTCTTGTTTTTCAAAGAAGAAGAGACAGAAAAGCTGCCGAGGGGAAGATAATGTTTGGTTTAGGAAGAGATAGGATTAGGAATTCTGGCTTAATATTTAAGAGAAAATTTAGGGAAATGGAAAATCAGAATATTTTAGTATTAAAATGTAAAAATATTTAATTATAATCATTAAATGTATAAAATATAATGTGAGGATTAAATTTATTAAATCTATCTATCTATATATATATAAAATGCTACCTATGCATTAAATAGGGTAGCATTTTATATATATTTAATATATAATAATAATATAATATATATTTATTATTTATTATGTAAATATTATATACAATTAAAATGTTACTCTATGCATTAAATAGATAGCAATTTATACATATTTATTATTTATTATATAACTATTATATACAATTATTAATGAATGGAAGATTCATTTTCTTTCATATGAAATTATATCGTTGTGAATCAGATTATTATTTATGTTGAGTTTCATGTTTATCTTCAACAATAAAATTATAAGTTATAACTATTATTATAATTGTTTTATTATTTAATGTAAAGAAATCAATAAAAAATTAATAATATGATAGTTATAAATTTATTTATTTATCTATCTATATATATATATAAAATGTTACCCTATGCATTAAATATGGTATGTATTTATATATACAT
>BPVZ01000162.1:380914-395447 GCA_020521535.1 Rubroshorea leprosula | reverse complement strand
AGCAAGTCGTTGTCCCATTATTGGAAATGTGGTAAGGCCTGGGGTCTTGTTCCTTCCTTCTAATAGGACAAGGGCAAGCCAAAGCGAAGCTTACCTTAAGCAAACCTAATTAAGTTTCTCTTACACTAGTCCCCAAATATGAATGTTGGATTCTGTCCTCTTAATTTGATGTAGAATTAACAATCTAATGTATTATCAACTTTTTTTATATAATTATCTAAAAAGCATATATGAAGAATTTTTGTTGGGTAATGAAATTCCTTAAAAATGAGCAGATGAGAGCACAATTATCAAAATCTGAAGCTCCAAGACAAAGGCAATCAATTTGTTTAAAACAAAACTCTCTACTTTATTAATTATTACTCATTTTTATAAAGGTTTGCGCACAGTGTTGATTATAGTTTGCCCATACCACTAATTCAATGGTTGATTTTTGAAAATATTAATTAGAAAACAAACTTTTAAATAGGTTCTCCAAAAAAAAGAATTTAGGAGAACGACTTGTAAAATATTTTTTTCTTATATAATATCACTCATGATTTCTTAAATAAAAATAGTAAATTATATGATAATATCTCATAATTATAAAGTTACAATGCCATATAATATTACAACCATAACTTTTTTCAATGGCAATCTGATCCCCAGAGAATCATATTTATCAATTACCCTGTTGTGTTTCGTTTCTAACTTTTCAAGGTTCGAGTCATGGCGATGCTTCATTTATCGTGCTAACAAAACCAAAAGGCTTAACTAATATCTAGTTACAATAAAAACACCAATTACATTCGATAGAATCAACGCATTAGCGTCAAACGAAAAAAATCGCAAGTCATTGTCTTTTGTTAATGGGAAAAGTCCTAAGTTGTTGAGCTTTAATGTCTGAGGGATAGGAGGGATAGGGTAAGAGGGACAAGAAATAGTGCCTTTGGTCCGCCCTTCCTACGGAGAAACACTCAAAACCACTAATTTCCAATAGAAATTGACATAAGAGTGGCCTTATAGTTCTGATTTCATATGTATTGTAGTGTAGGAATAGCAAGTCTTTGTCCCATTGTTGGAAATATGGTAAGGCTTGGGGCCTTGTTCCTTCCTTCTAATAGGACAAGGGCAAGCCAAAGCGAAGCTTACCATAAACAAACCTAATTTTGTTTCTCTTACACTGGTCCCCAAATATGTAAATGTTGGATTCTGTCCTCTTAATTTGATGTAGAATTAACAATCTAATGTATTATCAACTTTCTTTTACATAATTATTAAAAATATATATATGAACAATTTTTGTTTGGGTAATGAAATTCCTTAAAAATGAGTAGATAAGAGCACAATTATCAAAATCTGAAGCTCCAAGACAAAGGCAATCAATATGTTTAAAACAGAATTCTCTGCTTTATCATTCTTTTTTTATAAAGGTTTGCGCACAATATTGATTATAGTTTGCCTACATCACAAAGTAAGTGCCAAAATTTCTTCTGCCCTTTAATTTTTTTTTTTAATTTCTGTTTCTTTAGTATTATAGAGTTTGTTATAATTCTTCCTAGGTGTTTTTTTTTTTTTTTTTTTTTGCAGGAGGGAAAAACAGGAAACTGAAGATGGTAGGAAATAGAACCCTCTCAAATTGAATGAGATTTGGGGTATAAAAGAGCTTTTCTCCTTGGAGGTTTGAATGATCTAGATGTTATTTGTCCCAACTATACATTTTGGGGTTCAGTGCATTAATCTTGTGAGTCTTTTGTGGGCTATTCAAGTTGGAGAGCATCACTGGGAGAAGCAAAACTACTACTTGGAACGACAGTACTAGTTTTATCAAACCAAGACGAAAACTCTGCACCTGATAATATCATTTCTCATTGCAATTGTTGTCACAAATATATATAGGCGTGGGCATCGTTTCAATCTTGAGGCATTTGTATACATGTTGGAAGGTTAGAGTGTATCTTGAGATTAATTTTTATATTAGATCGGTGCATTTAAAAAATTCCAAGTTCATTTGAATCAAAGTTGATGACAAATTTGGTGAACTACATTATGATTTTTTTTTTTTTTTTTTGCACAGCAAAGGTAATTTATTGAGAATATTGTGGATGTACAAGTAGTACTCCACTTAATTCATTACAGAAGAGCAGAGAATAGATAGCCTACTTTGTTACTCCTATCTTTCAAACTATTCTACTCCCAGGCTTACTCTTAACCATCTATAAGATAAGCTATAGGATTACACAACCAATCTGAAAGATAAAAGTGACAACCAGCTATTCTTGATTTAATCCAAAAAAATGATCTTAATTGAATTACTTCCAACAGCTTACCCATGTTTGCTTCCTGGCCTTGAAATACCTTTCTATTCCACAAAAGCCATATTGACCAGATCACTGCACTCCAAATGCAATCCCATCCATTTTTGAGTCGGTTATCATTGGTCCATGCATGGAGGTGTTCGAAGGATTTCCAGCAATCCGACTCCAGCCTTATAGATATCCCCCACCATTTAGCACACTCCTTCCAGATCCACTTCGCCACTTTACATCTCAAAAACAAGTGGGCTGAGTCTTCTTCTTCCTCTGCACAAAGTCTGCATTTCCCGTCCTCCATAACACTGTCAATTCCTCTTTTCAACAAGTTCTTTTTGGTTGGTATTTGTCAAGCACAACTCTCCAATTAAATGCTGCAATTTTGCTTGGAATATTGTTATTCCATATTCTTCTGAAAAATTTTTCATTTGGATTCTGCTGGGTATTTGACAACAGTGAATACGCTGATGAAGATGAGTACTTGCCATCCCTTTTGTGCACCCACTCCCATTTGTCAATGATTCCTGGATGTATTTTCACCTTCTCAATCATTTTTGATAGCTCAAAAACTGACTCTTCTTTCTTCCCATTCCATCAGTCTTCTTCTCCACTTTAGGTTCCATTCCCATGTTCCATTAAGCTCCTTCCCCATTTCGTAGCAATTCTTCTCCTTTTCTGTTGACAACAAATATAATCTAGGGAACATATTAGCAAGACAACGCTCCCCACACCACTCATCCCACCAAAAGCTCACCTCTTTACCTTCCCCCAACTTTAATCTAAACCCCTCCGCTAACCACCCTGCATTGTCCCTATCAACATTGTTAATCCTTTGGACGTCTCTCCACCATAAAGAACCCCCATTATTTCCGTTTCTCACCCAAGTTTGCCAATGCCCCCCTCCCCCTCCATATTTTCCTCTAATGACCCTTTTCCTCTAAGAACTACATTATGATTTGATCCTTCCTTTATGAGAGTATGTAGGCAACTTGGTACCAAATTCGAAGTTCAATTGAATCAAAGTTGATGACAAGTTTGGTGAACTACATTAGGACTTGATCCTTCCTTTGTGAGCGTATATAGGCAGTTTAGTACAAAATTCCAAGTTCAATCGAATCAAAGTTGATGACAAGTTTGGTGAACTACATTATGACTTGATCCTTCCTTTGTGGGTACGTAGGTAGCTTGGTACATACCAAATTCCAAGTTCAGTCGAATCAAAGTTGATGACAAGTTCTGAAAACTACATTATGACTTGATCCTTCCTTTGTGGGGGTATGTAAGCAGCTTGGTACCAAATTCCAAGTTTAGTTGAAATCAAAATTGATGACAAGTTTGGTGAACTATGTTATGACTTGATCCTACCTTTGTAAGGGTACGTAGGCAACTTGGTTCCAAATTCCAAGTTTAATCAAATCAAATAAAACAAATTGATGGAAAGTTTGAACTATGTCTTAATTTGATCCTTCCTTTGTGAGGGTATGTAGGCAATTTAGTACCAAATCCAAGTTCAATTGAATAAAAAAAAAAGTTGATGAAAAATCATACTACGTTATGACTTGATCCTTCTTATGTTACGGTACTTAGGCAACTTGGTACCAAATAACAAGTTCAGTAGAATTAAAAAAAAAAAATTCAAGACTTGTCCACTTTGCAACAAAATTGCATGTAGACAAGTCTTGATGGGGCATTTGTAGACATGAAAAAATTATTGGCCAATTAAAAAATGCCATGTGTTAATTTAGGTCTTGAAAAAATAATATTATTTTTGACCTATTAAAATTATTTTGATGATGTCTGTTGACCAATCACAAAATGACTTATATCTCAATTAGAATTCAAGATACCTAAAGGAAAAGTCTTATTCTTCAAAAATAAATATATTAAAAAATTATTCATTAAATTAAAATATTTACTATTTCAACCAATAGGATTAAAGCATACCTATTACTT
This sequence comes from Rubroshorea leprosula, assembly GCA_020521535.1. Lineage (NCBI taxonomy): Eukaryota > Viridiplantae > Streptophyta > Magnoliopsida > Malvales > Dipterocarpaceae > Rubroshorea > Rubroshorea leprosula. The sequence goes on along the minus strand of BPVZ01000162.1, from coordinate 391,203 downwards.
GTCAAATAAGAATAAAATTCTTTTCCTAAATTGCTAAGGAAATAATTGGTAGAGAAATTCTAATCCTAAAAAACTCCTCAAACATGCCTATAAATATTATACCTTTTCAAACCTTTTGACACACTTTTCAAAAGTAAAATTTTTGAAATAAATTTCAAGAATTAAGCTCTCTGAAGATTTCTCATTAACAACAAATAAATTGAAGAACCTTGTTAAGAGGGATTTGAAGACCTTGTTAAGAGCGAATAAATTGAAGATCCTGTTCTAATGGATTTGAAGACCCTCTTAAGAGGGATTTCGAAGAACCTTGTTAAAAGAGAACTTGAAGTATGAAGATTGAAAAATGAAGGACAAGTGAAAAATGCAACATAAAAAGCGTTGATCACTTGTTTCCCTATTAAAAAGGATTTTGATCTTATCTAATGAAGAAATTGTAGAAATTTCTTTATTTGAGAAGAAGTCATAAAGATCCTTGTACAAGAAGTCAAAGATTGCAATATTCTACTCAAAGAGAATAATCAAAGGATTAAATTTTCATAGATTGTAACCCATAAACTTTTATCAAATTTGTAATTTGACACATAAATTTTTAATAATTTTTTTTTTTTATATATACACATGCTAATATAATATGAATGCTAATATTCTAACAAAAAGCCATTCCCGTGTCAATTCCATCGGAAATAAGTGGTTTTGAATGTTTCTCTGAAAGAAGGGGGGACCAATGACACTCTATCTCGCCCCTCTTACCCTATCCCACAAAAATTAAAGCTCGATGACTAAGACTTTGCTCCTCAACAAAAGGCAATGACTTGTGATAATTTTTAATCTGAAGCTGATGTGTTGATTCTGTTGAATGTAATTGGTGTTTTTATTGTAACTATTGGTTAAGTTTTTTTGGTTTCGTTGGCATGATAATGAAGCACGCAACCAAGACTCGAACCCTGAAAGGTTAGAAACCAAACACAGGTGGTATTTAATAAATATGATTCTCCAGTAATTAGATTGCTATACAAAAAATTTACGATTACAATATTATGCAGCTTCTTGTAACCTTAGTATTATTATATAATTTACTCCTTTTATTTAAGAAATCTTACATGATATTATATATATTTACTCTTTTAATATTATATTATCATTTTAAATTTATAATATTTCTTCACATTATAACCACACATTTTCCGTTGTTATACATAATGCATTTCCAAATGTTTATCAAAAGATCCTTTCTTTTATCTCTTATCAAAAGATCTTTGTCTTTAGCATTCGTTTTCCAATGATTTTTTCCTCCCTCTGACTGTGGATGATGAACAGTAACCATAACTATCTCAAACGCCCATCTCATTTGACTTTTTAGCATTGCAATTTGCAGGCCAGTTTGGCTTTTCTCATGTTGTTAGTTGAATCATCAAAATTTTCCACAACCTATTTATTTTTCTCTTAAATATTTAGACAGAAGTCCTAATCCTGTCTCCTCCTAAACCAAATATCTTCCTCTTGGCAGCTTGTCTGTCTCTTCTTCTTTGAAAAAGAAGAAGAAAGAAGAAGAGAAAAAAAAATGCAGCAACCCAGAAAAAGATGCGTGATGAAATTGTTGTGGGCGATCGTATGGGTGTTTTTGCTAATGGAAAATGGAGCTAATTCAGACCCGCAGCTCAATCTGCTCAACTCAGTTTGCGCTCAATACAACGTCCCCAACTCTCAGGAGTTCAGCAGAAATCTAAACGCCACGTTCCTCAAACTCCGGGAGGAGCTCGTCAGCGGTAACTACTTCGCCACGGCCGACCAGGCCTCCGGTTCCAGCCCCACCTACGCCATGGTGCAGTGCAGGAAGTACCTCTCTCCTACTGACTGCTTGGCTTGCTTTGACGCTGCTTTGTCTAGAATCCGGAACTGCTCTACCGTCTACGGGGCCGGCGTCGTCTACGACGGATGCTTACTCAGGTACTGATAAGAACTTAGCGGATGTCATTCATATTTTTTTCACTTCAATTTAAATGGGGCCACGTAGCTTCAAGTGGGTAAGAAAGGAATCCCCTTTTCTTATGGGTTCTCTATTACTTATAAGTTGTATTTATTACTCCTTTCATTTATTGTTTTTAGTAAATTTAATTTATTATTTTACTTTCAAGATATAAATTTTAGATAAAAATTTAATAATTTATATAAATAATAGTTGAAAATTTTTTTAATTAAATGAAAATACTTAACAAAAATTATATATAAAGATAAAAAAAATTTCAATTCCTATTCATATAGATTATTAAATTTTCTTTTAAATTTTCTTTTTTAAAAGTAAAAAGGTTAAATTAAGTTTACTAAAAATAAACAAAAATAACATATATTTTTATATTCATTAACACATATAAAAAAATAAAGATTGATATTTATTTTAATAATTATACAATTAAATTTATCTAAGTTATAATAGTGTTAAAATTGATATCAGCTTTTATAATTGTCTATACAAATTAATAAAAAAACAATAAATATACCTTAAGGTATATATGATAGAAAAACCCTTTGGTTTTTTAATTTTTTCGTCAACATTTAATTAAAGTGTAACTAACGCCCAATGGGCAAGAGGAGCGAAAGAGTAACTAAAATGGAAAAGTTGTTTTAATTCTTTAGTTTTGATAATATATTGGACTAACGTGTACCTACCTTAAAAATGTATTAATTATATTTTTTTTATATGTAATTTTTATAGAAAATCAAAAAAGTTATATTATTTTAACATTAACGTTAGATGAATATTTTTAAAGAGAATTAATAAATTAAAGTTATTTTTTACTTGTTCAATACAAATTAATTACAAGAAGGTGTAGTAAATGCACCCTCAATGCACCCTTATCTTGTATTCTAAGGGCACGGTTTAAAAATTCCTTTTGATACCTATACCCTTGTAGCTCATAATAGAAAAACTATTATCTTTTTTTTTTTTTTTTTTTTTTTTAATACGAGAGCTACATTGTACCTAAGTAGACAAATCCGATGGCAGCATATGAGAGTGTTAAGAGTCTAGATTGCATATATATGCTCTAAGGTAGTCTTATATATGTATTATTTGCCTTCTATTTTTATGATGGGTTTGTCTTAAAGATACAATGTAGAAGTGTAATGAATATATTTTTTATAATTAATTTATAATAAAAATATAAAAATAAACATTAATAATTTTAATTGGTTAATTAATAAAACTAAAATGTCATTATTTATATTTTTTTATATAAATTAATTAATTATAAAATAATGTATTTATTGTACCTTTGAAAAGACCATTTTATTATGACACTCTCTTTGTTCTAGAATAATTAGGCTTTTTTATTTCATTTTCTTATTAAGAATTTAGAGATAATTTTTATTTTTATTTTTAACTAATTTACCCAAAAAAATAAAAATAAATAATTTTTAATGATATAATAAATAATTAAGGTCAAGAAAAAAATGATAAAATCAATATAAAAAAATGTTTATTTCATTTAAAATCTAAAAAATAAAAAGACTCTTATTCTGGGACCAATTTTAAATAAAAAACTTATATAATTCTGGAACAAGAGACTAATGTTTCATATTTTGCGAGGCATAGAGTCTTAAGGTTGTATTAGACACTTTTTCAGTTTTTCCTTATGCGGAAGCGATATAAGACACTCTTGCTGTAGTAATACCTTAGCATGCCAGCTCATGTGAATTAACAACAAATGAGATTAATAGAAAATATGATTTAAACAGTATTTGACCTGAAACTAATTGATAATTTATTTATTTTATTTATTTTGCTAGAAACTAATTATTAATTTATAGACACACATACACAGCTTTCTACCTACCTAATTAATGTTTTGAGATTCTCTCAATTAATAGGTATGAGAGCACTAATTTCTACGATCAGAGCACAGAGGAAGGGCATTCTATGAATTGTGGGAACCAGACTGCATTGAATCCCACCTCCTTTCATGCAGCGGTAGGAGGGCTTTTGAATGACCTACAAGTGGCAATTCCCCGGATCAAAGGGTACTTTGCCGCCGGTAAGAAGGAAGTGAGTGGGAACATAACGGTGTACGGCGTGGCACAGTGCATAGAAACCATCAGCAAAAGCGGCTGCCAGGATTGCATGGCTGTGGTGTATAGCGACATTCAGCAATGCCCTCCTTCTTCGGACGGGCGAGCTATAGATGTAGGATGTTTCTTGAGGTACTCAGAATCTCCCTTCTTTGCTGATAATCAAACTACTGACATTGCCCCCTTCCTTAAGAACGGTGAGCCCGACCCTTAGTTAATTTTCTTCATTTCTCTGCAACTTCCAATGTCTAGAACCTTATTTAGTCTTTCAACTAATTTTTAATGTGATATTTACAGAGAGTTCCAGCAAGAAAGATGCTCTGATTGGCGGACTGGTCGGGGGCATTGGGCTCCTACTACTTGTTCTAGCCGTGTTTTTCTGGTTTAGATCATCAAGAAGCAAGAAGATGGAACCAAGAGGTAAAAGAAAGCTAGCTAGTTCTCAGTTTTTCATTTTTAGGCAATCTGACCCAATTTTGTTCCAAACACGAGAAAATTAGCTATTGTAGACTTTTGTCTACAAAGATGACCCTGTCTTCCATTACCTCATATTATTTTGGCATTTCTCTACGGAAATTGTACAGATTTATTTGGATTTTTAAAGGTACATTTGCATGTTTGGGTTACAGGTGACATATTAGAGCTGCGGGGACCCGTCCATTACAGCTACAGTGATCTGAACTCAGCAACCCAAAACTTCAGTCTGGAAAATAAATTGGGAGCAGGAGGATTTGGTGATGTATACAAGGTGGGTGACTCAAATTACTGTAGAGAAAGCTTTTCCCCATCTGAATTGTACAAAAAAAAGAAAAAGAAAAAGAATGCAGTTCTGTTGCGGATGAGTCATTTGAAGAAATCATTTTTTATACTATTACGAAAAATTTGAAAAAAAATGGGCAGGGTGTTCTCAAGAACGGAAAAGTAGTGGCAGTGAAGAAGCTAGCAATCGACCAATCTCTCAGAGCAAAAGCTGATTTCGAAAGCGAAGTGAGGATCATTAGCAATGTTCATCACCGGTATCTCCTCCGTCTCCTCGGCTGTTGCAGCAAAGGTGCCGAACTTCTCCTTGTCTATGAATTCATGCCCAATGGCAGCCTCGACAAGTTTTTGTTCGGTAATGACTCTCAATCTCTCTTCTTCGTCATATCATTCTCATTTCTCATATAATTTCTTTTTGCTCCTGGAAACCAAACAGGTGAAAAGAAAGGATCTCTCAACTGGAAACAGCGATTTGATATAATCCTCGGAACAGCGAGAGGCCTCGCCTATCTTCACGAAGAATTCCACCTCTGCATTATTCATCGTGACATAAAGCCTGGCAATATTCTTCTGGATCATGATTTCCAGCCTAAAATTGCAGATTTTGGTTTGGCAAGGCTTCTTCCTCAAGATCGGAGTCATCTCAGTACCAAATTTGCAGGAACACTGTGAGTTTAGTCTGCAATCAAACTCTAACCGTATGATTGGAGGTCTTCAGCAATGTAACAATTTATTTGTTATTTGGTTTCCAAATTATTATTCAGGGGATACACAGCCCCAGAATATGCAATACTGGGACAATTATCTGAGAAGGTGGATGCTTACAGCTATGGGGTCGTTGTTCTTGAAATCATTAGTGGCCAGAAGAGCAGCAAGACCATATCTGACTCTGATGACGAATTCCTACTCAAACAGGTGAACCTTCCATTCTTCAATTCAAATTCTTAAGACTTTTTCATGGATGTCAAAGTTGAAATAGAGAAAGGATATTGCATTGTTAAGTTTTTCGCTTAATTTACAGGGTTGGAGTTTGTACGAGAATAACAGACACGAGGAACTGGTGGATGAGACATTAGACAGAAGCGAATACGATGCAGAAGATATCAGGAAAGTGATTGAAATTGCTTTGTTGTGTACTCAGGCATCTGCTGCCTCCAGACCAACCATGTCTGAGGTAGTCGTTTTGCTGAGAAGCAAAGGTTCCCTCAATCGCCGGCCAACTAGCAAGCCCATTTTTGTCGAATCAGATAAAAAGGTCCAAGAAGGCACAGCCACTTCCAACGGCTCCTCTGTATCCAATGCAACGGCTTCCATCACCGAGCTCTCTGGTCGCTAAATCTTCTTAGCTAGATTGCATTCCATGTCCAAAGAAGAGAAGTTTTCAATGGTGTTAAGGTTTCTTTTAAGGGAGAGGGGAAAGACTAGACTAGGAGAGGAGAGAACTTAGAACATGAACATGAATAGAACCTAAACATGGAAGGGTGCAGACATTCTCCTAACCAAAGAGGAGAAACCGTGCTTCCCTTTTATATAGGAAGGCAACATATAAAACAATAATATTTGTCTACTTAATACAATAATTATTAGCTACACCTAAAACATTGACTAAGATGTTGAAGTTTGCTGTCATTTCTTGTATCCCTTGTGCAGCTTGAAGCTGCTGTCACTTTGCTGCTACTGTGCAGTCACGTTGCAACGTTATTCAACAGCTCTCATTTCGTTGCATTTGCAGCTTTCATGCCATATATAGCTCCAACAAATGGGAACTTGTTTATAAAATAAGAGATACTTGAGTATAAGGAAGTAAAGATACATATAAAGATAAGGTAAGATAATGAGGTAAAAAGAGAAAATAAAGTATGGCAAATGTGAATGCTTTAGTAGTATGCTTTCTATTCTTCCATTTCTTTCACTCTTCAATTTCTAGTTTTAGTTTCATATAATGCCACCCTATGTATAGGCTACGGGATAATGAATATTACATAAATTCAATGGATGAACTTAATTAGATTCATGCATGGAACTTAATTAGAACATTAAATAAAGTTTGCCAGTTCCATGAATCTGGTTGTTCAATGAATATAGCAGTTCATTGAATAAAGTTTAGTGGGTGAAAGGATGAAGGTGAAACATCCATTCATTTGTATAGTTCATAATACTCCCCTCAGGACGCTCATTGATTATACACTTGTTGAACTATCTCATTAAAAACCTTGTTAGGAAAAACCCTATATCTATTGGGCATATATTTCACAAGTCTTCTAGAGCTCATATGTAGAAAAAAACTCTAATGAGTTATACTGGGTTTCATCTCCTTTGATGTATCACTCCCTCATTTGTTCAATGCATATAGTATTCTCCTTATATGGTAACATGAGACTTCCTACATTGTTAAAAGACCACATACTACTTGAACATGTTAGGTTAAAAGTCATCATCATACACTTTCGCAACTAGCCCTAAACAACATAATAATTTGAGTTGCTTTTAGGATTTTTTAACCACTATCAATTGAGTTGAATGCCAAGAAATTGTGAAACCATCATATGTGAACAAATACTTGCACTTTATGTTAATCTAATTGAAGGATGTTGATTGGCACACATACAATTCATCACTCCCAGTTACACGCTATTTAAAAAACTAATATCTCATAGCTTGGTCTTTTAGATGTGAAATAGCTTAAATTCATGGCCATTCTTACTGCATTGGTTTGTTTGTGTTTTCAAACATATTGATTTTATAGCAATTTGACAAAGAGCATCCTTTGCATCTTGTACTTGATTGTTGTTGGATCTAGGCCATGGGAGCAATAGTACAAGGAGATGGGTTCTTGTGTTTTGGTCAAAAGGAGGAAACCCAAAGTTGAGTTGGTCCCCCACAAGCCTTTAATTACAATTTCGAATAACAATTCCAAACCCACAACACTGGAGAAAAACATAGTGCAAAACAATCAAAATCAGGAGGTTCCAAGTAAGTCAACGTTAATAAACCATAAATCTAAAACAAACTTAGCATTTTATTGCACAAAATGCATTGAAATTTGTCACACCCTAACCCATAGGTTAAGGCATAATGAACGCTACACACCTATAGGGTGACCCCATAAATGCGTAAGTCTATCTATCTTGCAAATCATTACAATCTCCCATAAAGTTTTAATGTAGCCTTGCAACTTTTAAGTAAACAATTCCAATAACAAAACTTAATAGTCTCCAAATATCAAGCTCAAATCTTTTAACCAAAAACATAAAGTGACTAGCAACTTATTCCATAAAACCAAATAAACTTCCAATTGAGTTATAGCTAAACACTACTAGAAATTTGACTTTTTTCAACCAACTATTTTCTAGTGCATATTTGTGCTAGAAAATAATATACTATTTTCCAACGCTAAGCACTGGAAATTAAAGTTTGGTATAAGATATCTAAAATTTACAAATAATTTTGAAGCAAGACTCATTTTCTAGCGCCAAGCGTTGAAAAATAATTTAATGCCATAATTTAGTTTGGCGCCCTTTTATTTTCCAGCACCTAGCATTGGAAAATAATGTTTTGTGTGTTGCTGCTAATAGAGAAAATTTTCAAAAACAAAAAATATTTTTCACCCTTTTTTTTCCAACACAAAACGCTAGAAAATGTTTAGAACCGTTAAAGTTAAACAGTAGAAATGGGGCGCAGGTTATTTTCTAGTGTTAAGCGCTAGAAATAATCCTACCTAAGTTGTATAGGTTATTTTCTAGCGCTTGCCATTGGAAAATACTTTTATCGAATTGGTTTAGGTTTTTTTTAGTGCTTGACGCTAGAAAATAAGTTGATTAAGAAGTTTAGGAACCAAATATTCAAGTATCTTTTCTTTTAAAAATTCAAAATCCCATTTATACTAAGCGTTGGAAAATAATTTTATCTGAAGTTTGAAGTCCAACATTCAAGCACCATTTTTTCCTTGTAAAATTTTCAAACCTATATAATATTTGCAAAGTCCTGCCCACATTATTTTCTAGTGGTAAGTCATGGAAAATAATATTTATCTATATAAACCTCCTACCTTCCTTTCCTTAGCATTTTCTCCCATCTTCTTCTTTCTTCTCTTTCATTTTTCTCATCCCTTATCCAAATTCACTTTCTTTTTTCTCCTCTCTTCCTTTACTCCACTCATATGTTTCACTTTCTCATCTTAATCTTCCCTTTCCTCTTCTCTCCGTTTCCTCTTCCTTTTCCTTTTTCATTTCATCTTCATTTCTTATACTTTCCTTCTTGCTTTTCTCTTGTTCTTTCCACTCCTCTTCCTTTTCCTCTTCCTCTTCCTCTTCCTTTAATATGTTACTTGAAATAAAAGGTACTATTCATTTCAATTTATTGGTAGTTTAATTTTCAATTTTCTTTATATTTTTTTTATCAATAAACTTTCATATACATTACTAATTAAATTTTTTTATATATTTCCAGTGACATGAAATTGAGGTATATTTATGTATTTAATTTCATTTATTTGGCAATATTTATTAAATTATATGTATTATGTAATGTTTTATATAAGCTTGTGTTTGTAAAGTAAATATATTAAATATAATTGTTTATGTGGAATTAATTTTAATATATTATAAAGTGCGGTTTTATTATTAACATTTTATGTATTTAATTTCTTTAATTTTAATTATTATATCTGTTGTATTTTTATTTGGTGTGTGTTTTAAATTTTTTTTATATATAATCTTGATTAATTTATATAATATTATTTTATGGTTAAATTTATTTATATTAAATATTTTTTTGTATTTGTAAATATTTACTAATTAGATATAATTATAGTAATGTAAAAATGATTTTTTTTAATTTTCTGGATATTATTTTCTAGCGCTGCAAAATATTGACTATCCCTCTAACGTATCCACTATTTGCTAGCACTGAGCACTGAAAAATAATGGCTATCCCTCTAAAGAATCAATTATTTTTGGTTAAAACCCCATTTTGGTCTCTGAATTATTGTACAGACCCCTGATTTAGTCCATAAACTTAAAAAATCCTTGATTTGGTCCTTACTGTTTACAATTTTTACCCCGATTTGTTCCTTCCGTTAAAAATCTCGTGACGTGACCTGCTACTTTACGGTTACAAGTTGACATGTCAAATATTAATACACGTGGAATACAATATGACAAAAAAATGATGACATAGAAGAATAATAATATATAAAAAATATTATTATGAAAAATAAAACTTAAAAAAAAAAAATTATTTCCTTCTCTTTCCCCTTCTCCTTCTCTTTCCCCTTCTCCTTCTCTTTCCCCTTGGAACCCAACATTCCTGGGTTCCTTCGAACCCAGCAGTTGGGTTCGGTGGAACCCAGCGCGCCTAGGTTTGATGTAACCTAGGCGTGGGTTCCTTCGAACCCAAGCACTAAGTTCCACTAAACCCAACACGCCTGGGTTTGATGGAACCCAAGCACCGTGTTCCATCAAACC
>BPVZ01000162.1:338097-349026 GCA_020521535.1 Rubroshorea leprosula | reverse complement strand
TTTAGAAAGACCCAGAAAAATTCAAGAAATGCAAAAAGGGAAAACAAGAAAAATTAATAGAGAGAAAACAGAGTGGAAAACACAGGCTCCTAAGTAGCCTGCGACGAACCCGCGAGCTAGGTTCCTCGCAAACCCAGGCTCCTGGGTAGCCTGCGAGGAACCCAGCTTGTGAGTTCGCGAGGAACCCAAGCTCCTGGGTTCCTCGCGAACCTAGGCTCCTGGGTAGCCTAGGTTCGCCTGCGGGGTAAGAGGAAAAAAAAGAAAAAAAAAAAAGGCCAAAGGAAGTGGAGTCCATGTGAAGGGTGACGTGGAGTCTACGTGGAGGATGACATGGAGTCCACGTAAGCATCTTTTACCCGTTGGCATACCCACGTCAGCTGTTCCAGTTAAGTTAATGTGCCACGTAAATAAAAATTAACGGAAGGACTAAAAAGGGGCCGGATTTTAAAATTTAGGGACCAAAAAATGGCTTTTTTCGGTATAAGGACTAAAAAGGGACTTTTTCCTATAGTAGAGGGACCAAAAAGGGTATTTAACCTTTTATGAATGATGTCATCAAATATCTTCCGCATGCATGTTGATAAGTTGCACCAACATTCTTAAGTCCAAAAGGCATGAGTGTGTAGCAATATATACCTTCTGAAGGTTCAAAAGGTAGTATATTCATCTCCTGGTGCCATTCGATTTTGATTATATCTAGATGATCCATCCATAAATGATAAAATTTCATGACCACTTGTAGCATCTACCATAATTTTAGTGAGAGGAAGAGGAAGTTTATCTTTTGGACATGCATTGTTAAGATCTCAAAAGTCCACACAAATTCAAAGTTGACCATTTTTCTTTCTTACTGGGACAATATTTGAGATCCAAGGAGGATATTTCACTTCTTGAATGAACCCAACTTCTAATAACTTATTCACCTCAACTTCGATGTGAGAAATTAATTCTAGTCGAAAACAACATTGAGGTTGTTTTACTAGTTTAACACCTTTCTTAATTGCAAGGTGATGAACGGCCACCTTTGGATCTAAGCTAGGCATTTCTTTATAAGTCCATGGAAAACATCTTGATACTCATGTAAAAGCTCAACATAAGCATTTTCTTCCTTTGGGGTTAAATTTGCATTCAAAAATATTAGATGAGGATATTCAAGAGTTCCAAGATTAGTTTCTTTCAATTCATCCATTGTGGCTCGATTTCCATCCTCAAAAGTTGATGAAGCCTCTTCAACATTTTCTTCAAATTTAAGCTCATCTTAGCTTCATCACATATGGTGATATGGTCAGAATATACAACTTCTTCACTTCTTTGGAAATTAATCTACTCATTTGTGAAGATAATAGTATGCTTCTTGCTTCCAACATATCTCTAGTGGTCACTACCAAATCATTTTGTCGCTTCATTCAAGATGGGATGACACTTTGAATTTCTTTAGAATCAATGGTAGAATTCTTTGACTTTGGCTTCCTTCTCTTTACTACCCGAGTCTTATAGTAACTAGAGCTTTCTTAGTAAGGGAAATGTTTTCTTTCTTGCCAATTCAATCAAAGACTAAATTTCTAGTTGTAGGTGTCCCAAGACAATCAAAGACTAAGGTTTTTGATGATTCATTTTCTTTCTCATTTACTTCTTCAATAGTAACATATTGCACCTCTTCATGTATATTTAATCAATAAGGGACAAAGTCATAGCCAAGTCCTGCTTAAGATACTTAGGGAGAAGCCTTCTTTTTTCTCCATGCTTTATGAACTTTTATTGATCCTTTATTGATCCTTTTGCACCTTTCTTTGGATCTTCATCAAATTCTTGTGTTAATTTAATAATTTCATCTTGTTCATAACATGATTTTGCCAATAACTTATAGGCATTTGGGTCAAAACCATTAATTTGCTCTACATACAAATGTATTTGCTTGGTTAAAGAGCACAGTTTCGACTTCTTTGGTTCTTCATTTGGAGAGTTAGCAATCTTTGGTCCCAAAAGGCTAATAATAGGGAGATTTAAATGCTTCAAATCATTAACTAGCTCACCTTGCCTCAAAGTAAATGCAAATTGACCTTCTTTCCTTCTTGACATAGGCACATAGTGAAGAACACGGCTTGATTGAAAAGCTTTGGCTTCATATTCTTTCTTCTCTTTACCTTTATCATTTTTTGTTGGCAAAGTTGCTTTATTTTCTTTTTGTGTCACCTCTTGTGTTTCTTGCTTTGGATTTATTTCCTTTGTAGCTTGAAACATGGCTTGTTTCACATTCTTTTCTGTAGGCTCCTCAAGATAAAACTTGGCATTAGCAAAATGAGATTCGACTATAGAAAAAGGATTGAAATCTATAATAACTATTCCAACTTGACCATTTTTGCAATACTTGAAACATTGGTGAAGTGTAGATGAAACAACACCATTTTTATGTATCCATGGCCATCCTAGGAGCATATTGTAAGTTGTTTTTGCATCAAGAACATGAAATAATTCACTTGATTCCATATCATCGATAAGCAAATTCAATCTTATTTTTCCAATAGCTCTTTGTCCTCCTATGTTAAAGCCTTGAATCATTAATCGACTATGAAGAAATTCTTCCTTTGAAATCTTCAAGTCCTTCATTGTCTTGATAAGAAGTATATATACTGCCAATCCATCATCTATGAGGATTTGACTAATCTTTTGTTGTTAAGAATAACCAACCACAAAGAAAGGAAGATTATGAGGCTTTGATCCCAATAAAAGGTCCTTATCAAAAAATGTAATCTTTAATGAACAAAAAGTAGAGTTTGTAGATTTTGTCTCTTAAGATGTACTTTTTCTTCTTTCTCCTCAATGTCTCCATCAATTTGGTAACTTGCTATAGCAAGAGGATTAACTTAAGAAGTTCTTTTGGCATGAATTCAACAAGCGTCACAAGGGACCTTAGTTTTTGCACAAACTCTACATCTTCTTGGAGGCAAGGTACTTGAGCTCCAATCATCTTCTTAAATGAAGGCTTCTTAGATAAAAGCTTCTTCACTCTATTTACCACCTTTGATCTAACTTAAGCTTGTTTTACTAATGAAGAATTTTTCTTTTCCCTTCATCAACAAGTGACAAAAGTCCACTCTTCTTCCTCTTGGTCTTCAATCTTAATGTTTTGGGAATCCATCTCCTCAAAATGACATGTATCATTAGAACTTAGCATAAAAAGGAATTTAATACCTTTTTTTGAGTGAATAGATTCTAGCAATTTAGGATTGATTGACCCAAATTTTATAGGAGTTATATAACCATCACATGTTCTTGCATTTCCAATTCCAATAAGATTGGAAGTCATGCTGTCTTCATCAAATTCAATAATTCCTTTATCACATAACTCCATAACTTTGTCTTTAAACACAAAGGATTTCTCAATAGGGTGACTAATCAACCAATGATACTTGCAATAATTTGGATCATCAGTACAATTAACTTTTTTAAGGCATTTTGACTTTGGAATCTCTACCAACCTAGCTTTCAAAAGATCATCAAATATCCTTGCAAAATCAGAATCAAGAAAAGGATATTTCTTCTCTTGTCTTTCTTGCAAAGTTGCATTTATCTTAGGCTTCCCTTGAGAAGATGTTAAGCCCATTTCTTGCTTCTTGAACTTGGAGAATTTCAATGGTGTTGTGTTGATGACCATTGATTCTTTGCTTTCAAGTTTGACGTTCTTTCCACCTCTATGAATTTCAAACTTATCTTTAGATTTATTTGACTCATGAATAGGCAAACTTTGATCTCCAAATCTAGCAATACTAAGTTCTATGTCATGAGTTCATGTTGCTCATTCTTCAAAGTCATTGGGCTTAATCCCTTGTAAAATATATCGTAGTCCCCACTTCATTCTTTAGATGCACATATCAAGTGTAAATGCCTTAAAAACTCATTCCTTACAATTAAGACTTAAACTTCTGCAATAGTCAATATATTGGATAATTGGTTCATCTTTCCACTATTGTGCATTAGTAACCTCAATCATACTAACAACACGACGTGCACTATAGAAATGATTAAGGAATTCTTGCTCTAGTTGCTCCCTATTATCAAGTGAACTTGGTTGAAGATCAATATACCAATCAAAAGCATTTCCTTATAAGGATTACACAACTTGTTTAAAGATAAGATCCCCTTTAGTACCAACATTGTTGCAAGTTTTCACAAAATGGACAACATGCTGTCTTGGGTTACCTTTACCATCAAATTGTTGAAATTTTGGAGGTTAGAGTTTGCAAGCATCCTCATACGATCAATTCTCTAAGTATATGGCTTAATATAGGTGTAATACGATTGAGTACTTGTTGCAACTTAATCCTTAATTGCTACTTTTATAAATTTCTCACGTTGACCCACATCAATTATGCCATATTTAATAATTTAGAGAGCGTTGGCAGTTTCGTTTAAAGAATTCTAAATGACCTCTAAATCATCATCAGTAAGTTAAAGAGGAGTAACTTTATTTTTTGCAGAATTTTCTTCATAATCAACATTTGGTTGTTGCAAAGGTTGACTTACTTTAGTCAAATTGTCTATCTTAGCCATGAGTGCAGCAATCAAATCATCTTTTTCTTTTTGCTTTTTCAACAAGTCTTGAATCATTTGGGTTAAACTCACAATTTGTTCCTTTAACAAGGTTGTACTAGTTGTCATTACCGCCATAATACCACTAATAGCAATAGCAATTAGCTTGAGAGAAGATGGAGAAAATTCAATGCTTGAATAACTATCTTCATTATCAGAAGATGATTTCAAGTCATCTTTTTCTTGAAGCAAAACTTCAAACAAGGTTTTTCTTCCATAGAAAAAACAAATTGATTAGTTTGCGAGGCAAGTGCTTTTGAGTTGCCTCTTGTGTTGTATGGATGAGATGGCATAACAACACGTGATCTTGCCTTCACTCATGTTGTCACAGTCACAGACTTAATTGTAGACTCAAAGTCTTCAACCGTTTTTGATGGCTTGTTTTTTAAGAATAATTTGAAACTTCTTCAACGAAAAGAAATGAAAGGCAAAGTTGTTCCACTGGGTTTGCCAGAAATTTGTACACAATAAAAATTCTTTTATTAAAAATTTATGTACCAAATTATAAATTTGACAAAAGTTTGTGAGCTACAATCTCTGAAAATTCAATCCTTCGATTATTCTCTTCAAACAAAATATTTCAATCTTGACTTCTTGGACAAAGGTTTTTATTGACTTATTCTCGAATAAGTAAAGTCTTTAATTTCTTCATTAGATAAGATCTAAATCCCTTTTAATAGGGAAACAAGTGATCAACACTTTTTATGTTGCCTCTTCCACTTGTTCTTCATTTTCAATCATCATACTCCAAGTTCCCTTTTAATAAGGTTCTTTGAAATCCCTCTTAATAGGATATTCAAATCTCTCTTAATAAGGTCTTCATATCCCTCGTAATAGGGTCTTCAAATTTCTCTTAATAGGGTTCTTTGATTTATTTCTCGTTAATGAGAAACTTCAAAGAGCTTAACACTTAAAATTTATTTCAAAATTTTCTATTTCTAAAGTGTGTGTCAAAAGATTTAAGAAGGTACTCTATTTATAGGCATGATTTGAGGAGTTCTTTTAAGATTATAACTTCTCAACCAACTATTTCCTTAGCAATTTAGGATAAGAATTTTATTTGATAAGTAATAGAAATGCTTTAATCCTATTAGTTGGAACAATAAATATTTTAATTTAATTAATTTTTTAATATATTCTTTTTTGAAAAACAAGACTTTTCTTTTAGGTATCTTAAATTCTAATTGGGACAAAAGTCATTTTGTGATTGGTCCAAAGACATCACCAAAATAATTTTAATATGTCAAGAATAATATTATATTTTTTCAAGACCTAAATTAGCACGTGGCATTTTTCAATTGACCAATAATTTTTTTGCATCTACAGTATATTTACATTGTAATTGATTGTATACATTTAAGTTAACTGGTTTTATACTTAGAAATAGTTTATTGTATAGATCTATATAGGTCCTTTGTATATACAATAAAGACAAAAAAGCAATAAACCTTTAAATATTTCTCTCACTTTTCAATTTCTAATTTTATAGATATTAATTTGGAATCTTTATCTTGATATCATCTATATTTGGATGAGTATTATGATATTTTACGTGATTTTACATAATTTTCATTATTTGTGTAAGGAAGGATTTAAATAGAAAAAATCATAACTTTTAGGACCAAACTACAAGGATCAGAAAGTTGAGAATTAAATTACACAAAAGCTAGAAGTTAAAGATCAGTTCTATTATTTTACCATTAACTAAAATTGTTTGTAAGGCCAAAACCCGAAGCAGACTTTTCATTCAACGATATAGCAAAAGTGTTGATACCTTATTCAGAGTGTTGATCCCTTGGTCAATTTCAGCAAGTCCAAGTCTAGTGCATGTTATTTTGGTGCGGGTCTCATGTCTATGCCAATTAGGTTTTCTACACTTTTATGAATATTCATCCAAGATAAGAATTGATGAGAGCTTTCGGGGGAGGCTTTTGATAGCCCATTTTGGGGCAATCTTGGAGACCAAGTCAAAGGTGGCAAAAAGTTATCAATAATAGAAGATTAAAAAGGTTGACATCCTTAAATTGGGTTTTACTTTTCCTTGATTTTATTCCTTTTTTTATAAGGATTATTGTTGGTTCATAAATGTGATTTCAAGTTTTAATGTTTTTATTATGAACTAATTTAGCTAACTAAGGTTAAGATATAGCTTAGTGTCATAACTCAAAATTTTTAAATTTTTATTTTTATTTTTAGTTTTTATCTTAATTAATATGTTTGGGTTTTACTTTCATTGTTAGGTTTGCAAGCAAAAGGAAATTTTGCGAAAAAGTGGGAGAAAGAGAAAGAAAGGACTCAATTGAAGAAATCAAAAGTCGGGGGATGAAATCCTTTAAGCTATAAATCTAACCCATTAAAACCAAACCCAACCCAACACCACCCATTTCAATTTAAAGCCTCAAACCCAAAAACCCAAAAAAACCAAGCCCACCAACTACCCAAAACCCATTTAACCTAAAGAAAACCCCCAAAAAAAAAAAAAAAAAAAAAAAAAAACCAATTTAACCAGATTAAAAAAAAAATGGAAAAGTCTTCCCCTCTTTGCAACCAGACCCTGCTTCCCCACCCTCTGCCCTGCGCCCGACCAAGCCCAGATCCCTTGCTGTTGCACGAGCCTGCGCACTCCTGCGCACCACCGAGCCTGCACCCTTGTTGCTGTGCCGAGCCCAGATCCTTGCCCTACGCCGACCTTGCCCAGATCTCCTCACTCCTACGCCTCTCCCTTCTCCCGCACCCGAGACCAGATCCCCCTGCTCTACGCCCGACCAAGCCTTCTGCGCCCAGATCCCGTGCAAACTACGCCTCTCTTGCATGCCTGCGCGCAATCATGGACTCTTGCACCCCACATTCATGCGCTCCTACACCCCTCTGCACACCGAGCCCGCCCCCCTCTTCTGCACACCAAGCCTACGCCCAATCCCGCGCCTCTGCCTCATACTCGCTACAGCCATGCCCCTGCCTCACCTACAGAGAAAACACCACATACCACCACATACCAGACAAAATCGACATCATTAGTGATTGACGGAGCAAGTTTTTTTATTTATTTCATTATATTTTATTTATTGTTTTGGGTATATATATAGAAAAAATCAGATGAGGAGGCGAGTCTTGGATTGATTTTGGAGTTTGATTTTGGGGGTCTTTTGGGTGGTTGATTTTCGAGTTTAGTTTGAGTCTCCGTCTGGGTTCTTTTAAAAAAGAAAAAAAGAAAAAAAAAAAGGAAGAATCCAAGAGAGGAGGAGAAAGGAGGGAGATTTCGAAGAGGGGAGGGCTGGTTTTCTTTGAGGAGGTTGGTTGTCGAGAGCACCGCCTCCGTCGCTAGTGTTGAAGGGCTGGTTCGAGATTGATGATATGGGAGAGGGCAACAGCAGCTTAAGGAGAAGGAAACATTTTCTGGTTTTGTTTAGGTAATTCCCTAAACAGAGGAATTTTTGGGAAGGATGGTGAGGGAGACGAATGGAGCTTGATCCCGTGGGTGGGATTCCTCCTTCCGATCCGGATCTGTCTTCTCCCAAAAAAATTTTGCCTTGTTTGTTGCAATTTTTCTGAGATTTCGATGTATTAGGACTGTATTTGATGATGATATTGTGAATGTAAAAAAAATCAAACATGTTCTGGTTGAATGTCATGGATTTGAGTTGGGATGAATGTTTGTTTGTTTTCTTTTTGTCTGTGTTGATGAATGGTAGAATAGGAATCGTAAATTTCCTTTTGTTTCCCTCCATATTTCAGTTGTCTAAGTTTTGATCTATTTTGGACTATTTTCGGTGTGTTAAAAAAAATTTTAAAAAAATAAAAAAATAAAAAAAAAATAACTAAACTAAAACAAAACTAAAAAAAAAAGTAAAAAAAATAAATAAATTGATTAAGATAATTAGTTTAAATGTATAATTAACAAAATTAATTAACTTTAATTAAAATAAATTAATCATATTTATTGATCTTAATTTGAAGTAATTAAATTTATTTGATTATTTTGATTAGAGGAGGTTGATAAATGTAATTAATTAATTTTAATTAATATTAAATCAATCATCCAACTAAGTTAATTATCTTAATTAATTAATTTCAATTCTCTATTTTCTTTAATCTTTTCTAAAGTCAAAATTATCTTTCTTTATTTCAAATTTCACTTAAAACTTTCACAATTAAGCAATTTAGTCCATGGGTCTCAACTCTTTTCAAATCAATCCTCCATGTTTTTGAACTTAATCAAATCAGTCCATTTAATTTTTATTTGTGTTTATTGTGCATGCATGTTCTTGATTTTGTCCATTTCAGTCCAAAATTTTAAAAAATGTTGCAATTTGGTTTATCCCTTTTTTCAAGCTTTCTTATTTAGATCTAAATACAAACGTAATGAATAAGTTGAATTAAAATCCTAATGTTAAAGTATACAACTGTGTTTAAACAGAGGATTGTGAGGTACGCGTATGCCCTTCCTCACTCATAACCGAACCCTCAACCTCGATCTCTGCGCAGACTCATTTTAAGGTGACTTGTCCCACCTTATAATTTGGACGAGTAACGACTCCCTTTTGTTTTATATTTTACACTTAATTTTTCATTATTTTGAAATTTTAAGTGGTCGTCAACCAATTAGTGACTCCACTGGGGACTCGAACCTAGAATCTCTGGTTTCCATATTCTAGGTCCACAAAGGTCGAGCTAATACTTTAACTTTAGGAGAATTTTTCAACTTTTGATTTTGTTTGTTTGTTGAGTCTTTGTTGAGTCTTTGTTGGTCTTTGTCGTTTGTTGCATGTGCTTGTTGTGTGGTGATTGTTGCTTGTTCGCTTATTGTATTGGTGGTTGCTTCGATTGTTTTGCTTTCAAGTAGTTATCTTGCTATATCTTGACATGCATCATACCTTGCTCACATGTTCATGCATCATATCATCTCACATGCTCATCCATCATTGATATTATATGCTTATTCATCATGCATCAATGCTTACATGCCTACTTACTTGTGTGTGGATATACTCACCTTTTACACTTGGCTATGGAGTACTCAGTGAGTCTCTTCCCTCTTGTGTGATTATTTATATCTTGTTGCATGCTAAGTGTTGGTTGCTTTGTGTTACTAACCTTTTACATTTGGCACGGGAGTACTAGGTGAGTCCCTTCCTTCTGTGTAAGTAGGTTTGTTTGTGGATGATATATTTGTTGAGTGCTTTACATGCTTTATTTGATTGCCGTGGGATATATGTTGTTGTTTTTGCAATTGCCATTGTGCAGGTTATTGGAGTGTCATGCCCCTTTGCACACACTCACCCTCATTTTGCATTAGGTCCATGTCGGAGGTGAACCCAACCTCTAGTCTGAAATCCTTACGAATTTGGCTTGGAAAAGCAATTCTTCCCGCTTTGAGAAGTAAGATCGGTTCTCGTTAGGTTGTTTCCATTGGTTAATACGACACCTAATGATGTAATATCGTCCTGTGTATTAGCTTTCGGAAATATCTCCTGTTGATTCTGAAAGGATAAATGGTTAAAAAGGCCTAATGCCTTTTAGGAAAACATGTATTGACCTTAGAGAAATACCAACCTGAAAACATGTTTCCCTTAGCATCCCACTCGTGAGGCTAAGCATCCCATGTTTAAGACACAAAAGGGGCATTTTACTTCACTAACCTTTGTTTGAGCATATGGCAGCTTATTTTTGCACACTTAATGAGGTATAGCATGTGAGGTTATGATTTATGTTTAACTTCTTTAAGCCTTTGTTTAGGTAAGATCATGCATTAGACATGGATTTTACCGAGGATACAACTAGACAAGGGAAGAGACTTGGTGAAGATGTCACATCTCTTTCTACTACCAAGAAAGCTAGGGAATCAATCTTTTCAGTCAATGCCTCCAAACCCAACTTGAAATTGTTAAAAGAGGCTTACGGTTTGTTGTCTTCTAGGGAGAAGCATGACTTAGGAGTCCGATTTGGGTGCATTGGGGATCTATTGTCAATGGTGCCAAAATGGAATTTGTTCAGAGTTATGTTGAAATTTTATGTACCTCAATATCAAGCATTTGTATTCCCATAGTTTGAGTTGGTGCCCACCATTGATGAGTATCATCACTTCTTGCGGTGTTTTTCTGCGGTGGATTCTTGTACCTTTACTCCTTAAGCACAACTTGAGCACCTTGGAGGGAAATTTGTTACTTGAGAACTTTTGTACAAACATCAAAAATCTAGATTTGTCAAGGAAAGCTTGCTTGAATGAATACAATCTTTCTTTTTTGTCAAAAGTGTATCCGATGAAGTAAAATCCATGATTAGGATAGAAATTTTCATTTTTCAAGTCTCATATCACATATGCATATTCATTTGATTATA
>BPVZ01000162.1:327893-337997 GCA_020521535.1 Rubroshorea leprosula | reverse complement strand
GCTCATGAACCTAACAAGGAAATCAAAGACAAAACATATTAATTAAAATAAAAATAATAATAAAATTCTACTAAATTTTGAGTTATAATAGTTGCCTCCTCCTTTTCATATTTTACACTTAATTTTTCATTATTTTGAAATCTTAAGTGGTCGTCAACAGATTGGCGACTCCACTGGGGACAGAACCCAGAATCTTTGGTTTCCATATTCTGGGTTCATGAGGGTCAAGCTAATACTTTAACTTTGGGGAATTTTCAACTTTTGATTTTTCTTTGTTTGTTGAGTCTTTGTGGGTCTTTGTTATTTATTGTATGTGCTTGTCGCGTGTTGCTTGTTGTTTGTTTGCTCGTTGTTTTAGTGGTTGCTTTGAGCGTTTTGTCTTCAAGTAGTTACCTTGCTATATCTTGACATGCATCATACCTTGCTCACATGTTCATGCATCATATCATCTCACATGCTCATCCATCATTGATATTATATGCTTATTCATCATGCATCAATGCTTACATGCCTACTTACTTGTGTGTGGATATACTCACCTTTTACACTTGGCTATGGAGTACTCAGTGAGTCTCTTCCCTCTTGTGTGATTATTTATATCTTGTTGCATGCTAAGTGTTGGTTGCTTTGTGTTACTAACCTTTTACATTTGGCACGGGAGTACTAGGTGAGTCCCTTCCTTCTGTGTAAGTAGGTTTGTTTGTGGATGATATATTTGTTGAGTGCTTTACATGCTTTATTTGATTGCCGTGGGATATATGTTGTTGTTTTTGCAATTGCCATTGTGCAGGTTATTGGAGTGTCATGCCCCTTTGCACACACTCACCCTCATTTTGCATTAGGTCCATGTCGGAGGTGAACCCAACCTCTAGTCTGAAATCCTTACGAATTTGGCTTGGAAAAGCAATTCTTCCCGCTTTGAGAAGTAAGATCGGTTCTCGTTAGGTTGTTTCCATTGGTTAATACGACACCTAATGATGTAATATCGTCCTGTGTATTAGCTTTCGGAAATATCTCCTGTTGATTCTGAAAGGATAAATGGTTAAAAAGGCCTAATGCCTTTTAGGAAAACATGTATTGACCTTAGAGAAATACCAACCTGAAAACATGTTTCCCTTAGCATCCCACTCGTGAGGCTAAGCATCCCATGTTTAAGACACAAAAGGGGCATTTTACTTCACTAACCTTTGTTTGAGCATATGGCAGCTTATTTTTGCACACTTAATGAGGTATAGCATGTGAGGTTATGATTTATGTTTAACTTCTTTAAGCCTTTGTTTAGGTAAGATCATGCATTAGACATGGATTTTACCGAGGATACAACTAGACAAGGGAAGAGACTTGGTGAAGATGTCACATCTCTTTCTACTACCAAGAAAGCTAGGGAATCAATCTTTTCAGTCAATGCCTCCAAACCCAACTTGAAATTGTTAAAAGAGGCTTACGGTTTGTTGTCTTCTAGGGAGAAGCATGACTTAGGAGTCCGATTTGGGTGCATTGGGGATCTATTGTCAATGGTGCCAAAATGGAATTTGTTCAGAGTTATGTTGAAATTTTATGTACCTCAATATCAAGCATTTGTATTCCCATAGTTTGAGTTGGTGCCCACCATTGATGAGTATCATCACTTCTTGCGGTGTTTTTCTGCGGTGGATTCTTGTACCTTTACTCCTTAAGCACAACTTGAGCACCTTGGAGGGAAATTTGTTACTTGAGAACTTTTGTACAAACATCAAAAATCTAGATTTGTCAAGGAAAGCTTGCTTGAATGAATACAATCTTTCTTTTTTGTCAAAAGTGTATCCGATGAAGTAAAATCCATGATTAGGATAGAAATTTTCATTTTTCAAGTCTCATATCACATATGCATATTCATTTGATTATACATAATCACTCATTATCTTCTTATTAATATCTTTATCTGGTCATTTTGTGTTTAGTTCTCAAGCCCTTTTTGTTTGGACCATCTGTGATCTTTGAAAAGAAATATGGATTCTCACACATCCAAGATGCAAGCCCCTATCACACAAGACTTTGTTGGAGTTTTCTGCCCATACTCAAAGGCTCAATGAAGAAACCATCTCTTATCTACACCAATTGATTAAGGACAATGAACACCTTTGCAAAGCCAATGAGTAGTTGGAAGGGCAACTACAAGACATGACTATCAACTGTAATTGCCATGGAGGATGTGCACTGTCAACTCCAAGCCTAGAGGCAAAAGAACAAAACTCTTGTTGAAGAGAATTCTAGCCTGCATGAAGTTATCATCGACATAACCGTTTTGGTGACTCAATTTTGAAGGGAGGATAGCAGAGACTCATCACCACATTGCTCAAAAGACCCATCCGATTGAGAGGGGATTCTTCCAACCAGTCTTCGACTTCATCATTGACATATCTAAGGTGCTCAAAAAGTTGTATAAGGATTTATGTTTTGTAATAAGTTTGCTTTAGTTTTAAAAGAACGAAGGTTTGTAAGCACTTTGAATGCAATTTTGTAATGCTTGCTAACTTTGTTTAAAGTGCATTCATGTTTTAGCACAACTCATTGTAAAACAAGAAAATATCTTTGTACAAGATGGGAACGCCAATGTGAGAATCCATATGGAACTTCAAAAGGCAAACTGATGGTCCAATCAAAAGGGGCTAAAGCCTCTTTAGTTTTCTAATTTTTTCTTTTTGTCTTTACATTTTCATTGATAGGCAAAATTCTTCTAATCATAGCTCCAAGGTGAAACGTCTTCAAAAAGTAGTGTTCTCCATATTTGCTCAGATCTAGAGTAATCAAAATGTCTGAGGAAAATGCTGCTACTAATCCAGAGAAATCAGCCGTGGATGAGAAGGTTGATAAGTTGGAACCTACAATGCAAACTATGGCTACTACTCTTCAGACTATCAGTCTCACTTTGTCCACTTTGACTACTAGTTCGATTCCTTCATCTGCATCCTTAGTGCCCACAACACTAGCTCCACTTGTCCCTATTCCATCATCTACCATCACATCAAGTAATCATGCTAAGGATCCCATGGTCACACAATTGCAATTTCCACATATTTATGAGAATCAACCTCTAATGGGGGAGTCATCTTTGCATGCTCCACAAATATCATCTCTGCCTTTTGAAGCCTCATACCCACCACTCGAGATGAACAAGCCTACCATGCCCACAACCACACTTCTTACCCTTAACATACCACCTTCGATAGGACAAGTACCAACTATTCAACCTACTCCTTCAGTTGAGATATTGAGGCCTGCTTTAAAGGATGGGAAGTCAAGAAAGGTTGATCACAAGCTGCAACAGTTAGAAGAGGCTTTGAAGGCTATGCAAGGACCGCAAGCTTATGGTTCCATTGATTTGGATGATCTTTGCTACTATCCAGGAATTCAGACAAATTTCAAGTTCAAACAGCCAAATTTTGACAAGTATGATGGCTCGGGTTGTGTAATATCCCAAATTTTCTAAAATTCTAGCATTTAAGCTGAGGACCTTTGTGTGTGAAAATATTATTTTGGGGCCTAATAGTGAATATTTTGAAATTTGAGGGATTTAAAAGAGTAAAAGTTTGGATAAGGATCAGTTATTTTTTTTCCCTTCTTTCTTTCTTCTTCAGCCCGATTCTCCTCTCCTTCTTCTTCTACCCTACACCGAACAAGGCCAGCCACCGACTACACACCCTCCCTTGAAAAGTCGGTAAGAAGCTTGGTTTTTGCCTTTCTTTTCTTGCTCAAGAACAAGATTTAGGAGCTTGAAATCTTTCCCCTCTGTAGAAAATCTCGGATCTGCTCTGCTCCTTCCTTCCTTTCGTCGGCTGCTCTTGCTTGTGGGTGTGATTTTTTCGGTTCTAGTAAGGGGAAACAGCCATTAATTTCTCTTTTCTTCCTTGAATTGGCTTGGGTTTACCTTAATTTCTCTTGGTTTCTCTAATTTCTGATAGATTCCCCCTGAATTTCTCCTTCATTCCCGTCGGCCTTTCCCCAAACTACAGCTCTAGTTTTTGCTGCTAAATTCTGGTATATGACAGCCCTTTTAAGCCTAAAATTATGCATTAGTTGCTAAATTTAGTCCAGTTGATTGTTGCCCTATGTTGTCCGAATTTTTGCTAAAATGGGGGATGAATTCCGGCAGCTTTAGGACAAAATTTAAGCATTAATTCAAGTGAAATTTATGTGATTGAGTGTTAATTGACTGTTGTGAGATTTTGGAGAAAAATCCCGTGAGATTAGCTATGGTTTGGCCAATTTTTGGAAGTTGCAGTTATTGTTCACTACGTAGTTACTGTTCATGGGTACTATTCATGGGTACTGTTCACGCACTAATGGCCAACAATAGGAGAATTTAAATGTTTAGTTATACTGAGAATGAAATTGATATGTTTGGTCATATGGTTGAATTTTGTGTGAAGTTCATTGGTTAGTAAATTTGCGAGGTTGTGCTAATAATTCTAGTAAAGTCTAAATGTATTTATTTGGAATATTAGGTGCTGTTATGGCTTAGAGCACTTGGATTGAGTCCTCGATTTTATGCGATTTGAGGTCAATAAATTATGGTAACACCCTCCGATTTTAAAGCACATTTTAGCTTGTTTTTGAAGTGGTGGCGGGACTAAACCCGTTTTACACAAGTATGATCGATTTGAAATGAAATTATTATTCTTTTTATTGATTTGAGCATCCCTTCTTGGAGTTTACTTAACTGCCCTGATGATTTGGAAATTATTTGTGAATTATGATTTTCTTGTTAATTTCTGCTTGTTTTGTCTCCGATATGGTCATGTTATTCGTGTGCCCGCTAGTGGGAGGTTTATAAACGCTAGCACATGTCGACATGTTATTGATAGAACCGGTTCGTTTCTGTTATATTGTTATCCTGCTAGTGGGATTATACACTAGTAAATCGTGTGCCTGCTAGTGGAAGGTTTATAACACTGGCCATGACCTATAGAGGAGACGTCTATTTCATTCCCGTACGGTATTCGTTTTTCTTGATTACACTATTGGCATGCTTGACGTTTAATTAAGGGCAATCCATATTTACTTACTGAGTTATCTCATAGTTTTTCCTTATCCACCATTTCAGGAAGCGAAGTCAAGGACGAGGAAAAATGAGGGGAGTGACGAGTTAGAAGGCTAGCCATCTTGTAAATTGAATATAGATTTTAGATATAAATCGTGATCTTGTAAACTAGACTTTATTCAGAGATTTTATGATATTAGGGCAACTTTAAAATTTTATCTTCAGATTTTGTGGTATCAAATTGTGGTATGATAAAGTTCCGAGCCTTGTGCATTTGTGGGACCCTCTCACAAGTGTACGACGTTTGCCACGTCCCCGAATTTGGGTTCTGGGGCGTGACAGGTTGTCCTTATGCCCACCTGCAGATGTATGCCAGGAAGATGGCACCTTATGCCAATGATGAGAGGGTGCTCATTCATTATTTTCAAGACAGTCTCTCAGGCCTAACAAGTGTTTGGTTCTCAACACTTGATGAGAAGAAGATTCGCACTTTCAAGGATGTTTCTCAAGCTTTTATGAAGCAATATGAGTACAACATCAGCTTGGACCCTACAAGGGATAGCTTGCAGAGAATTACCAAGAGAAGTAATGAGCCCTTCAAGGAATTTACTTAACGGTGGAGATCTGAAGCAGCTAAGGTCATTCCACCTCTCACCGACAGTGAAATCTACTCTCTCTTTATCAAGTCGACTACCAAGACCTTCCGTGCATAATTAGCTCCTTGTGTCAAGTATACTTTTGCTTAGCTAGTGACAGCAGGTGAACAGATTGAGGATGGACTTAAGACAGGCATAATTCTGGACTTTCAAGCCATCTAGAAATAGTTAGAACAAGTCAAAATGGGCAGTGCCGGATCTACTTCAAAAAAGTTTGCACCCGAAGGAAAAAAAGAAGATGAAGAAGCTTTGAGTCATATTTCCACTTGTCACACAAAACCAGTTTATAATGTGGCAAAGATTCCTTATAATCGATAGCCTCAATTGCAATACACTCTGGCCTTTAAGCCTACCCCCTACTCTTAAAGGAGGCCAAACTTTAATGCTCATGCTCCAGTTAGGCAACAATTCCCATCGACTAATAGGCCAAGATAGTTCACCAAGCTTCCAATCCCTTACAGTGAGGTGTTGAAACAATTAGTGGCAGTGGGTTTGGGGGAGACATTACAAACGTACCCTATTCGACCACCTTATCCGCATTGGTATCATCTACAAGCTAAATGTGAATATCACAATGTAATGGGTCATAGTACTGAACATTGTATAGCTTTGAAGCATAAAATTCAAGATCTCATCAATGAGGGCAAACTTCAGCTTGATGCTAAGGAAGCCAAGGATGCCCCAAACATCACTCAAAATCCTTTACCTCCACATGATGCAGACACAATGAATATGGTCACCTTTGATGAGGTTGAAAAGCCGATGTTCGAGAATGCTGGTTCTTGGTCTCTTGATGAATTGTTTGCCATCTTGATAGAGTATGATTTGATTCAGCCAATTGCACAAATGAGCTTGAATGTTTCACCTGCGATGATTGATGATGCCTTGGTGTCTCCTTACCACTCCAATATGAAGGGGCATACTTTGCAAGATTGTGAAAATTTTCAAAAAAGGTTAAGGAGTTGCAAGCAATGGGATCTTTGAAGTTTGTGTCTACTCAGGTGTCAGAAAAATGTATAGCACAGTTTGAGGAGGTGGTTGATATCACTGATGAGGTCTGTTCTGATGATGAAGAAGACTATTTTAGCTTCAACAATCTCTTTGGGCCGGCCAACATGGCAGATCCTAAAGAGAGGTGGGGGAGGATACTAGCTGAAAAGACATTTATGGAGAAGCACCCCAACTTCCATCTTGTGCATCATGCGAAAGCTCCAATGGGTTCACATGAGTCTATGCCTCTTGAATCAGTGAAAGAAGAATCACTATGTGACTCATGGGGAAATTTGATTATGAATGCTCTAGATGAGGAAAAACCAAAATTTGATAAGGGAATTTCACTAGTCAATGAAAGCTTTCAGGCTAATTGGACAACAAAACTTCTCCCTGCAGCTTTCATCTTTGAGTAAAAGGAGTCAGCCTCTAGTAGTTTTGCTTGTGACTACGTGAAAGGAGGGATTCAACAAGCACTTTTATATTTTCTGAAATTTATGTTATCATGCTTCTAGTATTCCCATGCTTTCCTTTTCAATGAAACATGTTGCAATCCTACCCATCGTTGTAAAAATATCATGATGCAACCTTACTTGAACTTTCATTGTACAAGCCATTTTAACATGTTCTTATCTTTGCTTTATTATTATTTGGCCATTTATTTACTTCCATCCATAATTTTCAAGCCTACTAATGATGAATCTTTAAACAATGATGCCATATCATACTTTATATATGAGATGGATGATTAGACCTATAAAGAAGAAGACAATGAAAGTGTTGATCCTTCTCATGAACTAACTCAAATGCTAAGAGAGGAAAAGCCAATGCTGCAACCAAATCAAGAGCTAGAAACCATTAATCAGGGCACTGAAGATGACAAAAAGGAGATGAAAATCAATGCTCAAAGGAGAGAAAAAAGAGTTGATAGTCTCAACTTGTTTGATGAGAAAAGATTGGCAGCTCTTTGTCATGGCCAATGTTATCAGTGACAAATGGCAGCAGCATATAACAAGAAAGTCAGACCTAAAGTGTTTCACCAAGGAGATCTCGTCTTAAGGAAGATCATGCTAAATGAAAAGGACCCTAGGGGCAAATTTGCACCAAACTATGAAGGGCCCTATGTTGTTAAAGAAGCTTTCTTTAGAGAAACACTCTTGTTGAGATATCCATATGGAATTGATTATCATCATCCAGTGAATAACAATATTATCAACAAAAAAAAAAAAAAAGGAGTTAGGTCAAACCCGGGAAGGGTAGCCTAACAAGTTAAATGTTTCCTTGACTTGGAAAGTGGAACTCCAATGATGAAAGGCCCTGTTTTTCCATCCTAAACAGTTGAACATTACCCTTTTGCTTACCCCTTTTGAGCCCAAAAAAGGTAATCATTCAAATTTACAAAAGCCAGAATGATTTTCTTTCTATTAACCCACATTAACGATCAAGGAAGTGAAGAGAGGAATGTGAGGGGAATACATGGATTTTGAGCCTTTATCCTTTCTTTCATCGTAACCTAACCAAGCCATGTTACAAGCCTATGTAAAGTTCTTATTTGAGGGTTTGAAGCTTTCTATGTCAAGGGGCATACAAAAAAGAAGAAGAAGAAGAAGAAGAAGAAGAAGAAGAAGAAGAAGAAGAAGAAAGAAAGAAAGAAGAAACAGCAAGGTTACAAGCAGTGGTAGTTGGAAACTTCCTTATTCTGAGCATGAGAGTTAGTTCATGAAAAGGGGAAAGATTTGAAGTGTCAATATTCAGAAAAGGAATGAGACTTTCTCATGGACTAAAAGACTAAGGGGCAGAGTTACAAAGAAAAGATGATCTAAAGCAATGATTTATGGTCTGAATATCTTGTAACCAGTTGCATCAAAATCTTGTATTATTGGCCAGACTTCTTTTTGTTACTATTTGAAGTGGACCTTTTGATCATCTTGACCTTGCTTGAATCTAATGAAATAAATCTTTGCAATCATTCTGTTTGCATTTTCCTCCAACCTCACCTTTTATTCAGTATTGGGAATGCTAGTTGAACATGAGGTTCTATTTCAATTAATATAATTGCTTATCTAATCAAAATCTCTTGATGAATTTGAAAGGTTGGATGAGGATTATAGAGAGAAAGGAAGCTAAATTTGATAGCTAAGGAGTCATCCATGCTAGCTGAAACTCCAATAGCAAATGAAAGTTCAACTTATTGGGGCAATATTTTCAAATATCCCCTCATGGGAAACAGATGAGATTTTACCTCTTACATTCAATAGGACATTTGTGAACGTGAATCTTTTGAGCTGCTACATAGGGATAATCACTTATTGATGAATGTGCAACATGAAAGACATAGAACTCTTGTCAAATATGTACATCCAATATGTTTAGGGAAGTTTCTTAACCTCTCTTCATTCTACCTTATGTTATATATGAAGATTGCCTCACTTACATATGTTTCATGGCTGCAGATCTCTTAATCATTACTTTCATCTAGCCTTTTGGCTGCATTTTACAATCATTAGGCCCTGATACTCTATTTTTTTTTTTGTCATTCGACCATGTTGATACTTTACTTTTTTGGGTCACTCAACCATATTGATACTCTACTTTTTTCTATCACTCGACCATACTCCTTTCGGTCATTTGACCATACTAATCCACCACTTTTTTGGTCATTCGACTATACTGATACTCTACTATTTCGGTCATTCGACCATACTTATACTTTACTATTTTGGTCATTCGACCATACTCATACTCTACTCCTTTCGGTCATTCAACCATACTCATACTCTATTGTTCCGATCATTTGACCATACTAGTACTCTACTTCTTCTGGTCATTTGACCATACTTATACTCTACTGTTTCGGTCATTCGACCATATTGATACTCTACTCTTTTCGATCATTTGACCATACTCATACTCTATTGTTCTAGTCATTCGACCATACCGATACTCTACTTCTTCGGTCATTTGACCATTGTGGTTATATAACCATCTCAACTCAACTTGCTCAATTAAAAAACTGTTTCTTACTCGGTCAAAAAAAAACCATTTCTTACTCGGTTAAAAAACTGTTTCTTGCTCGATTAAAAAACCATTTCTTGCTTGGTTAAAAAACCATTTCTTGCTTGGTTAAAAAACCATTTCTTGCTTGGTTAAAAAACCATTTCTTGCTCGGTTAAAAAACCGTTTCTTGCTTGGTTCAAAAACCATTCTTGCTTGGTTAGAAAACCGTTTCTTGTTTGGTTAAAAAACAATTTCTTATTTGGTTAAAAAATTGTCTCTTGCTTAGTTAAAAAACCACTCCTTACTCGGTTAAAAAAAACATTTCTTGTTTGGTTAAAAAACCATTTCTTGTTTGGTTAAAAAACCATTTCTTGCTCGGTTAAAAAACCATTTTTACTCGGTTAAAAAATCATTTCTTGCTTGATTAAAAAAAAAAAAAAA
>BPVZ01000162.1:305533-320306 GCA_020521535.1 Rubroshorea leprosula | reverse complement strand
GCGCGTATGCCCTTCCTCACTCCTAACCGAACCCCCGAACCCCGATCTCTGCGCAGATCCATTTTAGGTGACTTGTCCCACCTTATAATTTGGATGAGTGGCGACTCCCTTTTTGTTATATATTTCACACTTGATTTTTCATTCGTTTTGAAAAAATCTTAAGTGGTCGTCAACACCATTTAGGCAACTTTCTTATGAAGCTCTCCTCCAAACGACTAATGGGTTTTCTTCAACAAATTTAATCGGCAAAGGGAGCTTTGGTTCTGTCTATAAAGGAGTTCTTCAAGAAGAAGGAACTAATATTGTAGTCAAAGTGCCTGATCTTGAGCATGAAGGAGCTTCTAAGGGTAGGGATGGCAATTCCTCCATGACCTGTGGAGCTTTGTGGAGATTCCCATTGTGGGATGGAGATTCTCAAAATATTCTTCCCCATAGATAGGGATGGAGGCAAATTTTCCCTTGCAAAATTTTGCAAGGAATTTTTCCTACCCTGTGGATCTCCATGAGGAACTATAAATTAAAAATACATATATATATGAATTTTATTTTTATAATTTATAATAAATTAAAATATCTCAATTCTCAAACTGACAAATCTTAGCCACAAACACTTGATTCTCTTATCTCTCCTCTCTATTGCCTTAGTTCCTCTAAACCACACTTCTTTGTTTAATGAATTTCTCTCAATTTAAATTTAGCTTACTTTTTAATTTATTTTTTTAGGCAAATTTTATTTTATTTTATTCATTTTCTAAAAAAATTACTTAGAAATAACTATTTTTTTCTAAAATGCTCTTGAATTTTTCTCTAAGCTAGGAATTGAATGAATTAATTTATTTTTATATTAACCAAACAAAAAAAAAATATTTTTATACACTTTCATGGGTATGACCTTTCTTTCCCCTTGGGTATAGGGATGGAGGGCATTTTTTGCCTTTCATAAAAAATTCTCGTGGGGAGCCCCATATCCACCAATGGCAAATATAGGGATAGGGAGGGCATCCTTGCCCTCACGGGAACCCATTGCCATTCATATCTAAGTGTTTCACAGGAGATTGTGAAGCCTTAAGAAACATTCATCATCGCAACCTTGAAAAGATCATATCTTCTTACTCCAACATTGATTTCAAAGCCAATGATTTCAAGGCTTTGATTTATGAGTTGATGGCCAATGGAAGCCTAGAAAATTGGCTGCATTCATCAATTTAGGAAACAAATAATGGCCAAGGTAAAGTCCAGAGTCTAAATTTTTTACAAAGGATAAGCATTGCTATTGATGTTGCTTCTACTCTAGATTACCTTCATCACCATTACTTGAATCCAATTGTTCGTTGTGATTTGAAGCCGAGCAATGTTCTTTTGGACATTGACAAGACTGCTCATGTTCGAGATTTTGGACTAGCAAGATTTCTTTCAAAGTAAATAATGCCAAATGAAAGTAGCTCAATTGGAGTGAGGGGAACAATTGGTTATATTGCTTTAGGTGATCCTAATATAATATTACTTTATGATTTCAATCTTTTTCCATCTTTCCTTAGCATTTTTTTGTTCAATCTAATCTTTTGGTTTTCACCAATGGCAGAGTAGGGCATGGGAAGAAAGGTTACAATGTAAGGGGTTGTATACAGTTATGGAATCCTAGTGTTAGAAATGATGACAGGAAAGAGACCCACAGACAATAAATTTGAAGGGGACCTTAACATTCATAATTATGCCAAAATGGCCTTTCCCAATCAAGTTGTGCACATTACAAACCCGAAGCAACTACAAAAAGCTGAAGCAGCCAGTAATTTTTTTTTTTTTTGCTAAGTCAAAAATCTATTTCCTTGGGTACAAAGGGTACCCCACCTTTAAACAATCCACAACTTACAGTGTTATTACCTTTCCCATGCAAGAAAACAGTACAAAAATATTAGTATAGCACAACCCCTTTAAAGATTAGATCTTAGCTTACCCTCTTATTGCCATTTTGGGGTTATCCTTCGATAGATCTTGCTTCAAAGCAAGAAACAGCTTTGCCTTTACCCAATAGAAAAACCTATACTTAATGAGCTCACCAACATCTTTTTCCTTATCCTATTTTTTTCTGAAATGCTTTATGATTCCTCCAATTCCATATAGCCCTAATGTTGCAAACCACACCACCTTCCAAGCTTCTCTAAGAACGTTATTGTAAATGAGCCCCATATGTTCTTTAAAATGTCTTTAGACATCTACCTCAACTACTGAGTAAAAACCCCCCACCAAGATAAACAGTATGACTAGAGCTTCCAAGAAATAAGGCATTTAAACAACAAACGAGACAAGGATTCTTCTTCAATTAAGCACAAACTGCACATGATTTCCTTCTTAATCGTGATAACTCCTCTCCTAGCTAGATTGTCTTTTGTAGGTAATCTATCAAACAAGGATCTCCAAGCCAACACTACAACTTTTAAAGGCACTAATGCATCCCAAATCTGCTTAAAATGATCTAGTTCCTAGCCTAATTGAGACTGGGTGATTTGATTATAGGCAGATTTAGTCATGTAGCTTTCAGTGCTCTCCCATGTCCATACCCAATAATCATCTTGTCCTTGTTATAAATGTACTTGACTTAGGAGCTCTTCCAATTCCTACAAAGATTAGATTCACAAACAAATAAAGTCCTACGCCAATCCCACCCCCATTTTCCTTCACCCTCCCCCTTCCTACCTACCTCAACTATCGTGGCTTGTTTACTAATGGCCAAAGAATATAATCTTGGAAACTTATTCCTTAAACTCACCCTTCCTATCCACACATCTTCCCAAAACAATGTCTCCTTGCCTTCCCCTGCCCTTCTTATAAACCCATTCTTTAACCACTCATTATTTATGCTATCTACCCTTTCCAATTTCCACAACTCTTTCCACCACACAGACCCCTTCTCATTCTGTATACACCCTTCCCACCCTTTTTCCCTAATAGAACCATACAACTCCAAGATAACTCTTCTCCACAATTCTTTTTTCTCCCTCAAAACTCTCCACTTCCACTTTCCTAATAAGGCTCTATTAAAGCACTCAAGATTCTAACACCTAGCCCTCCCTCTGATTTTTTCCTACATATCACCTCCCATTTTATCCATGCTATCTTTCTCTCACCTTCACCCCACAAAAAATTACGTTGAAGCTTGGTGAATATTTTAATTATCGTTTTAGAGCTTTATATATTGAGAAAAAATACATGGGTGAGCAAGATAGAACGGCATTGAGAAGGACAATTCTCCCACGAAACGGTAGTGCATCTCCTATCTAGTTGTCCAATCTCCTCCTCATACAATCAATCATCAGGTGCCAAGTAGTGATTCTGTTAGGATTTGCTTCAACAATTACTACCAAATATTTGAACGGAATACTTCGCACAGAATAGTTCATAGTCGATGCCAACTCCTTGATTGTATTATTGTCTACATTTAATCCACACAGCCAACTCTTGCCATAGTTCACCTTGAGGCCAAAAATCAACTCAAAACACATCATTACACATTGCATGGCCTATGCATTCTCCTATGTTGCTTCACTAAGTAGGATGGTATCATCCGAAAACAATAAGTGAGATATGCCTAGCTTTCCATTACACACCCAAATTGCTTTTAAGATCCCAATATCACCAACTTTTCTCATCGAACCACTTAAAGCCTCTGCCACAATCAAAAATAAAAATGGTGAAGGAGGGCTACCTTGCCTCAGTCTTCTTCCAACATTAAATTATTCTATTGGGCTACCATTAATGAGCCCTAAACTTGTTGCTATTGACAAGCATTCCTTTATCCAACCTATCCATCTTGAGCAAAATCCCATTCTTTCCAACATAAAGTCTAGGAATCCCCAATCCACATTATTGTATGCCTTTTCAAAATCAACCTTAAAAATTAGTCCTGCCTCATTTCTCCTCTTCATATCATGTATCACTTCATATAAAATAATAATTCCATTTGTTATTTGCCTACTCCCCACAAATGTTGACTAGTTTTATTCATCACCTTCCATAATCTATTTGCCAAAAGTTTTAAAATGATTTATACGTGCACCCAATCATTGAGATAGGCCGATAATCATTCATACCTTGTTGATTTGACTTCTTAGGAATTAATACAATGAAAGAAGCATTACAACCTCTAACCAACTTTCCATTCTAGTGAAATGCTTTGATGAAGCCACAAAAATCCTCTACCCATACACTCTATGTCTGCTTGATGAAATTAAAATTAAATCCATCTTGGCCAAGACTTTTACCACCCCTGCAACTTCACATTGCCTCCTTTATTTCCTCTACTTAAAATTCTACCATTAGCATAGAATTATCCTCATTGCTCACCTTCTTGAACTCAATACCTTCCACTATTGGTCTACCCTAACTATCTTCTTTAAATTTTTGCTAAAAAAACTCCTTTACAACTACCTTAACATCCTGTACTCCATCAACTCATCTACCATTCTAGACCATTATAGACAAGCTATTCTGATTTCTCTTGCTAACCACACAAGAATGGAAATAACTACTATTTGAATCACCCTCCTTCAACTATTTTTATCTTGCTTTTTGATGCAACAGTTTATTCCTTATGTCTGCCCAGTCTTGTAATTGTTTAAAACTATCTACCCTTTTGTTCTTTCTTCTTTATTAATACTCCCTAAATCATTCTACTCATCAATTACTCTAATTTCCTCCTTTGCTTTCTCAATCCTATTCTCAATTATTCCAAAAATCTCCATATTCCATACTTTGAGTTCTTTCTTTAACATTTTCAGCTTCTCTTTGAGTCTAAAGCCACCCTAACCCCTTACATCAAAACCATTTGATCTTTCTTTCACAAAAGCTTCAAAATTCGAATGTGTTAACCAACTATCAATGGTTCTAAAACGCTTCAAACCCCCAATCTTTTGAGATAGATTGTAGAACTACTAGGCAACGCAATCCCCACTAAACCATGTTCTAAAAATTCTATATAAAGCTATTTGACAATAAGAATATATCTAATCTACTTGTTGCCTGGCCATCACTCCTATGCCATGTACATTTCCTGCCTTTCAATGGTAAATCTACCAAACCAGTACGAGAAATAAAATTGTTAAAGTCAAACATACTTCCCTAGTCCATATATAGCCCCTACTTTTCTTCTTCATTCCTTGTTACGTTAAAATCCCCTCCAATGCACCACCATCTATCTCCATAGTTGTTTAGCACCCCTTGTAATTTTGTCCACAATTTCCTCTCGTACCGACTACAAAATGCATACACATTAATGAAAACACAAGGTACCTCCTCATTCCCCCACAAACCTTCAAATCCACAAAAACCAAAGCCTTCAAACTTATTCTGGACCTTGATATGGTTATGATTCCATACACACAAGATGCCTCTTGAATTCCCAATAGCCAATTTCACTACCCAATCAAACTCACCAAATCCCCAAATTGTTCTACCTATCCTTTCATCAAATGAGTTCTATTTTGTTTCTTAGATAAATGCCACATCATACTTCTCCTTTGCAATCATTTCCCTTAATTGTCCTCTTTTCCCAGTTCCTCCTAACCCCTAACCTTATAAGAGAGAATCTTCATTTTAATACTACCACCCCCTCTTTTCCTATTCTAGCTTTCTATTTCTATTTTGCTAGAGCAATCCTGTACCTCTTTTCCATCTCACATAGCCTCTTGATTATTTCCTCTTTGTTGCCCCTTTTGACAAGAGCCAACTTTTTCCCCACAGCCTAGAGCTCCCTCGCTTCTTCTTCCTATGATCTCATCATAAATCTCTACTTGCAATTGATGATGCCACCTATTGAAATGACGTTATCTCTTGAGGAGATTTCTTCTCCCTACTTTATCCAAGAAGCAACACCATGGGCTCTATCTAGGTGAGACCTTTTGTATCTAGCCATTGTCCTTTCTTTCATGCCCCTCACCTTTCTATTTTGAGCTCCTCTATCCTTCTTCAATTTTTCCTCTAATTTTGCCTAGGATTTTTCATCTTCACTTGCTAAGCCTACCCAAAAATCACAAGATTCCACTCTACAATCTTCACTTTGGTTCCCTTCTTTAATTGCATTTGTCGCTAGCCCTTTGTTTCCTAATTGTTCTGTCCTTTCTCCTAACTTTCTAGAAAGTTCCTTTTGATTAACATGGCTTATAACCTCTATTGATTGCACACAACCATTGGTGTACTAATTTGGGCTAGACTTAACATTATTTGGCCCA
This sequence comes from Rubroshorea leprosula, assembly GCA_020521535.1. NCBI lineage: Eukaryota > Viridiplantae > Streptophyta > Magnoliopsida > Malvales > Dipterocarpaceae > Rubroshorea > Rubroshorea leprosula. Next base: position 314,082 of record BPVZ01000162.1, on the reverse strand, counting down.
CTAGAAGTTACTCGTGTGGGCTCATTGTATGATAAACCAAATGGGCTCATATAGGGGCCATTGCTGCTAGCTCTATCAGCTTCGAGCATCTCTTCATTTCCTACTTTTTTGTCTCCATTCTCCATTGGTAAATCAGCCTCATTCATAGATTCCTTGTGCACAGTGTCTATCATCATTGTTGGGTGGCTACAACCCACTCCTTCCTTGGATTCCGCAATTGAATTAGCCACCATTTTCGCTTCCCCATCTAACCCTAGTGTCTTTTCAACTTCAACGGTCATCTTCTCACCTTCTCCCACTAGCGAGAAACTAGCCTCCTTATCCAACAGGCGCCTTTCCTCCAAAATAGAATTTCTTATCAAGGTTTCTTGTATCCTTTCCTCCAGCTCTTCTAAATCCATATCATCCCACTATGAAGTGTTGTGATCTAACAAAGACTCCTCTAACCATGATTTGTTGGTAAATTCTCCATCCTCCTTCAATCAGTAACATGGCCTGAAGACATCCTCAATTCCTGCATCTTCATAGAGTCTCACTTAGAAGAATTCATTACCCACTTTGATCTTGAGAATCTTAATAATGTCTTCAATTGATGTTGTAGAGATAAGGACTCTACCCACATCCATCCGTTTTTTGCATAATGTATTTTGGTCTACCAAAATGACTCAGTTACACTGGCACAAGAGCCAATATTGAAACACCAATTTTGGCAAGATTTACAATCCCACTACGATGAATTCAATTGCTTGGAACACCACTTAAGTTGGCAAGACCTAACATATAAAGATAAATTGAGAGAATCCACTCCCAAAAAAAACTCACTCAACAAAGGAGAATTACAAACTAAAATTTTTTATTAAAACTTCATGCACACAATGGAGGGAATAAGGCTATTTATAGGCAAAATCTGATTAAGGTAATAAATGAAAAGCAAAATGCAGTTAGGAGTTAGCCATTTTTGTAGACTTAGTTGGCCATTTTTGCTGAGTTATGTGGCCATTTTGACAAATTTGCACCGACCTAGTGGTGCTACAGAGTTGCTTCTGCATGCTTGCTACATTTTTCCCGATGCATTAATTTCTCCCCTGGTTGGAGAAAACTCATCCTCGAGTTTGAGATCAATGCTCATGATCCTCATAGTAAAAAGATAAGTCAATGACATTGAAAGTAGCATAGACTTCATAGTCACCTCGAAGTTTGATCTTGTAGGCATTATCATTGATCTTCTCCATTATCTAAAAAGGACTATCTACTCTAGGGGAGAGTTTAGCATTAGGTTGGTTAGGAAACCTTTCCTTTCGAAGGTGTATCCAAACCCAATCTCTTTCCTTGTACACAACCTTCTTTCAGTGCTTGTCATGATGAGCATTTTGCCTAATGGTTTGACATTGTAGCTTCTCACAAATTTCTTCATTAAGTTTCTTGATCTCCTTGGCTTGTTGTTCAGCATATGCACTAAATTGTTGGGATGTGGGCAATGGAGCAAGATTTAAAGGACTGAGAGGACGCATTCCATATACGACTTCAAATGGGCATTTTCCTATAGCTTGATTCGAAGAGTTGTTGTAGGCAAACTCAACTTAGGCAAGCACAAGATCCCATTGTCACAAATTCTTTCCCACAAAACTTCATAGTAGATTCCCCAAAATTTTGTTGATAGCTTCAGTTTGACCATCAGTTTGGGGATGACTAGCAGAGCAAAATTGGAGTAAGGCACCCATCTTTCTCCATAATGTCCTCCAAAAATGACTCATGAACTTCACATCTCTGTCTGAAGAGATAGTCTTTGGAACTCCATGTAGATGCACAATCTCTCTGAAATATAACTCAACAATGAGAGAAACATCATTAGTTTTCTGACAGGCAATAAAGTAAGCCATTTTAGAAATCCGTCAACCATGACCATGATAGAATCCTTGCTTCATTGAGTTCATGGTAGACCAAGGACAATCATTGCTAATATCTTCCCAAGATGATGTTGGGATAGGTAATGGTAGATACAACATTGTGTTCTGATTGATTGTCTTGACCTGGTGACAAACTTTGCATCTTTGAATGTGATAAATGACATTCTACTCCAGCTTTGGCCAGTAAAAATTTACTTTAACAAGAGCTAAAGTCTTATCTCTCCCGAAATGACCAGCTAATCCACCATTTTGTGCTTCCTAGATAATTGAATCTTGGAGTAAGCAACGTGGGACACATAGTCGGTTACCCTTGAAGAGGTAATCTAGTTGGCGATGATATTGCCAAAAGGCCTAATTAGAAGTGGCTTTCCAAATGCTGCTAAAATCAAGATCATCCTTATACAACTCCTTGATCACTTCAAATCTAGTGACTTTCATCTGTAAAGAAGTAAGCAAGGCATGTTGGCAACTAAGAGCATCAACTATGCGATTCTGGGCTCCATATTTGTATTTGAGGAAGAAAGGATAAGCTTGTAGAAATTCACTCCAAGCAGCATGTCGACGACTAATCTTTTGTTGAGAATTCAAATGCTTCAATGCCTCATGGTCAGAGTGTAAGATGAATTCTTTTGAAAGAAGATAATGACTCCAATGCTCCAAGGCTCGAACAATTGCATAAAATTCTTTGTCATAGGTGGAATATCTGAGCTTTGCGTCATTCAACTTTTTGTTGAAGAAGGCAATAGGTCATCTTTCTTGACTTAATATTGTACCAATTCCAACATTAAAAGCATCACAATCTACTTCAAACATAAGGTCAAAGTTGGGAAGTGCAAGTATAGGGGCTTCAATGAGCTTTCTCTTTAATTCTTCAAAGTGCTTTTGAGCTTTGTTGCTCCACAAGAATTTGTCACCCTTAATGCTATCAATGATTGGGGTGGCAATAGAACTAAAATTCTTGATGAATTTCCACTAAAAAGATGCCAAGCCATGGAAGCTTCGAACATCATGCATGGATGTTAGTGTAGGCCAGTTGACAATAGCATCAATCTTACTAGGGTCCATCCTAATGCCTTGAGTAGTGATGATGTATCCAAGAAATGTCACACTTGCAATGAGGAATGAACAATTCTTGAGATTAGCATCAAGTTTCTGCTCTTTAAGGACTTCAAAAACTTGCCAAAGATGGTTCGTGTGCTCTTGTTCATTCTTGCTATATATCAGGATATCATCAAAGTAAACCACAACAAATTTTCCAATGACAAGTCAAAATACTTGGTTCATAAGGTGCATGAAAGTGCTAAGAGCATTAGACAATCTGAATGGCATGACTGTCCACTCATACAAACCATTTCTAATTTTGAATGCTATCTTCCATTCATCACCAAGACGCATTCAAATCTGGTGATATCCACTTCTCAAGTCAATCTTTGAGAAGACACTAGATCCATGCAACTGATCAAGCATCTCATCAAGGCATGGAATTGGGAAGTGGTATTTGATAGTGATTTTATTGACTACTCGACTATCAACACACATTCTCTAAGTTCCATCTTTCTTTGGGACTAGTAGCACAGGTACTGCACATGGTCTAATACTTTCCTTGACAAGTCCTTTCTCTAATAGGTCTTTAACTTGTCGTTGAAGTTCGACATGCTCCCAAGGGTTCATCCAATAAGCAAGCTTGTTTGGGATGACAAATCTTGGGATGAAATCAATGGCATGTTGAATGTCTCTCATCGGTGGTAATCCAAGAAAGATCTCATCAGGAACAACATCAGAAAATTCTTTAAGAACAAATCGGATTTCCTCTGGAAAAGGGGAAGTGGCATCATTTACTTCGAATGATACCAAGAGACATGATATTCCTAATTCTCAATGCAACTTTTGAAAGGTTGATGTAGAGATTAATGCCTTGTCCTCATCCTTCTTTTCAAGTGTATCTTCAAGCTTCAAGGGAGTGAACTTGATTTTCACACCATCTTTCACAAATGAGTAGGTGTTGGCATGGCCATCATGGATAGCCTTTTGGTCAAATTGCCAAGGGTAACCAAGTAATAAATGACAAGCGTCCATGGGAATAACATGACACCATACTTCGTCTTGGTACTTGTTACTAGTAGAAAAAGACACAAGGCAATGTTTGGTTACTTTTACCTCATTTCCCTTTCACAGCCATTGTAGCATGTATGGATGGGAATGATCTTTGATGGGCAATCCTAGCTTCTCAACCATATAATTGGACACAACATTCTCACAACTTCCACTGTCGATGATGACATTGCAAACTTTCCCTTGAGAAGTACATCTGGTGTGAAAGATGTTATGTCGGAGCCAATCTTCATCCTTGGTTATGGTAGCATGAAGACTACGACGCACAACCAAAGATTCTCCATGGTCAGTTGGGATGAGTTCTTCGTCAAGTTGTGGTGGCTCAATCTCATCCTTATGCTCCTTTTCTACTTCATCTTCTGAGACTTCGTGAACCTCTCCTCCAATAATGGTGACAACTTTCCTGTTTGGACAGTCAGAGGCTATGTGGCCAAAACCTTGACTTTTGAAACACTTTCGAGTGTTAGGTTAAGCTGGATGGCTCGAGCTAGCTTTCTTCTCAACCTTGGTAGGTATCTTGGCAATAGTTTTCTAGGCTTGGGTCCCTCGACTGGCTCCAAAATCCCATAGTTTTGAAGCACTAGTGATATTCTTCTTCGAGATTTGCTTTTCAACCCTCAATGCTAGCCGAATGACATCATCCAAAGTCTAATATTGTCGAAGTTGAACAACCTTAGAAATGTCATAATCTAATCCTCTAAGATATCTTGCTATCATTTGCTCTTCCTTTTCTCAAACATCACACTTCATCATTAATTGTTCAAACTCCATAGTATATTCTTCCACAGTCAAAGAATTTTGCTGCAAGTGATGAAATTTAACAAAATTATCTTAGTAGTAACAGTCAGGTAAGAACATACTAGTGAGTTCCCGACACATTTTCTCCCAAGTTCTACTTTTGTTGTGACTTTCTTTTTCTCGACTGTGCTTGAGATTCTCCCACCAAATGGATGCATGTTTCTTCAATTTGATAGCGACAAGCTTCACACACTTATAGTCAGGAATATCCTTGAGTTCAAATACACGTGCCACAGTGTGCAACCAATCGATAAATTCATCAAGTTGAAGGTGACCTTCAAATTTTGGAATATCGATATTAATGCCAAGGTCAGTGGATTTAGAAGTAGCATTTTGTTGGGGACGTCGACAATGAACTTTTTCTATTGATGATGAGCTTTCATTATCCCTTCGGTGATGGAAGGGGTTCTCATCATCAGAATCTTCCTCTAACTCATGTGATTCATCTTGAGGGGGTTGAGCTTGTTGAACTTGTTGACCCTCAAAAGCTTTGAGTCTCTCTTGAAGCCTTTGAATTTGTTGACATAATTCTTCCATCTCTACATCTTGAACAGCTCGTTAACGAGGAGTATTTTGTCTTCTAGGAGGCATGTTGAGTTTAGGTTGGTAAAGGGGCTTTTTGGAAAATTAGTTTTAGAAAGTGGGGGTGATTTAAAATTTATAAAAATATGGGGGCTAATTTCTAAAGTCAGAATAAGTTGAGGGACTTTATTACGTGGAAACAGAATGCATGTGTTTTGTTGACATGTCAATGACGTGGCAGGTGATGTGGCATTTAGACTAATCTAATGATGTGGTGTATATGACGTGGCAAATGGATGATGTGGCAGTGATGTGGTGATGAGGTGTCAGATGACATGGTAGTGTAGGATAATGTGGTCATGATGAGATTATGATGTGGTGATGACGTAGTGATGAAGTGGCAGTTGACGTGGCAATGTGATGGTTTGAAGATGATCGACGTGTGACTTTCACGGAGTTGTAGAGGTGCGTGTGGCCGATGCGTGAGACAATGGTGGTGGCGTGTAGGGAACTTTCCAAAGACCGAATTTTCACCAAAATGCTCAGAAGGACATGCAAACCTCAAATATGTTGGCTCCGATACCAAATGGTGCAAGAGCCGGTACCAAAACACCAATTTTGGCGAAATTTAGAATCCCACTATGATGAATTCGATTACCTGCCACACCACTTAAGTTGACAAGACCTAAAATATAGAGATACATTGAGAGAATCCACTCCAACAAAAAAACTCACTCAACAAAGGAGAATTATACACTGAAATTTTTTATTAAAACTTCATGCATACAACGGAGGGAGTAAGGCTATTTATAGGCAAAATCCAACTAAGGTAATGAATGAAAAGCAAAATGCAGTTGGGAGTTAGCCATTTTTGTAGACTTAGTTGGCCATTTTTGCAGACTTATGTGGCCATTTTGACAAATTTGCACCGGCCTAGTGGTGCTGGAGAGTAGCTTCCGCGTGCTTGCTGCATTTTTCCTGGTGCACACACAAGCTTCTTATCTTGATGAAGTTCTCCCCATTCCAAATATTCAAAGGAACCCCATGACATCGAATCCATATGAATCTCTCGTGTCACCTCTTTTATACTCCATGGTCTTAAATCTTCCAACCATTCTCCTATCCATTCACTACCTTCCTTGAGGAGATTCGTTACTTCTCCTTCAACCTCACTGTATAGTAACACAAGATTTCCCCCCAATAGAGTAATGTTGATTGAGAAGAAACCTTCAATCAGGATTTTGTGTTTTAGTTCATCGAGTGTTTCCGGCTTATGAACTTGACCAACAAAGCAGTTTTTCAACCATTCTTCCATTTCCAAACTCGTTTGGCATTACACTACCTCTCCCATCTCAAATATATCTTCCTTTTCCTTGAGGATTTTCCTTGGAGTCCAACGTTTTCCCATCAATCCATTCCTTTCAAGCAACTGCTTATTGTTCCTTACTGCATCAGCATAGGATTTTCCTGCAACATTTGATTCCACTTGCTTACTAGGGCCTGCTTGTGCATTGTTCTCTCTCCTACTCAGCCCAACCGATCCATTTTCCTCATTGTACGTTGCAAGGTTCGCTTGGAGTCTCAACTCACCCACCTTTATTCCACTCAAATTCAATTCCATCTCCCTATGGTTTTTAACATCCATATATCTTACAAAGCCGAATCTTCTGCCCTACTTATCCCTCTTGTTTGCTACGTAAATCTGGATAACCCTACCAAGCCTCTTAAACTCCTTCCACATATGTTCCAGCCTCCACTCCTCGAGAAAGTTTGCAATGAAAAAAGAGGTGGCCGGTTTCAATACCCCTTTATCATACCCATCCCTTCTCCATCTAGATGCATCCTCCTTTCCCAGAATCCTCCATTCTCTTTTGTCTGCATATCCTGCATCCGTGTACCATCTTCTCTGGTTATTTGGTTTCTGGTTTTGGTTGATTCTCTCACCTACCGCTTGCCACTCGGGTTGACCACCAATTTCCGAAGGAGGAAGACCCCTTACCGTAGACTGGTGATTAAGGTTACAAAGGAGAAAAGGTTCTCTCACTCTAGGTTTCTCTCTCATCTCTCCGGTATTCCAACTCCCTGAAGCAGCCAGTATTAACAGACGGATTCGTGCACGAGCAACAAGTAGTAGCAACACGATCAACTGTCTGGTCTCTTTGATTAGGAATGGTGTGGTATGTTCCATGGAGTTGCCTCAAGACCGGATGGGCATTAGTACCATCCTCACTGAGATGCATCTGATCGGGAACAATCTTCTATGAGACCAAGCAAACAACCGGCATAACTAGTCCAACCTCTAGGTCGGATGATCTTTAAACATATTTAGGCATGCAATAGGTAGAAAGTGTTCTGTTGTTCTTATCTTTTCCCTTTTCTGAAGACAGGGAAAGCTGAAGTGTAGTGTTGGATTCCATTTGGTCTGTTTGAAGCACGATTTCTCTATTCTACTGTTCTTGAAATTACTAATAAAGGACGATGGAAATGTTGGTAACTGGATTGTTTTTTCATTGATTCTAATTAGTTGTTTATGGTAAAATACAAATAGATGACTCATCAACCTAAGGCCAAAGTTAGCCCCACTGATCCACGGTTAAACAACTCTCTTAGGTTAAAGGTTAAGTTTCGAGGCCAACACAAAAAAAATTACTCACACTTGACAGTAAATAATAATAATAATAATAATAAGAAGAAGAAGAAGGACTTCCCATTGCGGCATTCCACGTCTATCTTGACAACATACATCATTGAAAGGATTGAAAAACTGAATGCATTAGATGGAAACCACCATTTCTTGAATTAAGTCCACTGAAGCCACTAAGAAATATCATAAGGGGACATCGCAGACAAAAAGGAAATCCCAAGTCATGACCTCTAGTCCACCATTTCTGTACAAGCATGGCAGAATTGGCCAAGGAGCAGCGAATGGAGCCTCCCTTGGTTGAGGCCTTCACCGAATTGAGCCTTGCCCGTGGTTAATTGATGGATTTGAAGAGAATCCACTCTGGGATCGCCAACTTGGCCCTAATCGGGCTGTAAAAGGAGGGAGACAGACGAAACACTTGAATTTTGTGCGTTTTGTTCATTTTAATTTGACAAATTTTGTTTTGTGGTATTTCTCTTCTGAACTTCTAATAATGAGTCCCTCTTCTTTTCCAAATTTTCATTTTAGTGCCCATTTTAGTTTCAGAAAGAAAAACACAAAATTAA
>BPVZ01000162.1:258228-269391 GCA_020521535.1 Rubroshorea leprosula | reverse complement strand
TTGCCTAAAAAAGAAAAAATACACTTAAATATAACTTGATGTCATTGATCCGAAAATTCAAGTGCAAATCAAAATTTAATGTTAATAATATAATATAAATTATGTTATTTAAAATATTAAAAAATAAATTTTATATTATTTAATTATTAATTCTTTTATCTTTTATTTTTTAAAAATTCATAACATCATATATATCAATTAATTTAATAATATAAATTATACCACTCCATTAACTCTAAATTTTCATATCAGAATTCCACCCTTCCTATCGTTCCATTTTGTAACATTAGTCCCATAAATCGCTTTGTCGTCGTGGCAATTATTGTCTTTGTCTCTAGTGTACTTACTCACACCGTACTGCATTAGATACATCCAATCAAAACCACCAACTCTTTTCCTGTCGTGATTACACATGTTGACTTGGTCTCAACGGTTAAGATTAAAAGTTAAATGAACGCCCAGCAAATTATCTGGACTGGCACTACACATGAAAATACAAACTTTCGTGGAAGGAGCAAAAATGGAACCTGGCAATAGCAATAATGCAACACCAGAAAATTACATACTGCGGAGTCACACTGTAACCAAAACCCCTTCCCCGAAACTAAATTCCGTGATGGAGGAGAAGCGCCGGGATGCAGCGAACTCGCCGGCGGGGCCAAGCTCGGTGGAGGGGGAGCCGGCATCCACGCGGCGTCGAGCTGGAGCCCAGAAGAGAAAAGCTAATGCTCCCGCCGCATCAAGCCCTTCGTCGTTGCCTTCCAAACGGATTACTCGTGAGAAGTCGAATTTGATGTCCCAATCTGCGATCATCCATAATGGTCCCTTAACCAGAGCTCGCTATGGGGCGCCTAGTAACCTGACCTCGGCTGCTGGATCGTCTAGGGTGAAGCTTGAGGAGCCAGGGTCGGTGAGGGAGAAAGCGAAGCTCAAGGAATTGGAGGAGCTGAATAAAGCTAATGAGCAATGGGAAGCCCTGGAGGCTAAAATTGAGTCTGAGTTCGAGGCCATTAGATCTCGGGAAAGTAATGCCCATGTGGTGCCGAATCATTGTGGTGAGTTTTTATGTAAATTTTATTTGTTTATTTATTTTTATGCATTGTTGGAAAAAGAGGGGGGGGGGAGGGGTGGGAAGGAGGAGAAAGTTCAGGTTCTGGGATGAAATGGACTGAATTTCACCTTGGTTGGCCAGGAATTTGGTGGGGAAGATAATTTTAGGTGGAAACTTGAGGTCATTTTATGGTTAGTTCTTCCATTCAGCCAGTGGTACTGTGTTTAATATTCAGTTGGGAGTGAAGTCCCTAAAATGAAGTGAATTGAGCTGAAATGGGGGATCTTTTTGTGATTCATTACTTCTATGTTTGATTGCTGCTAGACAACCCAAAATTTTGAGTGGATTTCGGTAAGGAGTTAAGCCATTTTTTTGTTTGTTTTCAGAGAAGAATTAAGTGATAAGAAAAAGGTATAGAATTTGTATTCTTTTTGTTGGTTCTTGTTGCTAAGTTAAGCCAAATTGCTGCATCTCAAGCTTTGCTTTAGCCAAGTCTGTGTATGCTTCGCTCTTCAGTGATGAGAAGTTACAAATTTGTTGACTTATTACCTTCCAATTTGTGTAAATGGTATTGTGAATCCTCAGTTAAATTGCATTTTGATAGGATGCTTCTTGGGTATTGCTGTGGAATTGATTACAAAAATGAAGAAAAGCTTTTCTAATATTCAACTTGTTTTTCAATTGAACAGTAATATAATATCAGTCATGGTACCTTGCGTAGAAGCTTCAATTGAGTCTTTAATTTTTTCTTCTCTTGTATATGATTGATTCTCTAGCATTCTAGCTTTTATTCCTATTGACACTGAGCTACTTGTTGACTTGTTGGGTATTATCTTACTGAGTGATAATTGAATTTTTTTTTTCCCTCAATTTTAGGTTAGGTTAGATGCAGGCTCCCATCCTTGTTTAAATATCTGTTGATTCATGCCATTGTTTAAGGTTTATGGGCGAAGAAAATTCAACATCTGAAGTTTTCTCTAAGATCATGTGAAGTGTAGAGTTACTTAAAATAGACCAAATTGCTTTTTGGTTGGCTGAGAGTTAAGAATTAATTTATGGTATTTCATTTCTCTTTCCTGTGCCCAGCATTTGTCTTTTTCTTTCCTTCTTTGTTAATTATGATCATATCATGCTCTCTGGTTTACAGGTTGGTTTTCTTGGACACAAGTTCACCCTCTTGAAAAGCGTACATTGCCTTCTTTCTTTAATGGCAAGATCCCAGCCCGTACACCTGATATTTACATGGACATACGTAATTGGATTATGACGAAATTTCATGCAAACCCAAATACACAGATTGAGTTGAAAGATCTGTCAGAGCTTGAAATTGGAGACTTGGATGCAAGGCAGGAGGTGTTGGAGTTCTTGGACTACTGGGGTTTGACCAACTTCCACCCATTCCTCCAAGTAGATTCTACTGTGGGAAGCAGTGATGGAGTTGAGGCAGCAAAAAACGATTCTTTGATTGAAAAATTATATCACTTTGAAGCAGTTGAATCATGCCCACCTGTTGTTCTCAAGCCTAACCTTGCAACACCATCTTTTCCATCTGGGTTGTTTCCAGAATCTGCAACTGCTGAGGATTTGGGGATTCCCGACGGGCCATCTGTTGAGTACCATTGCAACTCTTGTTCAGCTGATTGCTCTCGGAAGCGTTACCATTGCCAAAAGCAGGTTGGTTCTTGGCTGGTTTGATTGTAAATGTAAGGTCAAAGTAATTGGTGCACTTCTTATAAAGACAGTTTACTGTATTGGTTAAACATGCACTAGCATACACTTTCTAAATGTAACATATTTTATCTTGACCAAAGCAGGATGCCTATACCAATAACCAAGATTCCAATTTTTCCCAGATCAAATTCACGTTTCTATTCATTGTCCCTCAGTCTTATAAGTTCTTTATTTATTTATTTATTTATTTTGATCAGCCAACAAAATAACTTTTATTAAAGGGAGTACAAGGGGTACTCAACCCATTACAAGAGAGAATACTTTGTTACCAAATTAGTCATTAATCCCATTATTACAAGGGGCACTCAACCCATTATAAGTTCTTTATTCATTCTAGTTCTGAAAATTAAATTTGTATAACTTCTGTTCAAGAAAAATGATATTTGAAAATGAACCAATTTTAGCTGAAAGTGCTAGTTGAGCAGAGTTCAGATGATGTGCATGGCCATTGGCAACCATGCAATGCATGCTGTAGGCTGTAGCGTCTGCTGCTTACTGACAGTAGGGCAGTTGAGTCTGAAAGCTTCATATAAGATCTATGATTTTTATAATGACAATATATCAAAGTTAACATATTCTTTTTTGTTGATTGATTGATTCATTTTCCCATATCCATCTTTTAATGATGTGCTCTGATGCTAATGATTTTCTTATTTGACAGGCAGATTTTGACCTATGTACTGATTGCTTTAATAGTGGGAAGTTTGGCTCTGGCATGTCTTCTTCAGATTTCATTCTCATGGAGCCTGCTGAGGCCCCTGGTCTCAGTGGCGGCAAGTGGACAGATCAGGAAACCCTCCTGCTACTTGAGGCATTGGAGCTATTTAAAGAAAACTGGAATGAGATTGCCGAGCATGTAGCTACAAAAACCAAGGCTCAGTGCATGCTGCACTTTGTTCAAATGCCAATTGAGGTTGCCTTCCTTGATTTGGCTGATGAAACAGACCCTAACTTGAAAGAAACCGGGGTTTCTGCAGCAACAATCGATGGAACAGTTGTCCCTAAAGATGTTCCTGAAGCAAAAGAGAATAAGACTAGTCCTAATGAGGGTCAAGCCCAGACTTCAACGGAAATTTCGAAACCTAATGATGCAAGTGAAATCAAAGTCTGTCAGGAAACACCACAACCCCCAGATGGAACTGAAGTAGAAGTCTGTCCAGAGAAATCAAGCTCAGAAGATGCTAGTGAAGTGAAAATTGGTCATGATAGCAATGAAAATTGTGCACTGAAGGCTTTGAGTGAGGCATTTGAAGCTGTTGGTTATTCTCTAACACCTGAAAATCCACTTTCTTTTGCTGATGTTGGAAATCCTGTCATGGCATTGGTAAGTTGAGGTCCAATTGATGTTGGATTCAACAATAAGTTTATTGTAGTTCAAATCAATTTTTTATTAATTAACTAATCATGTTTAATTTATGAAAATAAATTCAAAAATAAACCTGATATTTGTGCTTTTAGAATGACTTAAATGAATTTACTAGAATATTAAAATCAAAAAGGTTTTCTGCTCTTTCATGTAACAGATAGATCTTTATTTATTTATTTATTTTTTGGATAACGTCGGTACCGTTGGCCCAACTGGTCCTACATGTACCTTCAAACTTACCCATCCACAAGCACCAGGCAAAGCTCCTGTTGGTTCAAATCTATTTATACTTGTCAACTTGCCTTCCTTATAGGCTAAAGAAGCATTTAGAGCCATTCTTTTATCTATATTTCAATGCTATTGGCAACTATAATTCATGAATTTTGTGCATTGTGTCCTTATACTTGAAATTTAAGGTTAGCCGACTTTGAAATAAAATGTAGAGAGCCTTGCTTGCTCACAATATAGAATTTAAATGAATGAGCATGTTTTGAATCTGAGATGGCATTTTAATTTTCTGTCTGAAGGCAACAATTTGTTTCCATGTCTATTTTCCTCACTTTTGAAAGACTCTTATGCCATAGCAAGATTCTTTGTTAATCCATCTTGGACATGTGCTATGCTCACCTATGGACAATATTTTTTGCTTCATGTAATTTCCTCAGAAAGAATATCAATTATTTAGCTTCACTAAACTTGGCAATTTAGCTCTTAAACTCTGTGAATGTCCTCCCTTTATTGGTTACAATCTATTATCTTCCCAACTCTGCTCTTGCTTACTGGTTTTGCATTGCTCTCTCTTGCAGGCAGGATTTCTGGCACGACTGGTTGAACCTGGCATTGCCACTGCCTCAGCCCGTAGTTCATTGAAATCAATATCTGGCAACACTCCTGGACTGCAGCTAGCAATAAGGCACTGCTTTCTCTTGGAAGATCCACCAGATGACAAGAAGGAGCAAGCTGGTTCTGAAAGGTATATGAATCTTTTTCAAGGTTATATCCCTCTTGTAATTTGTAAATGTTGTGTCTGATATTTGTAAGAAATTGGCAGTAATATGAATGAAATGGCTGGTCAAGGTGGTAAGAAAGATGAAGACAACCATGAAGACAGCCCAAAAGAGGATAAGTCTTCTCCAGTTTCAGATCAAAGAAATCCTTCAAGCAATCAAGGTGACCAGGATACTGTAGTATCTGTTTCTGAGGAAATGATAACATCAAATTTGCGGAATGATCAATCCCCAGAGAAAAAGGAATCCAAGATGTTAGCTATGAAGGAAGATGTTAATGATGCTAATGTGGAAGAACCAAGCAATCCTGCTCTACCAAAAGACCATCAATCAAGTATTATGGAAGACTCTGTTGGTTTGGCATCCAAGGTTCCACCAAGTTCTGTGAAAGGGTCTGGTGGGGAGGAAAGTGAAGTGGGAGAGGCCTCTAAGTCTAAAGAGGCAGCGAATGATGCAGAAATGTCTGATTCTCTTCCAACGGTAAAGAAAGGGGCTTGTGAAGCAACTGTAACAAAGTCAACTGGAGAGCAATCTAAGCCTTCTGGGACAGTTGTAGATTCCACTGACATGGTACTGGGTTCTTTGCCAAAGGAGAATAATGAGCATCAGCAACCAGTTAATGAAGGTATGGTGCCAGATTCACAACCCTCAGAGAGGAATGAGCCTCAGCAGGCAGTTACATCAAAATCATTAAATGAAAAAGGAGCTAGTACAGGTTTCTCTCTCTCTTTCTCTCTGAAAATGTCTTGTTAAGAGTTCTCAACATGAAAGTCAAATTTTCTGGCATTAATTTGCAGAAAACTTTAGAAAAATTGAATGGGTTAGATTTAAATTGATTAGGTGGATACATTTTTTTTTTCCCTTTTTTCAATGAAATATAAGTATACGTAATTTGATTAAATGCTACCCAACTTTATGAAAGATGTTATATTTGTTTATTTTCAAAAAAGAACAGATACAGAAATATAGTCAAGGGTCATGAGTACGATATAGTTTTTCCATTTTGCCATTACTTGAACAAATATGAATAAGAATTTTAGTCTGATTGGAAATGTCAGATTGCAGAATGTCTACTTCTATTCTGATTGCATTCCTTATATTTACTTCTTTGCTAGGTGAGGATCAAATCAAAGAAGTTAGAAAGGAAAGTAACTCTACAGGGGCTGAAGAGGACCGATACATTGATAAACTAAAGTGTGCAGCTGTTACTGCTATTTCAGCTGCAGCAGTGAAGGCAAAACTTTTGGCAGACCAGGAAGAGGACCAAATCCAACAACTTGTTACATCATTGATAGAAAAGCAGGTAGCACTGTAGCCAAAACCTATATCATCCCTGTTTTCCCTGTGTCTTCTTACTTGGTTTCACCTTTTAGTGGCTTTCTTATGGTGCAGTTACATAAGTTAGAAACCAAGTTAACCGTCTTCAATGAGCTGGAAAGTGTGACAATGAGGATGAAGGAGCATTTGGACAGATCAAAGCAGAGGCTTTACCATGAACGAGCACAGATAATTGCTGCCCGACTGGGCTTGCCAGCATCTTCATCTCGATCCATGCCACCAACACTGCCTGCCAATAGAATTGCAGCAAACTATGCAAGTTCAATTGCAAGACCTCCTATGGGCTCAAATTCCACAAGGCCACCAATGTCAAGACCAGTGGGGCCTATGGTACCTGTGCCTTCTAATCCATTTGCATCCACCACAATGGCAGGAAGTTCAATTCGACCTGGTAGCTAGGAGCATCTTTCTTCACGTGAAACATAGCAGTCTCTGCTTAGTATAAGCAAGAAGTATTTATCCATTTTTGTACAACAGCTGCTTATTGCAAAGTTTACCTAGTGAGTGTCCCCTCCTCTAATTTCTGTGTGCTCTTTTTCCTCCTTGTTTTTTTTTTTTACCTCTGGGGGGAGCCGGGAGCGATGGTGAATGTTCAGGTTGGTCTCTTTTGGGGGATGCAAAATGTCAATATCAAGAATTTTGGAGAAACCAATATTGATCGCATCCCAGCTTAACATGACGTTTTCTTGATTCAGCATTTCCTGGAGCAACCTCAAAAGGGAAGGTTACAAGTAAATCCAGCATTTGTACTAAATTACAATTAATTACTCTATTGCAACTCTGCAGGCATGTCGTTGTCGTGGAGGAAAGAGAAGCTGCATATTCATGTTCTTACATCCAAGGTACCTGTACCATGAGTGTAAATTCTATTATAATCGGTAAATGGACGGATGACATAGCTTCCTAACTTTTAGCCTCAGATTTTCTTTAGTGCCGACCTTGTTAAATTTGTTTATCACAAGTTAAACGTCTGTATCTTGTGACCTGATCTCACCAGGTATTCTTGGCATCTTTAAAGGTGGAAGTGTGCCAGATTTTAACTTGTGTATTACATTTTCATATGAATATGATGTGCTAATGAAGGTAAGGTGTTTAGGGTTCTCTAACTCCTCCTATTTTTTGCTCTTTGCCCCCATTTACTCTAGTTATATAGAGATTTATTTAGTTATGCAGTGTTAAAGGCAATTGAGAGAGACAACATGTGCCCCCATCTACTTCTGTTTTATAGAAATTTATGCCGTGGTTGGCAATTGTAAGAGATGAGGAAGGCAAAAATCACGTTTCTTTCTCCCTGAGAACATGTTGAATGGGCATGGTTGTATATTCAGCAACTTCAAACATCATAATGTCATAATCCCAAAAGACACTGGATCAACCAAGAAAATTTCCGTACTCCAGAAAACCAAAACGAGACAGACCATTGCCTTTAAAGGACACATTTAAATTGAAAACAAGGAAATTATGGGTCATGATAAAAGCAAACGCATTATAGGGCTGCTGTGGGGCACAACGCCTACCGCTTTATTATAGGCAAAAAAGTATAATCATAATGAAATATGAAACGACTGGTACCAGAACAACAATTGATAGTGCCATAGGCTAGCAAAAAGGGTAACAAACAAGATCTTGACACAGAAGGAACAAAGTAACTAAATCCAACCAACTTTAACAGACCAATTCGCTTCACACAGATACTAAAGTAATAATGTACAATGTAGCCACATAAAGAATTCGCATTGAGATGATTGAGAAGCTGAATCATTTGTCACATGATGATATTTATTGCTGCAGGAGAACGAGAATCACAATATATTCAGCACTCACATCCTGTTGACCTCGGCTGGCTGCTAGTTCCAACATCAATGGTGTCTGGCAAATATCTTCATAGAAGAATTATCCCACCAAAATAAAAGACAAAAGTTAGTATTATTATCACCCGTCCAAAATGGCCAACTAGAAAACTACTTCATCCTCAAAATCAGTATGATACCACTTTCTAATTGATATAAATTAGGCATGATGTAAGAAGATGTGCCTATAATTCAATTGAACTATGAAAAACTATTTCATTGTCAAAACAAGGACACTAGCAAAAGCATAGTTAAAACAGTAGAAGTAGTAATTTATCTCCATTCAGAATTGAGAATAGTTTTGCTTTATAACTAATTTGTGTCCAAAATTAAACTGCTAGAGTCTGTAGCTTAAGGCATTCTGTCTTTGCACATAATTTAAAAGTAGGCGGTAGCTAAGTAGAGTGCAAGTGCATGAACATGTGTGAATAGGTCAACTTACATCTCTTCTTCCTCCCCAGTCTTCAATGCATTCTTTGCTATGCACTGGAAAGCTTCTTCCACATTAATGCCTTCCTTGGCAGAGGTCTCAAAGTATGGGATATTTCCTTTAGAGGCACACCAAGCTCGAGCCTTTTTCTCTGACACCTAGAGAGGGCACTAGAAACATTTAATATATGTATATTTATACACATACTTTTGGGAGGGATAGGTTGATTCCATATTCACGTGGAAGAGGAAGAAAGGAACAGGGGAAATACATACCACTCTGCTGTTCCCACCATCCACATCAATTTTGTTTCCCAGAACAACAAATGGGAAATTCTCTGGATCTGAGGGGCTTGCCTGCAGATTTGTTTCTCAAACAATTATTGCTATCCAAAATCTATATGATTAAAAATCTATATGATTAAGAATCTGTTGGATGCACTTGTCACCAAAACTTAACAGAAAGCAAAAATTCCAACCTGGATAAGGAATTCTTCTCTCCAGTTGTTAAGGTTGTCAAAAGATTTCATTGAGTTGACATCATATACAAGGACACAGCAATCAGCACCACGGTAGAAAGCAACACCTAGGCTCTGGAATCTCTCCTGACCAGCCGTATCCCAGATCTATGGAATGAAAAGAATGTTTTAATGATTTTGGACAAGGAAACCACTTTAAACACTAAAAAATATAGATAGAAAAAGTAGAAATTCCTAGAATCTAATGGCAAAACTGGCAAAGTATGAATGGATACAGAAGCTGGATTTAACATCATGGTCAAGGTAAACAAATTCACAAAGCAATACATCAACTGAACTCAATGGCCAAAAAAATTTCCATAAACTGAACTCCAATTAATGAGCAAAAGAAAGACAAGCTGATTAAGAAGTAATAGACAACCAATAGCATCTAACGAATTTACTTATCAATGACATAACTGGAAGAAAAAGAAGCCCTCTCCAAATTTCATATCAAACATAAAAGAGATTGTTACTTAGCTATTATCACTGATCTAAGTATGTCACATGCTTCTCACAAAATGTTAGATTTATTAGAGAATTATCCCCAAACTCTACCATGCCAAACAACTGGACAGATCTACATGAAGATGATGACAGCTAAGGGCCAAACCTAATTCATGTCTAACACATAAAATTGAACCTCTTTTTGTGACAGATCTACATTAGCCACAAATGAAGTAACCTCAATATAACGTCTAGAAAAGCACATCAGTGGTAAAATTCAGAAAATGGCAGCATCAATGCTAATATGAACTGAATAAAGGTAACGGAAAAGGGACGAAGCTACCACTGCCTCTGGATATCCATAATTCTTTAGCAAAATGCTAATCTAGTCATATTTATCATCCTTATATGCTAAAGATAAAAATCAAAGTTTAAGACCTCTTCTGCAAATTAAAGGGGTCATAGAGAGAATGGGAAAGCAATAAAGTCCTATCGCCTGCAAATGCTATCCGGCCAATACTTAGCAGTTAGAAGATCAATTCTCAACAATTTAAAAGGGGAAAACAGAAATTTTTTTGAGATTGATCCTATTAGGTGAGGGAATTCATTTCCCCCCTAAATTTGGACATTCAGCCCAATAAAAGGAAAATCAACAGCAGATGCTTCACAAGACTCAAACATGAACCCAAGTCTCGTTACCAACCTGTAAGGTGAAGAGCCTATCCTCAAACTGTACTTCCTTTGTCAAAAAATCAGCTCCAATGGTCGCCTTGTACTGATTGCTAAACTTCTTATTTACATATCTAAAATCAAAGTGTGAAGGCAAACAACACCACAGCAAATTACACAAAAGATCGTAAACACAACTAAAAACCACAAGACAGATGTATATTTCAAAATAATGAGTAGTGAAGGATACTGATTCATCAAAGAGGTCTTCCCCACCCTGCAAATCACAGATTAACAAATTAATTATCCAAAATTAACGGCATTAATAATCCTTACAACTAAACAATAAAGCAAAATAACATAAGCATCTCTCCAATGTCTAATTGACGCTCATATCCACCCAATCGTTTTGAAATCGATATGCAAAACTAACTTAGACCATGCTAACAACGGGAATCAAAGTAAACAGGATCAAAATCATGACACCAGTATTCGAATCAAGAGATCCACGTAATCCATACGAAAGCCCTAGAGCCGAAAGAAAACCAGAGATCGGACGCAAAATTCACATACAGAACTACACGAATGAATACGCAAACAAAATGGATAGGATGTAGAAGGAACAGACCCGCTGTCGCCGAGGATGATGACCTTCAAGAGAGTTCTACGGCGAGACGGCATCGTACCGGCGGCGAAAAGGGCGGTGGATCTAATCTACCGTATGGTACCTAAAAATATAGAAAGAGAGAGAGAGAGA
>BPVZ01000162.1:246247-258128 GCA_020521535.1 Rubroshorea leprosula | reverse complement strand
GTGGGCTCCTTGCATGTTTAGTTCGCTAAAAATTTAAAAATTTGTTAGATCTAGCTAGTAATGGCAACTAATGCAGACAAATAAGCAATAGAACCAGGGGGGTTTTGCAATGGAGGGACCATAATAAAAGTTTTTTCAGTAAAAGGACATTAATTTACAGTTATTTAATGTACAAGGACCAAAATCATTATTATAACATTGCTCGTTGCTTAGTTTGCGAGTTCTACTCAAAATGGAAGCAAATGTTCAAAATTTTTTCCTTTTCCGTAAAGAAAGCCAAGAAAAAATTGTTTTTATTAAGTTCCACACTGCAAATAACATATCAGAATGCCTGCAAAATTAACATTCAGGGAGGGTGAGCCCCGATAATCAGGGTTCGTTCCTTCTATATTAATAATTAAGTAAAGTGCAGATCGATGTACTATACTTTTTTGATAGCATATATAATCCTCTTTTTTAGCTAGTAGATTTGAATTGAAGTGTTAATCCTTTAAATGAAACCCATTAAACTAGCTCTAACTGTTTTTAGTGGTAAATTTGTGGTTATGTGCATTACAGTTGTGCTGTAACCCGCATTAGTAGGCTAAGAATTAACCATTTTCATGCCCTGTGAAGAACAGATTACATGGACATGAATGAGTAAATTGCGAAAAAAGCTCCACAGCAGGAGAACAAAAAGTTGGGCAGGACACAGCAACAAAATCCAACGCTACTTTCGTGTGTTTTACAGCGTTGCATTTTGCTATCAATATTGAGTTCAGAAAACCAGCACTTAACAGGAAAATTGGGACCAAAATGGGCAATTTTTCTGCAGAGAGATAGGGGCTGCAGCTCAAATGGAAACAACACCAACAATAAAACCCCCCAAATGTAATCTCTCCACTGCAGCTAACCATTCTAGTTAGGGGAAAGACATTCATCTATGGAACTATTACCATGCCACCCCTGTTCTCCATCCTGCCTTTAAGAATCCTCCCCCTAACCTTTCCCTACAGGTACTACTCGATCTCGATCCCTCCATGTCTTTCGATATATTTGATTCAGTTATTAATTTAATTATTGTTCTTAGTCGTGTTTGATGTAGAAATCGTTTGCTTATGTTCCGTTTTAATGGTGGCAGGGGTTTCCAATTTTTGGGGAGCAGAGTAGTTTCTCCAGCACCTTGAGAAACCATTTTCAGAAAAACCCCAAATGGCTTCATCACCAAAAGATTCTCCACCAGATTCTTCAACACCACCGCGGCCACCAACATCAGCGCCTCCTCCTCAACCAGTTTCTTCGCCACCACCCCCTCCTACCAAGGATCAGACTAGTCCACCTGCTAATCAAGGAAATGGTAGCGGTAGTGGTAATGACAATGCTTCTCCACCACCTCCACCGCCTCCATCTAATTCACCGAGTCATGTTTTGCCACAGGCACCACAACTAGCGCCTCCCTCAGAGGGGAAATCATCACCGAGCTCAAATAGTAACAGCATTTCCATACCTCTAACGACAGCAATAGGTGCCGCCATCGGTGTTGGCGTGTTGTTTATTGTCATGATATTGATAGTGGCGATATGCAGTAAAAAGAAAAAGAAGCCAAAACGGGCTGATGATCAGATGCCATACTACATGGATCCTCCCCAAGGTAACATAAAGTAGTCCAACATGATTGTGAAAATTGACATGAGGGCTTCAACATCCTCGATGTGGGATTTTCTCATCCCACACTAATTTTGAAGATTTTAATTGATCATTGTGGGCAGGTGGTCTCGGATATTACAAGGGAATACCAGTTGGAGGCCAAAATATTTGGCAGGATTCACCGAAAAAAGAACATGCAATCAATATTTTACCTCTACCCCGGGCCGCAATAGGGGGTGGAACGCCTCCCCGTGGAAGCTGGCAACCATCACCATCACCTCTGGGCGCAATAGGCAGCGCAACACCTGGAAATGAAGGTTGGCTATCACCTCCCGTACCACCACAAGTAACTGTGAACAGTAGTGACATGATGAGCTCCTCCAACTCCAATTCCATTTTAACACCACACGCTCCAGTCCTGCCTCCCCCACACCCAGCGGTGGCCCTCGGATTCAACCAATGCTCCTTCAGCTATGAGGAGTTAGCGGCTGCAACCGAAGGGTTCGCTCAATCTAACCTACTTGGTCAAGGAGGGTTCGGTTACGTGCACAAAGGTGTATTGCCCAATGGCAGGGAAATTGCTGTCAAGAGTCTCAAATCAGGTAGTGGCCAAGGGGACAGGGAGTTTCAGGCGGAGGTTGAGATCATCAGCCGTGTCCATCACCGCCATCTTGTGGCCCTTGTTGGGTTTTGCATGGCCGGAGATAGGAGGATGTTGGTGTATGAATTTATTCCTAATAAAACACTTGAATTTCACCTCCACGGAAAGGGTCGTCACCCCATGGACTGGGCCACTAGGCTCAAGATTGCTCTTGGTGCTGCTAAAGGTCTTGCTTACTTGCACGAAGATTGTCATCCTCGCATTATACATAGAGACATCAAATCTGCCAACATTTTAATCGATTACAGCTTTGAAGCTAAGGTTGCAGACTTCGGATTGGCTAAGCTAACTCAAGACAACAATACTCATGTATCAACTCGCGTGATGGGAACATTTGGGTAAGCCAAAATGACTTAATTTGAGTTACCAAAAAAGAATTTTATTTCATATTCCTAACTATAAATTAGAGACAAGTGGATGAAAGTGGCCCCAAAAATAAAGAAACTCATTCTACATCTAACAATTTTAATCGTGTAGTCCAAACCATACAACTGATTTTGTAAAAAAGAAAGTACTATTTTCTTCTTAAGTTCTTTTTTTTTTTTTTCTTTAACAAATCTTCAATTCAAATACAGGTACTTGGCTCCAGAATATGCATCAAGCGGAAAGCTAACAGAGAAATCTGATGTGTTCTCATTTGGTGTTGTGCTCTTGGAAATAATAACTGGACGTCGGCCTTTGGATATGTCTGGAGATCATATGGATGAAAATCTAGTGGACTGGGTTCGATTTTTCATCTTTTATCTACCTAATTTTACACCATAATCAATTTTAAATGGAAAAATCAAGCTTGGTTTTTGCTTTTATCAACAGGCTAGACCTTTGTGTTCTCGGGCAATTGAACAAGGAAACTACAATCAACTGGCTGATCCATTCCTAGGGAACAATTACGTCGCCCACGAGATGGCACGTCTGGTACGATGTGCTGCTGCAGCCATTAGACATTCTGCTAGAAGACGTCCCAAAATGCGTCAGGTAAATTGATTCACAATACTACCAACCGTGTTAAGAAAAAGACATTATATATAAATTACCAACAACCAATCTCACATCGAAATCGCAATTGGATAAACTTTACAGATTGTGCGTGCACTGGAAGATGATGTCTCACTGGACGACCTAAACGATGTGGTGAGAACCGAAGAGGGCTCGAATTTCAGCTTAAGGAGTGGCAGTGCTGATGATGAAGCCAGACCATATAGTGAAGACATGAAGAAGTTTAGGAAGATGGCCTTGGACAGCCAAGTACACGCGAGCACCGACGTTGGTAACACGAGCGAATACGGGCTCAATCCATCCTCGTCCTCTTCCTCCTCCTCAAGCAGTGAGGGTGAGGCTGGTGTTAATACAAGTCGGGCACAGTCTCCTTGATACTCAAAAAGCTTCTAAAAGGCTTGATGGACCATTTTAACTTTGAGCTTGAGATTGATGAAATTTTTTGGTAAACGGATGCCATTTATTTAGGCATTTGATTGCGTCGGGAGGGAGAAATTGTGATTACATCACAATATGGTTGGGTTCAAAAAGTAGTTACAACTTTTTTTCCATGCTTGATTTATTGATTGGGATTGTTGTATAATCTAGGGTTAAAGTCGAATTTGTAAGTACTCGTACTAATGGGTACTACCTGTTTCAAGAACAAACATTTATCAATAACATTAAGCTAGGGGAAGTCCCTGGCTAATATATCACTTGAAAGTGTAATACAAATTTTTTTTTTCTAATCGTCCCTTTCAACTATACTTACATGCAAATATTATTCTTTCACTAACTAATTAAGAGGCCAATTCTCAAATATTGGTATTTTTTCCTTTTGTGTGTTTAGATGAATTTTTTGGATAAAGCATGTTTCAATTGTCTAAAGTAGTTAGACAAACTTATTTAAAAATGAATTAATTAAGAATCTCTTGAATTTAAAGCCATAAAAAATAAAATCATCATGTGAATTAATTCAAACTATATAATAAAATTACTTGCCAAGAAAATCACTAGAGGGGTTTTTTTTTTCTTTGTTACATCATCACTAGAGTATCCTTATTATTTTAATAATTTTATATTGAAAATCACTTTTTTTATTCAAAAATAATATTATTATAATATTACAAAATAGTATAATCTTACAATATAACGTTTTGTATAATTATTATTTTTTATTTAATAATGAACTATATTTATTTAATAACAAATTATATTTATTAAATAATATATTATAATTATAAAATTACATAAATATAGTATTAGGGTTTTTTATTTTATAAAAACAAGTCCAGCTACATCAAAGAGAAAAAAAAATAGCAAAAATTAATAAATTTTTAATTAAAAAAATAACAACTTCAGCAAATTCACATCATGACGTGGTATATTTCCAATGGTCGAAAGGGCATCAGCTGCAGATAGTATGTGTGTTACGTGATTCACTCGAGCCGCGCCCTGCCTCCGCGACAGCACCTTCCGAATTCCAATCCCTCTCCCGAAACTTAAAGGCACACAGGCAGAGTGCGAGAGAAGAAGAAATACGAAAGCAGACTCTTTCACCAAATTTAACTGCAACGTCTCTTCATTTACAGACGCAGAGGAAGATTCTGTATAGCTCAGTAGATCTCGTTGATTTGTAATCTCAATTGGCTATGGCGCAGCCTCTGGTGAAGAAGGACGACGATCGCGATGATGAAGGTATCCATTTCATCAATTCACTTATTTTCTTTAGCTCTTCTCGCACTGATTTGGTGTTGTAATACGTTTTCAATAGCTAAATCTTAAGCTGCCAGTGTTGGATCGGTTGCCAACTTCTAGATCTGAGCAGTTTTGGTGATTTCATTGAATTCAAAGATGCATTTTATGATTAATAGAAACAATTTTATGGATTTTTTTTTAGTTTTAGTAGATTTGGTTCAGATTTAGTTGATCTGATGAAGAGGTTTGTTATATTGATTCCTCATTTGGTTTGTTGTCCTTTAGTCGCAAATTGCAATGTAGATTTCAAATTTCTCTGGAAATGGTGTTGTTTAGTTTATTTGATGTGGATCGTGTGGTTTCATGTACTGATTTGGTGGCATGTGTTTCTGCTGTTTATTCTATTTATGTAAAATCATTGTAGAATGTTAGTTGTTCAGAGATGCTATTCTTCTTCTTCTTCTTCTTCTTCTTCTTCTTCTTCTTCTTTTGTTAATTGTGTGTGTTTGCTGTTGAACAGCGGAGTACTCTCCATTTTTGGGGATTGAGAAGGGTGCAGTTCTTCAAGAAGCTAGGGCTTTTAATGACCCTCAACTCGATGCAAGACGATGCTCTCAGGTTTTTGCTTTAAGTGATCTCACTATTGGTTTCCTCAGTTTATCTCAACATTGTCATTATTTGACTGCCCCTTGTTGATATATTTTTCATCTTTTTCCATGTTGGTGATTGCAGGTTATCACAAAGCTTCTTTATCTGCTGAACCAAGGAGAGACATTCACTAAGGTTTGTCTGTCCTATATCATATGCTTTTAGGGGCTTTTGGATCATGATTCTTTATTTTTTTGTCGTAAAAGATGAGATCCATGTTTTCTACTATTTTTGGGATAACTTATCCGTTTGAATGATTTCTTTTATATTACACATGTAGATTGAAGCAAAATTTCTACCATGATCAAAATTTATGTTGCTGAATGAATATTTCTGTATCATATTTGTAGATTGAAGCCACAGAAGTGTTCTTTTCTGTGACAAAGCTTTTCCAATCAAGGGATATAGGATTAAGAAGAATGGTCTATCTGATGATAAAGGAGCTATCTCCCTCTGCTGATGAGGTTGAATGCCTTGACTTTTTCATGCTTGTTATTTCATTTTTAATGCTGGTTCTAACATATGTAATTGCAAGTAAACAGGCTAAGTGATCTACTCTTTTTCCAAACAGGTCATTATTGTGACAAGCTCCCTCATGAAGGACATGAACAGCAAGACTGATATGTATCGGGCAAATGCCATTCGTGTGCTTTGTCGGATAACAGATGGAACCCTTTTAACCCAGATTGAGAGATATTTGAAACAAGCAATTGTTGACAAAAACCCTGTTATTGCTAGCGCAGCCTTGGTCAGTGGCATCCACTTACTACAGGTGATTTTGGTTTTTCTATTTAGTTAAAAGGCTTTTTCTGCATAAACCCCTTTATCATATATTTGATGATATGTTATTTGTCCATTTATTAATATATATATATGTTAACAGACAAATCCAGAGATTGTGAAAAGGTGGAGCAATGAGGTTCAGGAAGCTGTGCAGTCAAGGGCAGCCCTAGTGCAGTTTCATGCTCTGGCTTTGCTTCATCAGGTATGCTGGATTCCTGGTTTTGCTGGCCCATTTGTGTTAGGTTGCATTTGGAATTTAAAGTTGCTAGATTATAATCTAATCGAAAGTGTGATTAAATCATTGTTTATGCTAAATAAACTTTGTTTTGAAGATGAGTGTTTGGATATAGTTAGCTTATCAAGTTTTTGTTTGTTTCTACTGACTACTTTTAGGGGCCTTGTTTGGGTTCTTCCCTCTGAAGTTTGTTTAGTTTTATGTGGTTGGTTATCCAACCATTCCAATGTATGATGTTAACTTAATTTTACTGCATCAAATGGTAATCCAAACTGTACATAGTAAAATAAATATTGTAAAACCCATTGCATATTAGAAAAATATGACATGAATTTTTTGTGTGGGAATTTTGTGATCATACCTGCAAAAAGTTTTTGCATTCTGCCAAATAATGTTTCATATGATTGATCTTTATAGAGTTTTTTGAAATGGGGTAACTTTTAAGTTTTAACAAATACCTGTTTTTCCTATTCTTTCAGATACGTCAGAATGATCGACTAGCTGTCAGTAAGTTGGTCACCAGTTTAACCAGGGGAAGTGTCCGCTCACCTTTGGCCCAGTGCCTCCTGATACGTTATACTAGTCAGGTACATATCTTCTACCTGAGACATTAGCAAGCTTGTGCTTTCGCTGAAATTATTTGCCGATGATCATTATGAACAAACTATTAAATCCACAGGTAATTCGTGAGTCAGCCTCTAACACTCAAACTGGGGATCGCCCTTTCTATGATTTTCTTGAGAGCTGTCTGCGCCACAAGGCTGAGATGGTGATATTTGAGGCTGCTAGAGCAATAACAGAGCTTAATGGTGTTACAACCCGAGAATTGACACCTGCAATTACCGTTCTTCAGCTCTTTTTGAGTTCTTCAAAGCCAGTATTGAGATTTGCTGCTGTCCGTACTTTAAACAAGGTTGACTGATTTCCCTTTCCAGTATTTTCCTTTCCAGTATTTTAAGTATCATGCTGAAGTTATGACTACTTAAGTTAAATGATGACCAGTGAATAAATGACCCTTAGGACATGGTTTGAGGTGGTTGCCTTACTTGATTTTAGTTGGTTGTGAAAACATATAGAGAACTTGTTAAAAGATTAGTTTAATGTTAATTGACTTTGAAAAGGTGTAATCAGTTTCACTTGTTAATAACTATTAATGCTTGTTCCCCTTTTATTTGGGGATGCAAGTACACACAAATGTGTGCTGATGCTTATGAGAAGTTTAATTTCCTCTCAGGTGGCAATGACTCATCCAATGGCTGTCACTAACTGCAATATTGATATGGAGAGTTTAATTTCTGACCAGAACAGAAGCATAGCCACACTTGCAATCACCACTCTTTTGAAGACAGGAAATGAATCCAGTGTTGATCGCCTAATGAAGCAAATAACTAATTTTATGTCTGATATCGCTGATGAGTTTAAAATTGTTGTTGTGGATGCCATAAGATCATTGTGCTTAAAGTTTCCACTGAAGTACAGATCTTTGTAAGTGATTTGAACCAGGCATATGTTATTCTTCATCAGGCTTTAGTACATGATCTTTTTATTTAGCTAACTCTGGAGAATGCTCTTCAATCTTTATTATTTTCAGGATGAACTTCTTAAGCAACATTCTTAGGGAGGAAGGAGGATTTGAGTACAAAAAAGCAATTGTAGATTCAATTGTGATCCTCATCAGAGATATTCCGGATGCAAAGGAGAGCGGATTGCTTCATTTGTGCGAGTTCATTGAAGATTGTGAATTTAGTTATCTTTCCACACAGGTAGCTTTTTTATATTTAATTTACAGCACCTTCTATGAGCTCTTTGTATTCCTTCTTTACTTATTCCAAACCTTTAACATCTCTTTAAATGTGTTTTTGGTTTGAACTTCAAGATACTCCATTTCCTTGGGATTGAAGGGCCAAAAACATCAGATCCAAGCAAATATATACGGTACATTTACAACCGAGTACATCTTGAAAATGCAACTGTCCGGGCTAGTGCTGTGAGCACATTAGCAAAATTTGGAGCCATGGTTGATTCTTTGAAGGTATTTTAATTTAAATTCTTCTTTCTCTTTTTTCTTCAAATCAATTTCCAATATGTGACTTGTTGCTTACCACTTGTTCTGCTCTATTTGACAGCCCCGAATATTTGTTCTGTTGAGACGCTGTCTTTACGACAGTGATGATGAGGTTGGTTATTGTTAATTGAATTTTTTTCTAAAAAAATTTCCTTTACGTAACATGTTTTATTTTCATTTATGCATTTCCTCTTTTGTATGTTTTTCTGTTTGGTTTTGCTTCTTGATTCCCTGTTTTTGAATGTCACAAGAGTGGCTTCTTTTCTTCTTTTTTTTTCCGACATTCCCCCCTCATTCTTCCAAATAATTTTAAGCCATTTACAAGAAACTCCAAATTCTATCCTGTTTGCAGGTTCGTGATAGGGCTACTCTTTATCTGAATACACTTGATGGCGAAGGAGCCGTTGTTGAAAGTGATAAAGATGTAAAGGAGTTTCTCTTTGGATCACTAGATGTCCCTCTTGTGAACCTGGAGACAAGTTTGAAAAATTATGTAAGTTTTGTACATATTTATGATGCAATATCTGCAGAAGATCACAGCCTCATGTGTCCATTTTGAATATAGGTGCCTTCAGAAGAGTCTTTTGATATTCATTCTGTACCCAAGGAGATCAAGACCCAGCCACTTGCTGAGAAGAAAGCTCCTGGTAAGAAGCCAACTGGTCTTGATGCTCCACCTAGTGGCCCAACATCTACTGTTGATGCTTATGAGAGGCTGCTTTCCTCAGTTCCAGAGTTTGCAAGCTTTGGCAGGCTTTTCAAGGTGCTTTAACAATATTTTGCTTTAATGTATTGCATGCATCATGTTATTGTTATTATTATTCCTGAATTTAGAGTTGCTAATGTGTTTTTACTATGGCTAGTCTTCTGCACCCGTGGAGCTGACAGAAGCAGAGACAGAATATGCAGTAAATGTTGTGAAGCACATTTTTGATAGGCATGTTGTGTTTCAGTACAACTGCACAAATACAATTCCGGAGCAATTACTGGAAAATGTAATTTTCAATTTGATTAAGAAGTTACTCTTCACTCCAAATCGGCTTTGCAGTATCTTGATATGCGATCTTCCTCTTGCCAGGTCACTGTTATTGTGGATGCTTCAGATGCAGAGGAATTCTCTGAAGTAGCATCAAAGCCTTTAAGATCACTTCCTTATGATTCACCTGGGCAAACATTTGTGGCTTTTGAGAAGCCAGAGGGAGTCCCTGCTGTTGGAAAGTTTTCAAACATGCTGCGGTTCATTGTGAGGGAGGTATGCAGATGGGGATGTTCTATTAGATAGATTTTGCAGGCAGAATATCTGCCTTTTGTTTCTTTACAAGGTCAAGAATACTGAATATTAATTTTGGAAACTACCGGACCTCCTCATTTTTAAACTGGTTCTTAGTGATATATATATTGAGAAAGAATCTTGTATCCTACTAGGGGTGGCAGAAACAGAGAAGTTTAAAGTTGTTTGGAGAAAATATTTTAACAAGCAAAATATTAGGATGATCCTCATATCTTGTGCGTCTGTATTGCCAGGTTGACCCAACCACAGGTGAGCCAGAGGATGATGGGGTAGAAGATGAGTACCAGCTTGAGGACCTTGAGGTTGTTTCAGCAGATTACGTGCTGAAAGTGGGCGTCTCTAATTTCAGGAATGCATGGGAAAGTATGGACCCAGATAATGAGAAGATAGATGAATATGGCCTTGGCCTAAGGGAGAACCTTACTGAAGCTGTCAATGCTGTCATTAATCTTCTTGGCATGCAGCCCTGTGAGGTAAGTCTCTTATATTTCTGTATGTAGCATGATTAATTTTTGTTCAACGGCCACAGAGTCTCAGAAGCCACGGTGTTGAATTTAGTTTTAGCTCTTGAATGTGGGAATTCAAATATTGATGAAGGAAATACCAAAAAAAGAGAAAATAGTAAAGTGAATGCGAAATCCATTTTTATGCATTTTATTTTCACTTATTCAATTGAGGTCAAGTACATCTTAAGTGATGTTCCTTTACAATTACTTTCTGATGCTCTCAGGGCACCGAGGTTGTCCCAAGCAATTCAAGGTCACATACTTGTCTACTCTCTGGCGTTTACATTGGTGACGTGAGGGTGCTTGTCCGGTTGCAATTTGGAATTGATTCCCAAAAGGAGGTTGCAATGAAACTTGCTGTTAGATCTGAGGATATAGCCGTCAGTGAAGCCATTCATGATATTGTAGCAAGCGGCTAGTTGGTCAGTAATTCAGTATGGCTATAGCTATTATTTCTTCTGCCTCCTAATTTGGTATTCCCTTGTATGTGTTTAGATTTATAGGAAGGACCTTATTTTACTCTTACGATTGAAAATTCTTTGACGGGCTTAAGCATGGGATCCAGCAAGCCTTGCTTGATCCATACAATCATGGATTTTGACTTTGCTTATTTGTCATAAGTTTTTAGAACCTATGGTGATTTTTTGTAGCAAAACATGAAAAAGTATGCAATATTATTATGATACTTTTGCGTTTGCCAAACAATTTGATTCGTCTGCATCTCCTGACACGTTTGTTGAATATTTTTTTTCCCTGATATATTATTGAAATGAAAGAAAAGTAATAATCATTAACCTTGTATGGTTTATGAATAATTTTCTAAACAATAAATAGAAGTGGCAACTGTTATTCATCATTAAAAAATAAAAACGTGGCAACGGTTGAGCACTTCTGAATGGATATAGAGGTGGGTGTTGGGATCCACCTCCCCTAGTCGGATCCTCTGCAACCAAAAACCCAAAAAAAAAAAAAAGGGGTGGCAACAACTAAAAGCAATCGCCATGGTTAACAACCACCCCGGGTTTGTTTGTATGAGAGTAATAATTATTAATTAGTCAAATTTAAGAAACCTACTTTAAGAAGATAGTAACTCTTATTAGTTAAGAGTTCGATAATTTTCTACCAAATTAGTGAACCATAAGAAACGAGTATTAGCACCTCACTTTATGGAATATGTATTCCTTACTTTAAACTAAAAAAGAAAAAATTATCAATTTTGAAGGAATATTATTGATAATAAGGATTGAATTGTATCCTATCATGAGGTACTTTTTTGTTTTAATTTATAGATCTCATTGTATTTTTTTTAAAATAACTTTTATAAAAAAAAAAGTTTAATTTTACTCATAAGTCAATAAGCCATAATTATTCTTATTTAATTGAAAAAAAAAAA
>BPVZ01000162.1:206367-220852 GCA_020521535.1 Rubroshorea leprosula | reverse complement strand
TGGCTTCCAGTTCTGAATGTATGTAAAAACAAGGTCTCACCTATGTTACCCAGTCACAAGTCACTCTACCTGGAACTGGAGCAGACATTCCTGAGAATCATCTCAACACTTCCTATATCAGATGCTCAAGAGTTATTGCAGCAATGCCTTTGCTTCTCAACCAGAAATGTTGAAGATTGCCCCCACTTGATCACAGCTTTTAATACCTGGTTTCGCCGGGCAGCCCAACCCCCTCAGCTGGAGAAACTTCAATAGAAAGTGCTGGTAAGCAACGTAGGGTGGTGTTAGATAAACACTAAACCTTTCTGTCAAATGTTTGTGCATATTAAGTTAACCTTTTGGAGGAAAACTCTCTTCTGTACATGATGCTATGTTCTTCTTCTACATATCAGAAGCAAACCTGAACGCTTTTGATATTGTTCCCTTGAACATTTGAACTCTACTGTGCCTGCTTGCACAAACCTCTAGTTTTTTAATGAGAAGGTTCTGTTGGCTTGAGGTGAAAGAATCAAAGTCTTATTAATTTCTAGTAAGAATGCTGATCCCTATAATCATAGTTTGCCAAAGACGCACACAACTACAACCCAATTTAAAAGAATGTAACCTGATCAAATTACATTTATACTGTCATTTGATCTTATGCACTTGTGATAATATATGAGATACACATCCTCAGCGTTGTAGTATGGTAGGAAGATGAAATCTTGGAATGTTAGATGATGTTTTATAGCGCAGGGAATGAAATGGCAAAACCGCAGTTAAGACTATTACCAACATTTTATAATGATCATGTAATTTGAAGACTTTATTAGCACATGATATAATGATCATGTAATATAGGTTTTATGGTTGGTGATGAACAACATCAATTGTGTGAAACATGTTTGCAGAACAATTGCGTGAAACATGAAATCGCTTCATTAGTGTGTGTTTTTATTCACTTCAACGGAGGAGTTGCTAACAATAAATTGCCACAGGGAATTGATTGAGTATATTGTAAAGGAAGCATGATTAGTTTAAAAAGAAAAAATAAAATTAAGATGTTGGTGTGAATTAAATTTTAATTTTTTCTTTATAGTGTCTGCTTGTAAGTGGATACCATCACAGAAATTGGATGTGAAAGTTATTCAAGAGTCTGATTGTTTCGCCCTTGAAATTGTACCTGATGAATGGCAATAAGATAAATTCCTGATTTGTATCTGGATGCTTTACTGGTCTGTGCTTCATTTGATTGGTGTGGATACTTAATTTTGGATTCAAACTTGAGTTTACAAGATTTCTTTGTACACAGCCAACTAAATATTTGGCTAGCTATTGTGTTGTGTGTGACACTAGTTGGCTTAAGAGTTCATTCTTCCTAAGTAGCAAGTTAATCATTTGATTTTTTCCTCTTTTTTTTTCTGATTGATTATAGTGCTTTTTTTTTTTTTTTTGCTTCACTAAATATATGGGGTGTAACTGATGTAAGATATGATTATTTTAACTATAAAGAATACAAGATGTTTAAGTTTAGATGAGAGATTTAATTAATTAATTTATTTATTTATTTTTGAACATGTTACAAGAGTTTGATTCAAACCGTTGCCTGTAAAAAAAAAATGTACTTTTACGTGGTTTTATTGTCACTGGAACCGAAAGTCAAGTGCGATTTAATTTATTTTTTTAGTTCAAATTGCTAATTGGATTTGTATTCTCCTTTTAGAAGGATAATAATTGATTGTTGATTAACCTACTGTTGAAATCTATGGTTAAATCTGCCTCAAAGGTCCAACATATCTTTTCATTATCAAAACTTTTAACATCCTTACAATAATGAAAATAAAAATAAAACAGGAAAGCAAGGCAGAAAACCAACCGACATAAGTTGAAAAGTGTTCCTGCTTTTATGGTAGAAATTGCAGTCTTGCTTTAGATGAAAAGACAAAAGTAAGAGAAACTGCTATTTGTTCGTCAACGACCGCTCATTCACAAAAACTTTACTACGTGAATACTATTAAGATGGATGTATCATAGTAATTAATATGATAGTAATCTTTTTTTTATAACATTTGATATTGATATGATATATAAAAAGAGGTAGTCCTTTTTTTTCTTAAATTTTTTCTTTTGGTTTAAAATTCAAATTTGAAAATTTTAATTTGAAAGGATTGCCATGGATACAAAACCGAGTGTACATGCACCCAACCCTACTTGATTGGTGCAAAGTGAATTTTTCTTTTACTTTATTATTATTATTATTTTAAAAAAATAAATAAATAACACTGCACATCAATCAAGTGCGGAGTGCTCCGGAATGCACTTAGCATTACTCATATAATGATCATGCAATATGATGGGTTTTATTGTTGATGATGAAGAACATTAATTGCGTGAAACATGTTTACAGGAAATTTGCTGTGAAACATGAAAATGCTTGATTAGCAAGCTTTTTATTCACTTCACTAAGGAGTTGCCGTTTATAAATTGCTGCTATTAATTGATTGAGGATTTGTAAAGGAAGCATGGTTGGGTTAAAAATAAAATAAAATAAAGATGTTGGAGTGAATTAAATTTGAATTTTCTTTCTTCACTTTCAGTTCTTTACTTCTAATACATGACCGACATGGAGTTATGTGGAGATTGGGATTCCAAGACACTTAAAATGCTATTTGAGGTGCAGGCTACAAGGAGATTTCTTGATCAGTAGTTACTTGTGCTATATATTTGTTCTTGATTTTACCTGTACTGTATTTTATTTCTGGATCCTACCATTTGATCTTGTGTTTATGGGATATCTCTGGAGACAAATGTACAACAATGGGATTTGTTTGACAAATGTCCAACAAAGTATTGTGTGTTATTGAGGTCCCAAGTGTTTATGTTTCCTAACTTTCAAGGCCACCGTTGATTTTTGGCCAATTTTAGTGTTTCTTTGCCTTTTAGAGTTTCTTGTTTACTTGGCTGTGAAATTTTCACGTTGTAATTTTAACCAAACTCTTCCATGGAAATTCTTTCTCAGAGAAAAAAAGATATGATAGTTATTTTATGTACCTAAGACAAATATCCCATTTCAAATGAAAGATTTAAATTTGTTTTTGAATACAAAATGCATTGTATTTTTTTATTTTTATTTTTTGTAGTTTCTTTTTAGAAGAATAAATGATTGGTTAACATTTTGACAGAATTTTCAGACAAGGCAATTTGCCCTGTAAAAAACAGAATCTGTGGTCAAATCTGCCTAAAGGGAACTAACATCTCATTTCATTACCAAAACTGCAGTGCTATTGACACTCCCTTAGAAATGAAAATAAAAATAACAGCGGAAAAGAAGACAGACAATTGATCAAGTTAGCTTCTCTTAACATAGTAAAAGTTTGAAGAAAATGCTTCCCGCTTTTATGATAGAATCACAGTCTTGTTTAAGATGAAAGTCACAAGCAAAAGAGATACAGTTGTTTATTTTTCAATCTCTGCTCATTCACAAAACTTGAGGTTCTAAGTAAATGTTAGAAACACCACTACATTAGCTGCCTCTTGATGGTGTTTGTAAGAGGGAAGTTATTATGGTAGGATGATAAAAAAGGAAGTTAACGACTTGAATTATAGCAGTCGCCTTCTGAAGTTGCGAGTGGTACCTTGGTAGGTGCGGACCAGCAAGCCTACCCCTATCCCAATGCCAACACAGATGCTGAGGCCAATTCCAACACCCACTCTTACACCAGCGTTGAACCACGAGAGTTCCCCATCTTCACCATCCATAAAATCTGCCCCTGTGTACATGTGATGGTAGTCTTCATTTTCTGGTTTGTGATTCAAGTAATCTGGCATCTGCAAAGTTGAGAAAGAAATGAAAAACAGTTTAGAATTGTAAGACAAGCAGATTAAAGTCTGCCCCTATGTTTGGTAGATCTCAAATACAAATGCTACCCAAATCATTTTCATTAAGAGAATAGGAGTAACTGTTCACCATGTCAGCTAAGGCATCAAGAATGTTTAGGAAAAGAATTCGTGCTACAAAGGCATGCAGAAATCATATTTCCACTTGAATGGAGGAACATGTTCTAGAAAAGAGGAGATGATATATGTACTAGTGAAGTTGCAACTACAATGACAATGGACATCCATTCAAGATTAGCTGATTTACAAAAAATAGCAGATGCAAATATCGAATAAAGTACAGAAAATGCAGAAAACTTTGCACACTTCCAATCAAGAGAAGGAACTAACTGAACTTAAGTATCCAACCTGGCTGGGATTAGTACCCTCCAAACTGCTTCTGGATGAGGTGTATTGAGGGAAATTCAAGCAACTTTGCACAATATGTAGCTTAGTATATTTGGTTAAAACTAATTGAAAGATTTTGTGCCTAGAAATTATTTATCAATCAAGTTTGAGGTTTGGCAGAATACAAGGGACAGAAGAAACAAGACATGATACCAGAAAAATACATATCCACACCAGAAAACTCTTTCAAATATTTCAGGAGACTGAACTTAAGTTCAATGTCAAATATCAAGCTTTGAATCTCATCTACATTAACCAATCGATAAATGTAAATGTTCACATACACAGATCATTTGCAACATCTCAATAATCATACAATGATACAAATCATAAGAACTGTTTCTAGTTCTCAAAAATTAGGAAGTGGATAAACTATATTTCTTATGAACCTATATGCCTGAGAAGGCATAACTGGCACTGAATTTACTGGACTTGGTGCAATTTGCAAAAAGAAAATCATGTAGAATATAATAGATCAATAAGATTGGAAAAACTTGAATTCCATTGCATACTTATATTATGAGAAGAATTACCTGCCAGGCATCTTGAGGGGGAGCATGACCATGGCCTTCAGTTGCTTCATACTCTGGTATTGAGTCCAGCATGCCCGTCTTCATCTGCTTCCTCCGTGAACTAAGATTTAAAGTTTTAGTTAAGATAATTGGACTGCCCAAGAATGAACCAGCAACATAGACCTCAATTATGGGTGAATCTGAATCTTGAGTCATAAATTGCTTTGCCTTCAAAATCCCAGTGCCTGCAGTAGTATGGGGCTCACATGTCATGCTCCAACATTGGCTACTGCTTCTGGACTCCCCAGCAAAACCATGACAATCACACAACTCTAAAGCACCAGATAGTAGAAGAGCGTCCTTATCAAAAACCTCAAACTTCACATTCCCTGTCATACGTATACAATCAGTGCTGACAAAAATGGCTTCTTCAGATTTCTTATCCAGCCTATCCCTTCTAAGAAGAGATGACGCCCCATCAGAATATATGCTGGTTCTAACACCATTCACCTCTAGAAGGGTGTTGGGATCCAAAGGGATATGATTCAATGTAAGGAATTCAGGAGCAGAATCATCAATCTCACACTTGCTTACTCTGACATAGAAAACTCTTATATCGAGCCAATGTAATGACCCCTGCGCAGAGGGCTGAAATGAAGAGTGCCTTTGAATTTTGTAGCCATTAACAATCGGCCCATTTCTATTAGAAGTTTCATAAGCTCCCTCCATAGCTCAAAAGAATTTAGTCCTCAGGGAAATCTTTCCACTTCAGTAGAGTTGATCACTTGTCACAATCCATACAAGTGAATCTCATCTGAACATAAAAGAAACCTGCAACAATGTCAATAAAGGAAACCAAAGAAAATGGAACATATTCAGATACTGAAAGACCTAGAAACAACGTAAAGAAAATTTTATGAAAGATAGGAGTGTGAAAGTTAAAGCTACACAAAGGAGATGAAATCCAAGTAGTCCACAATACAAACCAGAAGAATCTACACTAAAAGAGCTGAAGAAGAAAAGTAGGAAGAAGAATTCATTATTACAATAAGGAAAAGAGTGGACATTCAAGAGAAGCTCAAGCAAGGAAAAGCACGAGATAATCCAGAGAAGCTGAACTAAAAACAGAATCCATCAAGGTGAAAGGCTTAGGAAGAATATGAGCATTTAGAAATGAAAATTTGCTTACTTTCTGCAGATTTGAACTGAGAAAACAAACAGCAATTAATCAAGGAGAGGAAGAGCCAAAAATAGAACTACCAAACCGGTAGCAGAAATAAAAATGACAAAGAAGCGATAAGAGGATGGGTAAATACTCCAGAAAAATCCAAAAATCCAAAATCCAAGCGTTGATGGCAAAACGTCATGTTAGCAGATAAAAAGACAGAACTCTTTCTGTCTGTGCATGCATTATCATGCATTAAAGGAAAACCTCAAGATTTGTGTCTAATAATCAAAACCAAGAGAAGGAAACTCACCAGTCCCCACGAATATCTCAATCGTCAAATCTTCTCTGTGTCTTGAAATATCAAGAAGCAATTGAATTTACGTCTCTGGTGATGGGGACCTCTTCTTCCTCCAATAATACAAAATGAAGATTTTGATTCTCTGGACAAGCAATTCCAGCTACACAAAAGGAAAAAAAGCCCCAAGCTCTCAAATTTCACGAACAAAAACCTAATCAAATCAAGCCCACTTTTTTATCTCAAATCATCGAATCAAAACATGAACAAAGAACAACCCTTTTGCTCAAATTTTGCGTACAAAAATGGGTTGTTTTCTGTTTATGTTGAGATTGCAAGTTTTTGATAGAATCATCACGAACGAAATATCGCAAAGAAAAAGTGGGGTCACCATCACTCCAGTCCACTTTTCCATCAGTAATTCCACAGATCTTATCCTAAATAGAGAGAAACAAAGGTTCACAAGCCAATGCATTGAAAAGGATGTCTAAGCTTTTTAAAAATCTGTTTTTCTATGCATCTCTGGAACTGGACGGTATCTTCAAAACTTTTTCCTTAGCAGGTGTAAGAAAATGGCTGGCCATGTGAACTCCTTGATTTTGTTCAATTGGCTTTAATTAGTGGATCTAAGAAACACGAAAGCTTGTTTTAAGGACACTTGTCATTGACCCTCCCCCCTTCCTTTTTCTAACTATGATGATGTGTGAAATTTTAGCTTATATATTATTTTTACTTCCTCCACGTTAGGTAAGTATCGATTTTTCCGCAACTAACCCTTCGGAGCAATTGGTGCGCTCTCAATTTGAGGTGCATTTTTCTTTATTTATGAACGAGTTTTGAGTTTATCACTTGATAATTTGTTAAAAAAAAAAGAAAAATTATCGATTTTTCCAGGTAGACGGACTCAGATCATTACGGTCATCAATTTATATATTGGGTTTGTGTTTGTATCACATCTATGTTTTAAGGTGTTAACAATTAAATAATTTAATGGTATTTTTAGTTAGAAGTAGGAGTTAAGAAAGATGCGGTGAAGCCCGTAAGGCGAAATGAACTCCGTCACTTTAAAAGTTCATTTTTTTTTTTACAACGATTCAATTCAGTCTTGTTATTTGAGAAAAAAAAAAAGAGGAAAAGATGTGATGAATTTGAGCAGTATAATATATGAACAGAATATATTAAAAGATAAAAAAAATTATTTTTTTTAGAGTAATTTAAAGTTTAAAAAATATTATCTCAAGGATATAATAATTATATTTTTTTAAAAATTAAATTAATTACAAAATATAAAAACTAATTTTATTTTTAATAATAATAACACAGTTATATTAAAGAATAAAATTAATAATTCATTAATTTGAGTAAAAAAAATTTGATTCCCTACATTAATATCTTGGTTTGAGTTTTGTAGATAAAAAAATAAATATTAAAAAAAATTTACTCTTATAAAATTTAATATGATTTAATAATTATCAAATATAAAAAGTGAGTAAAAAAAAGATGAAAATAAAATTCAGCTCAGGTCCTTCTTTTTCGTTTTATTATTATTATTATTACTTTTTTTTTACCGACAAATTCATGTGAAAGGCACATGGATATCGGGTGAAGGGACACTACTCCATGCGGAGCACATTTTCAGCCAGAAGTATGTCTGGCTATTCAATTCTGTATTAAA
Source organism: Rubroshorea leprosula (assembly GCA_020521535.1). Lineage (NCBI taxonomy): Eukaryota > Viridiplantae > Streptophyta > Magnoliopsida > Malvales > Dipterocarpaceae > Rubroshorea > Rubroshorea leprosula. The sequence goes on along the minus strand of BPVZ01000162.1, from coordinate 212,939 downwards.
TCTGTCTGGCTATTCAATTCTGTATTAAATCTGTCTGGCTATTCAATTCTGGATTTGGAATTCTAATTTCTGAAGAATAGCAGATATCTTTAACGATTTGATGTCCTTCCAATCCAAGGCAGAACTGCAAGCAGCATGCTCTGGATTTCAGGAATATTTGAAAAATGTCAAATTGTTCTCACTCAACTAGTTGCCTGAGTCCAATTCCATTGATACTACTTAAGTTTCAATCTCATGCTAAGATTAAATTGATCCACAGAGTGCATTAGATGCAAGTAAAAAGCTCTCTTCTACTTCTTGCTCTTAGGACGGTGCCGTCAAGAGCTATTAAATGCGAAGAGAGATATCAACATTATAGCAATACAGAGCTATTGACTGATCAAGATGAATAGAAAACACATATGAAGCAAAATGGCCCTCCTTTGGTCCTCACCTAAGCTGATATCTAACCATGATGAATTCCAGCAGGATGACAGTTAACGGGAACAATAGTTGTGTCAAACATTCTTAAAATCCGTTCTTAGCCTTCCAATCCAACAGTAAAAGCATTCCCAATTTCCCATCAGAATTTGAGACAGAAAAAATGTTACACTACAGCACCGCATAACAATGAACAAGAGTAGAGTAATAGAGTTGAAGAGGAGATTTGATAAACCTTTGTCCAAGTGGGTGTAAGTTCATGACACAATGCAATTCATAAAGGTGTATAAAGATACTGAATTTCCAAACTGGAAAACATTCATGACAAAATCCCTTGACCATATGCAATGATAAATTGAGCCTCAATTCATAAATTTCAAACTAGCTAGAATGCACAGATTTGAACCCAACAGGAGTTCTAAATAGGGTTTCTCACATCTATGTTATTTCCTCTCTAGGTCATTGAAGTTGGCATGTTGAGCTACATCTTAAAAATATACAATCTTTTTCTTCAGTGAGGTGAAGGATACAATGTTGATAAGCAAGAGGCAGATAACAATCTTGACAAAAAGACCAAGTCATGCAGCAACAGCCGTAAATGAATGGGAGAAGTTACAAAGAGGTGAATAAAACTACTCAAATGAGAGCCAATTGGGTATTGAATGAAGAGGCCTTTACTGTCACCGAGGAACTGCAAAGTCTAGGAAATAACAATAAAGAGATGGAAGATGAATCAGTAGATGAACAAATGCACTCATGATGTTTGCTGATTAGGCAAACTATAAAGTTGAAGAAGGAAAGAACTACATTGAAAAGGATAATTAACAAGGAAAATGACAAAGAATGCATCATATTTCAGGTGCAGAACAAAAGGAAATGCTACAGCCTTGATCAAAGAACTCTACCATGTAAATGGATTGAGTATGATAGATCAATACGTTGAAAAGGGATCTGTCTCCAGAGACACTGAATTGTTTTAAAGAACAGAAAGGCCTAAATACATTTATCTCAAAGATAGGTCATACCACTATCACAAATGCAACCTACCATGAATCCTAAACCATCAATGAATAACAAAACATAGCAATACTAAGGACCATATTTTTAACAGATTATATTAACTAGTACTTATTCCAACCACATTGAATGGTAAACTAAAAGAAAATTAACTCTTTATTCTCCCATAAAGCTGAGCAGTATTCAATCTCTCCAAATTAAATTTGAAAATGATATAAGAGAAATGCTCCACTGAGTTTTAAGGGATAAGTGCTTTGAGCTGGGAACAAAACGCAGAAGCTTCTGTGATCCACTCTAAATTCACACAACCTAGTTCAATGTATATCAGAATAAGTGAAATACAAGCATTCAAAACTGCAGTCAAGAAATTTGCATACACTATCAAATATCAGAATACAAAGACCAAATTATCCAAGACTTGAACATTTTATTTCTCTTTCACATAGATACTGAAAATAAGATCCTAAGCATTATTGTCCAAGGTGATCCAGCAAGCCTTTTCACAAGGGTGTTGCAAGTCCTATTGCATGAAGTAGAAGAACAAGTCAGAACACTCATTTTAGGTCAAACAAGATGCATTTTTTGCTGCCTATTAAATGGTGAATAGTATTTACTTGTGACACAAAACACAACAGAGTAAATTGATATAACAAGTTAAGGTATTTTAATTAATTTGAGCCATAGTAAATAAACACCAATCCTCATTTAATTAAATGGGGAACAGTATTTACTTGTGACACACAAAACCCAACAGAGTAAATTAATATAACAAGTTAAGGTATTTTAATTAATTTGAGCCATAGTAAATAAACACAAATCCTCATTTAAGTAAAAAACCAAACTCTATCTTGTACTCTTTCTCACGCATGGGTGCAAGAAAGTCCATACAAAGAGAAGTTAAATTAGGAGGGTGCTTGGTTTAGCTGTTGCTGCCAGCCGAGAGCCCCAACAGAGTTTAGTAAAATTTTAGATTAGCAGCTAAAAGGAAGAGAAAAAATTGTTCAACAAGCTTGCTCAGATCAGAATTACCTTGAGAGAGGCAACTCCAATAGGATGAATCAACGGCTATGTTTGATATGAGCCGAGCAGAAGCAGTGGCACTATGGAGAGGCATCATTGACTCCATACTTCCCAAAACCGTAACAAACCTTCAAAACCCAATTAAAAAAAATCAACAAGCTTGCTTAGAACTTCCATACTTACAGAAAGAATTAGTTATATATAAGAAAGCAGAGACCTTGAGGCGCAGGGGAGAGCTCTTGTTGACGGAGAAGAAAGTACAGAAGACACGGGCTTTCCAGTTATGGTCATTTGGGTTAGTGTTCTGGATCGAGCGGCAATGGATCTCGAACCCGCCATTATTGCCGATCTGTAAAACGACGCCATTATTTCCGGTGCGCTACGAAGTAAGGAACAGAACAGTCTCCGAAGAAGTGAAACAAATTCCTTAAACCCTACAATCTGACGCGAGATTTTAGATACATTAAAACGCTGCCGTTTTCTGCTAGAATTTTAATTTCCACAATAGGCCCAAAATGCCAAATCCATCAAATACCCAATTTCTATTGGGCCTTTGAGGTCCAATCCATCATATGTTCGTATGTTAATGAAGCCCATTTTCTGTTAGATCGAATAATTAGGCTTTGTTTTTGGGTTTTTTTATTTTGTTTTTTAAAATTTAAATAATTAAAATTAATAATTAAAAACTAAAATTAAAAATTAAATTTCAAAATATTAAATATAAAATTTTAAAGAAAAACTATAAAATTTCAAAATTAATTAATTTATACAAATAAATTCATCTTTTATTTTAAAAAAATCAATTTATATAACTTCTTAATTTTATGAGATTGCCAAAAATCAAAACCTTATAAAAGTTAAAATATTAACACTCCCTATGCAAGCCAATTATTTAAATACCCCTAATAAATCAATATATAAGAAAAATTCATTAAAAATATTTTAATAATTTCATAAAATATCTTAATATTTTAAACATCAAAATACCTTAATTTTTACTTTTCTCTAATTTTATTCTAAATTATCTAGATTTCTAAAAATCAAAGCTAAAAGCTACAACCACCATATTAAACAGAACCTAAATTTAGGTTAAAGCCAATGTCATTCCTCTACCATTGAGAAAAGTTCAACCCAAATCTTTTATTATGAATTCGCCTCATGTCTCCCTCTACTTTAACTTAACTTAATATGTCCTCCCTCTACTATTCAAAAAGAGTTCAATTTTGTCCCTTCGTTCATTTTAAGGGTAACGACTTCTTTTTAGACCATTAAATTGAAGATGGTCAGATGTTTAAGAACAAAGAAGTATGTTCTTACTCTTGTTTTATAATTTGGATTAAACTTATTGAATTAAAGGCAATTTCAGTAATCAATTATTGTAGATATAAAACTTTTTTTTTTTGGATAAAAGTACTGAATATGATAGAACTAATTCATTATAATGTACGGTGGTTCAATGGTTAAGAGTTTGAAATTTCAAATTAAAGATTTCAAGTTTAAACCTTAAATCAGGTCAGGAGGGATTTAAAAAAAAGAAATGACTATCTCTCTTATATAATCCATTCAGATATACCCAAAAAAAAAAAAAAAATCATTACAGTGTTATTGTATCATGTGTCTACTATGATTCCTGATAAGCAATAACGTCCACACTCAAATACTCTTTTTTTTTTCCTCTTTTTCTTTTGTTTCTTTACCCTCGTTTTTTTTTTCTATATTTTTATTCCTATTTGTAATTAAAGCAATCTATTCTTATCAACAAAGCACATATCTTAATTTTAACCATATATGTGGAGTATAAAATTGCTGTAATATTAATTTTGTTTCAAAAACCGCAAATAAAACTTTGATTAGAGAGATTCCTAGCTGAAATTTTATTCGATAATGAGAAACAATCACGATCATAGAACTCGAATTTCTGTGGGTCTCACAACGAGGTAATGTTGATTCTACTATGCAAGATTAAATAAAAAAAAATTAAAATGGAATTTATTCGATAATGAGAAACAATCACGATCATAGAACTCGAATTTCTGTGGGTCTCACAACGAGGTAATGTTGATTCTACTATGCAAGAGTAAATTAAAAAAAATTAAAATGGAATTTATTCAATAACGAGAAACAATCACGATCATAGAACTCGAATTTCTGTGGGTCTCACAACGAGGTAATGTTGATTCTACTATGCAAGATTAAATTAAAAAAAATTAAAATGGGACACAAACGTCTGATTGACTGCAATTTAACAGTAAAAAAAAATTAAGCTCTTTTTTTATTAGTAGAGAGGAGATATAAAGCTAATTCAAAGTAAAGAGAGTACATGAGGTGAATTTATAATAAACCATTTAGATTAAACTTTTTTCAATAATAGAGGGAAGATGTTTATTTATTTATTTATTTATTTATTAATTTTTCAATAATCAATAATCACGTTAGGTCTCCACTAATTTGAAATTGAGCTGCATTGGATTCTATTAACAACACATTTTATTAAAAAAAGCTTTTTCAGCACTTATTTCTTCTTTTATAAGATTTAAACTCAAAACCATATTTAAAGAGAATTGAGATATTCTTTCTCAAGATCTTTTTCTTCGAACAAATAGATTATTGATATTAATAAAGAGACGATAATTTGACTTTAACCCGCCTAATATTTTGTGGGTAAATTTGACTTGGGGAGTGAGAGTGCAGATGAAATTTGCGGATATGGATTTTGTCGGTCTCTAATAAGCGGCAAACTTTCATGCGAATATTGCATGAGCGAGTAGGGTCTTTACAGCCTGCCGAAAAATCAAGCTAACTGATAAGCTTTCAACTTTTCTTTTATATAAAGATGCGCAATGTTGCATGAGTGACTAGGTTCCTTACAGCCTGCTGAAAAATCAAGCTAATTCGTAAGCTTTCAACCCTTTTTTCTTTTTTTTTAAAGGATGCAAACTTTTGCATGAGTGAGTAGGTTCCTTATAGCTCTGCTGAAAAATCAAGTAACTGGAGAAAAGCATCCTCTCAATGGCCGCCGTTAAGGGAGAAGAAACAGCTATGGTGGAGGATGCCATATTAGGCTACTTAGCTACACATGAAGTAATCGCTGATTCCGGCCAGTTCGCCTACGAACATGGGCTCGATCACAACGAAGTCGTCAATGTTATCAAGTCTCTCCATGGTTTCAGATTCATTGACGCTCAAGTATTTCCAACATCTACTCTCATCTTTGGTCTTTCCCTCCATGCTCAGCTTTATTGTTAAAGCGAGCGTGCCTCTTCTTTATATATATATATATATAATAAGGAAGGGTGGATTGATTGTGGAGCTTGAATTTCGTTCAGGATATAAAGAGGGAAACGTGGGCTCTTACTGATGAGGGGAAAAAGTATGCTGATGAAGGTTCACCTGAAGTGCAACTATTCTTGGCTGTACCTCCAGAAGGCAGCATTTGGATGGACGAATTGCAGGTGGGTTTAGTACTTGATTGTGGGTTAATTGATCTTGAGTTATGGTAATTCTGTTACTCATGTTCAGAAATTAGGATAGGCTGCAATTATGCAGGTTCATGAAACTGTAGTTATAGTTATGGAAACTGTTATCTTGTTTTTACGAGTTTGTTGAAATTGTGTGTTTATTATGCAGAAAAAGCTTGACCCTTCAGTTTTCAAAATTGGTTGCTTGCAAGCTGGAAAAAACAAATGGGTGGATATGGGGAAGCAAGTGTCCAGGAAGGTATATCGTTTGACTTTATAAGACTTCTTATGTGTTCTGAACTATGTGGAACTAATTTTATTGCCTTAATTATGTTAGTTTTACTTTCTAGTCCCATAGTGTTTGTCCTCATGTTCGGTGAATGTTTTTCCTTTTCGGTTCAAAAGAATCAGCTTTTATCAGTTGATTTACGATGTAAGCTTTTCATTAGGCTGAGGTTTTTGAAAACTTGTCCCTCTCTGTGCTCAAGTTCTCTCTCAATGTAGGTTCAACATGTGGAAGACAAGGTCAAGAATCTGCTTATACAGATACAAGATGGACAGGTATTTCCTGTTATTTGTTCTTTTCTGTTCTCAAGATTCAGTTTGAGCTTTTAGTAACATTCATGTAGGACGATTCTGTCATGTTTTGTTTTTAGA
>BPVZ01000162.1:173253-187454 GCA_020521535.1 Rubroshorea leprosula | reverse complement strand
GGTCAAAGAGTATAGTACAATGTATGTTCCATTACAGGTTTATTTCCACCAATTATGGAACAAAACAGCATCATAATTTTAGCTAAACCAAATATAGAACTTGAATTGCAGTCTTAGGGACTGCTATTGACCCCAGCTCATTCTCTCTTCAACTTTTCTTCTCCTTCCTTCCACAGGGATTCTCTCTCACCCAACCAAGCAAAATTTTCCCTTCTCAAATTCAAAATAACCTCAACAGCCCTTCTCCTAATTAGACCATCATGCTAAACACACACACACTCACACAAAAAGAGAGGGAAAAAAAAAGAAAAAGAAAAAAGAGATAACCCTATATATTGTTTGGGCAGCTTTGCGAACCTACACTGTAGAGATCTTCAATTACTTTAACACTTGGAAAACCCGAAGATGTTTCATTGGGAAAAACACTCCAACACTTAAATTAGCAACACTTAATGTTTTAGAGAGAGAAGCTCTTAAGAGTAATTGCAAAGAGAGAAGTGTAGTAATCGGTTCTTATCTTAAATGGAGGTAGGTGAGGGTATTTATAATCTCTTGTGATAACAAAAGGCCACCCGTGTAAACACTTGGTTGCCCCACGTGTCACTACCCACATGGCTACGTCTAGACAAATGTGTGAGTGTGTCCATATCCGGGATTGTCTTGGGCTTTCAGATGTAGAATTGGGCTTGCAGTGCAAGGCCCGAATTGGGTGTTGGGCCCACTCCCAACATATACCAGATGAAATTGAGAATTGAATTAATATTTTCAATTAACTCATTAAAACTTTGCCATGTAGGCATTTTTTAGGCCCATCTCACCAATTTCGGGCCCAGGTAAGCGCCTGGGGTCCACAAGGTGCGAGTTCCGTCTATTATGGATGGAAAAATGACTTCAGATCACGGAGAAGGGCCAATAATCCATATCGAGAAGTTCAGGGGTTTATTTTCCATAAAAAAAAATGTCAGGGGTTAATCAGTCACAATCCAGGAGCTCAGGAGGTGATAATTTCTTCCCCACTCAACCAAAAAAAAAAAAGACGTTTATTTTTTTTTGCCCAACTACAAAAATAGGATCCTCGATGCGGAAGACGCGGAAGCTACAAACAGGAAGTACAGAGGCGGAGCCCAAAAGCAGCTATCGAATTGGAAAAGAAAAACGCCAATCCCCTAATTCCAATGGCAACCGCATCTTCCACCACTCATAATAATTCCACCTCCGCCGCGGATCCGCCGACGTCCGATCTCCCAGTCCGCGTCTACGCCGATGGGATCTACGATCTCTTCCACTTCGGTCATGCTCGCTCCCTCGAACAAGCTAAGAAATCGTCTGTTCCTCTACTGCTCCCTCTCTATGCATCTATTTCTGCAATTCTTCCCTTCTGCTTTGATCTGCTTCCCGTCCCATTCCCATGGCTTCGATGGCTTGATTTAGATGTTTCCTTTATTTTCTAGTTTGTGTTGTTTCCATGTGTTTTTGCACGCCGCTTTTCATAATCTGATGGAAATGTCATATGCATCCATAATTCATTGCTTTTAAGAGTTCCTGTTGCTTGTTTCAGATTCATTTAGGTTTTGATAGGCCTAATTTTCGGGTAACAAGAAGGAAATTTGCCTCTATTTTCTCGGTTTTCCTTAGTTTGATAATCTTATATGACTCTATATTTGAGTTTCATCTCATAGAATTTTTTTTTTTTTTGTTTTTTTTACTTTGTGATCTTAGTCAGCCATTCATTAGTATTGCTTTTCTTATTTATGGTTTGCATTGCTTTCAGAACTTTTTTTTTTCATTTTATCTTACTCTGTGCTCTCCCCTTATAACTGTGAATTTAGGTTCCCTAACACCTATCTGCTCGTTGGGTGTTGCAATGATGAAGTGACTCACAAGTTAAAGGGCAAAACTGTTATGACAGAATCGGAACGTTATGAATCCCTTCGCCATTGCAAGTATGAATTCATTCTTCTAAACTTATTGAAGTTCTCAGCTCAGAAAGAATTTTTTGACTGGTGATACACATCTTAACTGTAAATTAGTTTTCAATTCTTTTCTTGTATGATTTATGATTTGATTGGGACTTTTGGTGCATCATTTCCTGGCATTTACCTTTTTTAATTCAAGGAAGTTAACTGTATTTGTTTCATTAAAATTTAAAGGTTTTATATCAGGATATTATTGTTCTTTTCTGCAGGTGGGTTGATGAAGTCATTCCTGATGCCCCTTGGGTGATCAATCAGGAATTTCTTGACAAGCACAAAATTGACTATGTGGCTCATGATTCTCTTCCGTAAGGATAACCTGTTTTTCCTTCATTTTTGTGAAAAGTATGATGAATATAAACAGAAAAGTGATATTTTTAATCTTTCCTCCACCATAATTTTTCTATAGCTATGCTGATGCCACTGGAGCTGGGAAGGATGTCTATGAGTTTGTAAGCCTAATGAAAGTCCTTGTTTACTATTTGGCTTGATTTTGTTCTTATATAATTTGTCATTATTTTACATGAACTCCGATCTCAGGTCAAAGCCATTGGGAGATTCAAGGAAACAAAACGAACTGAAGGAATTTCTACGTCAGATATCATAATGAGGATTGTTAAAGATTATAATCAATATGTGATGCGGAACTTGGATCGTGGATATACAAGAAAGGAGCTTGGTGTTAGCTATGTGAAGGCATGAGTTTTTAGTTTACTTCTTTGATATTAGATTCTAAACTTCTTAAATAATCCTTCTTTGGTAACACAAACTTTTGTTTGGTTTAGCTAAGTGACGAAAAAGGGTGTTTGAATTATAGCTAACAATGATTATCAACCACTGGATATCATCTATTTCCTAACAGCTAAACCAAAAGAGCCATAATTTCTTGTACTTGGAACTTATCTATCCTGATGTTTTGTTTCATGTGATAGGAAAAGAGATTACGAGTGAACATGAGATTAAAGAAATTACAAGAGAAAGTAAAGGAACATCAAGAAAAAGTGGGAGAAAAGGTATGTTTACTCTCATATGATTGCCTGCCTAAGTGCCCTGTCTTTCTATCCCTATTTTGTTTTTTATTTTTATTTTGTTTTTTATTTTTATTTTTTTTTTTATTTTTTTTTTTTATGGTTAAAATTGGTTATGTTATGGATAACCAGCACTTATATTATTTTCATAAGATGTTGAATCTTTTGGAAGTTATTTATATCTCAAATATTTCTCTAGGTTATGTTTTATTCCTCAACTTACATTCGTTATCCTATTTAAAGGTCAAAGCTATGTGATTATACAGTAAATTTTATATGATAATGGTATAAACTCTACACTTTTTTTCTTTTTTTCTTTTCTCAATAATATCATTCAGTAAGCTTCATATTATTAGTTCAAAAAATTTTGTACATTATCTTTAGTGTAATTTACATTGATACCCAGAGCATAAGCTTTCCATGCATTTATTTTGATATTTTTGCAACTTTACCTCTTGATTCCTTTTTCCTTATTTTTATTTTGGTAAAGCTAACTTATCCAAAATGTCCAAAAAATAGCTTACCCTCATCTTACACAATTTATGACACTTTCTCTTAGTAATCTATTTCATAGAGATTTCTTTAGATGTACCTCCTTGGAGTTGGAGTGTAATATGTTTGCTTAGATGGTCTAGTAATTCTCTATATATGAAATTCATCCCTGTCAACCTGTGTAGTTGATTTAGTTCCTTCAACCGTACTGGAGGTGCAAGATGATCCCAAGATAGAAATGAAATGAAATTCTTTAAAGAATTGAACTTACTGAAGAGAGATGAAGATAACATAGTTCTTATAACTGCGAAAGTCAAAATTGCATTAGATTGATGGGTCCAATGCTAGAGTCACTGCATTTTTCAAAAGCTGGATTGCCTCAGGAATTTTTAGTGCTTATAATGGAGCACCTGCTGCATCCCCTAAGGGTTTACAAAAGGAGCATCAAGGGTCAAGGCTTGTTCTTATGCCATTCCTTTAATGGGATGATGACTTAATTGAGAGCTCAAATGATGAGAACAACAGCTCTTGAAGTGCTTTCTTGGGTTTTATTTTGAGTATGTGATCTTTGCTTATTACTAGTGGATCTTTATTCGAGGTTAAGAGTTGTTTTAGTGTTTAATAACTACTTTCCTAATACAGAGTCTGGATCCCGTTTGGATTAGAATCTATATGAAGTTATACTCTTTATAGGATTGATGGTATCTTTCGCTGATAAATTTCTTCTTGAGATTGTGCTTTTGGGACTGTGTGAAGCATTCAACCTGAGCTGTCACCTCAAAGATTTTCTTATTTTTCTTCCTTGCTTGTTCAATCTCTTCATTTTGACTGATTACTGCTTTGTTTCACGATATTGGATGCCACAAAACCTTTTTTCAAAACTCCCAATCAAGTCTATATTCACTCTAAAATAGTAACGATAAAATGTATTTACTGTTCACAGCTATAGCACATTTCTTAGAAATTCTATTTTCATGTCAAAATAGTCTGATAAATTGCAATTTAATTTATGTTGTGGTTATGAAGCAGATGTTGATTGCCCCTAGACGGATGCTGCTGCTTAGGCTTTACTTTTTTTAATTAATTTTTAATGATAATTTCTGCTTTTTTTGGTTGCACAAGTAATATGTCACTATTTTTTGATGTGGTATCTAATGATGTTATGGTTTGAATTTGTTTGATATTAGTTAAATGTTGTTTTCCTCATTATTTGCTAGTCCTGGTAGAGGCCTGCACTGCAGCACAAAAAGGTGAAGGCAGTTGAGTTTAAGTATAATGTTAATATGCTTGATTTTATTTTATTTATTTTTTTGAACCTTAGGAAAACGAATTTCTGTTTCTTCAAGAGAGGCAAATGGAATTTTTTAGAAGTCCTGTTTTCATGTCATAATAGCCTAAGAAATTGCAAGTTAATTGGTGAGACAGTTATGTAGTGGATGTTCATTGCTCAATGAGATTAATTTTCTAGGTGATAGCTGCTTAGGCTTTATTTCAAATTTAATTTTCATTGATAATTTCTCCATTTTCTTCGATGAAGTGTTGAACAAGAGAAATGCCACACTATTTTTTGCTGTCCCGTGTAATGCTGTTATAGCGTGTATTTGTTTGATATTAGTTAAATATTGTTTTCTGCTTTATTCATTGACTCAACAATAACATTTTCCTTTTTGTTTTTCTCCTACACATGCATATAGATACAAACAGTTGCTATGCATCGAAATGAGTGGATAGAAAACGCTGATCGCTGGGTTGCTGGATTTCTTGAGATGTTCGAAGAGGGCTGCCATAAAATGGTGAGCAAATCATTGCATGGAATAATATCAGGCACACAGATTAGAATGTTTACGAATGTAGTTAGCAAAATGTTTTGGCCTTAATTGAGAACTTGGGGTGATTATAGGGCACAGCCATCAGAGATCGAATCCAAGAGCGATTAAGGGGACAACGGTCCAGAGAATTTCTGCCAAATGGCAATAATGATGAAGGTGACGAAGAATATTACTATGATGATGATGATTCTTATGAGGATGAGGATGACGAAGAATATTATGATCATGAAGAAGACTACGCTGAGAAAGAAAAGAAATAAATTAACTTTTCCATGCTAGCAGGTTATTGTCTGGATATGATGGGTATCTGTAAATTGCTATACAGTAGCCGCATTAAGTGCAGTATGTGGCCAGTGTGGGTTAGTAGAACTAGGCGTTGAGTTGAGAGTATTTCCTTTTGTAATTTTTTTTTTTTTCAATCTTCAATTCTCTTTCATGTGCGAAGAACTAATTATAGAACAATAGTGCTTAATTTCTTTTTGGTGCAGGTGTTCTGCTTGCTAAAATTACTCTAGTTCACCTTTCTAGACTTAGCAAAGGCTGACTAGCGTTGAGAAAGCTGCTCTTCTCTCTTTTATTTTTTATTATTATTAGGTTAAATTTTCAATTGGGTCCCTCAATGATTGTATAGACTTTTCATTTGGTTTCTAAACTAAAAAAATCTTCAATTTGGTCCTTCAATTGAATCCTTGATTTGATCTTTATTGCAATTTGACCTCAAGTTGTTTCTTTTTTTTTTAAATAGTTGACGTGTTTATTATTTCATAATAAAAAATTATTATTTAATTTTTACATGTCACATTAATAATAAGATATGTCATTTATTTTTGTATAAAATGATTAATTTGGGTTTAAATTGATAAATAGTATGGATTAAATTAAATTTTTTTTTAGTTTAGAGATCAAATCGGAGAAGTTTATACAATAATTAAGGAATTAAACCGGAGATTTAATTATTATTATTATTATTATTATTATTCCGGTAAGGTTTTGATCAGTAGGGGAAAAAAAAAATTCAAACAAAGTAGAATTTTCTTTAGTTTTTTGAATGAATATATAACTCGTTGGGCTTCCTGTCTCAGCCTCTGCTCCTACATTTTCCGTCTGGCTGCTGGAGCAAGGCCGGGGCTATAGCGGGCTTTACCACTGTTACTAAAAACCCATCCCATGATTATTAAAGATGAGATTGGGTTGATTGCATTTAATTTATTTATTTTTTCAATATTGATTGATGTGTGTGTATATATATATATATATGTATGGTGTGCATGAAACGTGCAAGCATTCTTTATTTAAATGATCCAACTACCTTGATGTGCTAGTAATATGACTATTTATATAATTTTTGAATGAATTTCAGTGTTAAAAACTTTTATCAGTAAATTATGAAGGTGTGGAAGCTTAATTTGATTTACTCATTTTTAAGAATTCATAAACTTCTTGTTTAAAATATTGGAGGAAACTAACGTATAGAGTAAATAATGTGATTACATAAGGAGGCATTGCCCTAAATATTTTTTCCTTGTTAACCTGTGCAAGATGGCAGTAACTCTCTCCTCAGTTAGCCTTACTAACCACTACTTCAGATTAAACTATTCTTGATTAGAATTATATAATACCAAATTTTGATTTGCTTAATAGTAATATGTTTAGGCTTCTTAGTCATGTACTTTTAATTTTTAATTTTAATTTTTATAAATGTTTAATAAATGAATTATTACATATATGAAAATTTTAAGTCAACTTAAAAAGAAAACTTTTGAAGGTTTATTGTATTTGTTGCTGCTATCAAATAAAGTTTCTTTATTATAATTAATAAAAATATATAAAAAAAAAACTTAAACTTTATTTATGCATCTCAATCTACTCTCTTACTCACACTAATTTACCATATTCTAACAACCTCGTGTATAAGTTTTTGTTGAAGAAAGTAATATCTTCTACTAATGTGCTCTTTGCATGAAAGGAAGGAAAAGGACAAGGGACAAATCCATGGCATATCCTCCTAGATTAGGCAATTGTCTAGGCAGATTTTTTCTTCTAATGTCTCCTATTCCGGTTAAAAATGGGAAAGATACAGATTGGTAGAGTAGGGACTCGCTACTCATGAGGAACTATTCCTTATAGGACCACCACTTACTTTGGGAGTTGCTTCCACAAGAGCTTAGGACTTAAGCACTAGTATCTGATTGCATTTGTACCACGTATACCATTGAGCAGGCAAGATCTCATCTTGTTTTGGTGGACATGAATAACTTAGCTACTTGTAATTCACCGGATGATATTAAGATGGTATCTTCTGATAATGTGATTTTGGAATTTAGATGGTCAAAAGATTGGTTGAAAAAAAAAAGTTAAAATTCAGTCAAATTATTGAACATTATTACTCAATGTTACATTGCCCGCAACTTAAATACCAGGACACAAGATCAAATTCGATGTGCTTTGGTGTAAGTGGGAACGACACCACAAAGACCAGCATATATATGAACATAAGAATCCATGCCCCAAAATCTCGAATCAGCATAGCACTAGATCTTTCACCAAGTTGTTGACGCTGCTTAAAAAGAAAAAAAAAAAATTAGTTACTGGATTGTCTATTTTCTTTCTTTCTCCTCCAAATTTTTTTGTTTTCATGCTTTACACGGCTTGTGTTGCATACATCGTATCTCAGTGACTCAGTGAAGTAATTATCATCATTCATCAATTAAAATTTAGTTTGAGAGTGCTTTACACAGAAATATGTAATTAATGTTTTGTATATTTTAGTAATTATAATTAATATTTTATATATTTTTGTGATTAAAAAAAAAAGGCTTATGAACTTGGCCTATGGACCAAGTGACGTTAACCACACTTGAAGGTTCATTTCCCCTCTTCAAAGGCAACGGTTCTACCGGCCACATGGTAAAAATGTTCAAAAAAAAAAAAAAGAGAAGGCTTATGAGGACAGCCGAGCACTCTTAAACCAAGATTAAGAGAGATTGATCCTCAACCCATGAATCTGATTCACAAGTTGGGGCATTTTGCTTTTCCTTCATGTATTTCATGGCTTAGTACGCATGGAAGCATTACTTGTATTATCACCTACCCTTCCATGCCTGTAAAATGACTTGACATAATTCTTGAGTGACTTGCAATGTTAAAAACTAATAATCCAATCTAGTGTTTTGTGCGAGTCTTTTTATGAATAAAAACTATACCTTTTTCTGCTTTTCCTAACTATTATAAAAATTATGATGTAAAATATTGGAGGAAATTAATATTGTTTAATTCAAAATTTGAAAATTTTGGATCAATCACTTGTGAATATTGAAGATGGGTTATTGATTCCTGCTCAATATTATAGGTCCACAGCAGATTTTCATTTAATCTACCTCATGATAGATGCATAGCTTTACAAAACTGTGTAGCTTTTTCAGTTATGCTATAATAAACCTTCAAACTGTTTGAAAAAATGAGGTTGGTTTCAAACATTTGATCCCTCTCATGATTAATTTTTAGTCAATTTGTTTAGTAAATGTTAAAAATAGTTAATTGCTTAGTGCTTAATATTGATGAGTCCATAGTATTTTTTTCATTTGATCCTCTTATGATATATATGTATATTATGTACTAAATTATGAAACTGTGGCAATGATAAGGGCTGCACCAGCCTCATTTGGTATATTAACATTATTATTAACCATTTTTATGATTTAGAAAATCAATTTTAAAAGCTAAAATCAATAGTTTCCGTGTCCAGCAATAATCCCCCATAATCTTAACAGTCTCCTCTCCCAATTTTCCATAAAGAAAGTAGGATTTTATTATTGCACAAGATTCAATCCTACTTAGACCATCAAATTCTGTATGCAAAATGAAACCTTTCTTATTAAATCTGCACCATATATAATCTTGAGGAGGCATATCTCATTTCTTTTTGTGGGATTGATGACTTAACTACCTGAAATTCATCTAATATTAATTTAGTATTCGCAAAAAAAAAAAAAAAAAAGGGGAGAGAAAGAGAGAGAGAGAGAGAGCATGATTTATCTGTAGAATAACCAAGATTTAACATGACTCAAGAGATTGAGAAAAAAATCTCTGAATTCAGGGACATTACTCAACATAGCTCTATGTTACATTGCTGGCAACTTAAAGACCATAAAGACCATAAAGAGCATGACACAAGATGAAACGCTAGGACTTTTGGCTGTGATTTGGCAAAAGTGAAATGGACCCCAAATGAACGTAAGAATTCATGCTTTAAAATCTCAAGTCAGTGTACAAGCATAGGCAACTACTGCAATCCAATTCTGCCCCACAATAGCACTAGATCTTTCACCAACTTGACCAGAACTTGAATGGTTATAAAGCAAATTGTTTAGTTATTGATTATCTATTTTCTTTCTTATTCTATTTTTTTTTTCATGGTTTGCATGGCTTGTGTCTTGTACATGGCATCATATCTCAGGAAGCATATGCAGGCCACAGAAGTATTATCATCAGCTAAGAGACTGATCCTTCATGCAAATATATATAATTCACAAGTTGGGGCATTTTACCCTGCATATTCCCCCATAAGCACTGAAAAAGACTAAATCAACAAATTGAGGCTTTCAATGATCTACAATTTCTCTCTATTCAAAGATTCCATGGAAAAAGGAAAAAGGAAAATCTAGTTTTATTCTTTTGCGGCTGATGACTCTTTTTTTTTCGGCATAAAGTTGCGTACATTTCAGATTCCTGCTTCCGTGGTCCTCATGGTTCATAATCTAACAGGTCTAACAAAATCTGTAAGATCAACCCTTTATTTCATAGCAATCTTAAGGGAATGTACCATAACCAAAAATTGAAACCCATTAGAGATCTGATTATAAAAAAGTGTACCTTCCAAAGAAAGAAGGGTGAATGAATCCAACTTCTCCAACTTCTAAGGGAAGGACCACTTGGCAGAAGAACAAGTCCTGAGTGAGAAAGGAATCGATAGAAATATAGATATTACTTTCAAGTTGATAGGCTGAATGATAAGGATTCCCAATATCGGCAACAAGGTGTATCTCAAAGCATCACTTTTTTCCTACAGATTCCTAGAAAAATTGTATTTCTAATTCTTCAGCCAATGATCACTGCCAACCAAAGAATATGACCCCTGCAACTTGTCACTATAGGCCACACTCCAATATCTCCTTAATCCTGGTAAGAGTTGGTATTGTTTTGATTAATCTGCCAAAGAAATTCTAGGCTTATGAGCACTAAACTGACAAAATATGGCATTAAAGGACGATGATAAAAGCAATGTGTTTCATAATGAGAATATAGTCCAATACTGAAGCCATCACATATCATGGATTTACAACTAAAGAGAAAAAGAAGTTTCCCATTCCTGTCATTCTAAATCTTAATTTTGACGGGGGTTTAGAAATTGTGAATAGACGATTCAGAAGTCAACTTGCTGCATTTTAGTGAAGAGTAGGCCCCCTAGCCTGGGGCTAACCTTAACCAACTTGCAACCTAATAAAATCCATGGCATCACCACCACCGGCCTCTGTATTCTGATGCTTCTCTAGATTTGACTTGTTATTCCAAGCAGATATTTAGTCCCTCCCAAAGAATTGGGGTCATTTTCTGGATTAAGAAGCTTCCTAACTAAACAGATAGTAATTTGTTAATATTGAAGATATGATAAACTAATAAACCTCAACATATCAATTAAGAGGTATCTAAGGGTCAAGAGAGAACTTATCATCTCTTGATATCCTCCTACCAAAGAAAGAAATGTTCTCTTCACGTAAATCACATTAGACAATGTTTACCATGTGAATTAAATGGCTTGCCAGAATTGAGATTCATATAATCTACACAAACCAGATCTTTGTTGATATTTTCAGGGTAATTGGAAAAGACTAGAAGCAGAAAAGAAACAGGAAATCTCAACTTGGTCACGAATTACTCCTAACTGGGCCATCAAACAAAGATTCTATCATTTCGCTTGCCCATGACTGAGCTGATATCAGCTATGATCATGGATCTTTATCATTGACAGGATTGAGTATAGAAGAGGGGTGTGGGCCAACCGAGCTCAGACCATCTGTTTTGCCCTATAGAAGTAAAGGGTTCAAATCAATTTCCCATTTTAATGTGTGGAAACCAAATTCAGCAAAAGCAAGAAATAATGATGTTCAGGCTATAATGCACTAAAATCAAAGAGCTATTGGACAATTGTGTAAGCCAATATTTGTGAAATCAGCTCTAGCCTAAAGTAAAGCTATAAGAAAAAAAAAAAAAGGAAAAAGAAAGGGAGAGATCATTTGCGGAATATATAGCAATTCTTTCAAAGTGTTTGACACATCAAGTGACTAAAACACTGACATAGAATAATTCACCCTCTACTACTTATCACTTTATATTTTGCTTCGTTAACCCTCCCCAAACATTGCTTCCCATGTAATAGTAAGATTACTTGCTTGTCCTGCGTGATTGACTCATTCTCCTTTATTTTGGCCATCAACTCATTCTCCTTTATTTTGGCCATCAACTCATTCTCCTTTGAACCAATTGTTAATCATGAAAAACATGGATTTATTCTTTCCGTTGATGTTGATGTTTTTGCTATTGAAATGACAGTCATTGAATAAATATAAGCTACATGATTATTTCCCTTTAAGGCATTAACTTTCACTGCAATTTTCCAGTCTAGAAGTCCAAGTTTCTAAAGCTTCTTGCAAACAGATTTTGAATCAGAGATTTATTAACACAAACCTTGTAATAGAACAGCAAGCATCCCACGTAGGGTCCCCATTGTTAGAGAGTAGGTAATGTACGTCTTTCCTAGCAAAAAAAGACACAATATGATGATTGTACGGGGTCATATGGCCAGCTAGAGTGCTTGGAATGTTGTTCAGGAGTCAGGAAAGAGTACACACAAGATCAGCTCCATAAAAATGTATCCCTTCAGTGCATGGACTCTTTTGATCAAATTTCTAAAGGCATCTACCATTGTTGGTGCACACGTGAAATTTCTTGTACAATACTGAACACTGGTACATGGTATTCCAGCCATGGGCCCCTACCCTGATCGTATATGCAAAAGAGGATAATAAAAACATGCAAAGAGCAATCTAAAATCTGAATAAAGAAATCTCAACCAATTTGGAAAATTACCTTTGGATTTATCCTTTGTTCTTTCCTCTGTAGTCCTTGCCATTGTTTATCTCGTGAGGCTGCCTATATGATCACCCAATTTTACCTTGCCGTCCTGGAAGCAGTTTCCATAAACCAAAGTTTACCATGTTGAACTAAAGTTTTATTAGCAAAAAGTGGGAGAGCCTTTTTTTACTGTTTTTAGAACTTTTTATGTGGGTTCTAAAATGCAAGTCCACATGATTGATATGGAAAATTTACTTCATGAAGATACATTATGCAGATAACGCAGGAAGGGTTTATTATAATTTTACTTAGTCCTTGGAGATACTGATTCTCCTAAGTTGTTGCTCTTCCTTTTTGTCCTACTTGATTTTGTGGTTCCTAAGGAGACAAATCATTAAAATTCTTAAAACACATTGCCAAGATTTCCATGCCAACTGGCGCTACCCCACCCCTGACCCCCTCTCCTCTGCTTATAAAGAGCTGCTACTGTAGCCTCTTTACTCAGCAATTCATCCCCTTGATCATAACCTCTTTGCTATCCTTTCCTCTGCATCTTCCCCAACCCATTTCCTTACTTTCTACTTTGAAGAATTACCTGTTAAGAGTGATACTTCCTGTCCCAAGAAATGGCATCAAGTTCAATGTCTTCTCGGGGTTCTGGCTCCTGGACTGCTGAGGAAAACAAGGCTTTTGAGCAGGCTCTAGCCGTGTATGACCAGGACACACCTGACCGTTGGTACAATGTTGCCAAGGCTGTCAGGGGGAAAACCCCGGAGGAGGTCAAGAGGCACTATGAGCGTCTCGTGGAAGATGTCAAGCACATCGAGTCAGGCCAAGTGCCCTTCCCCAATTACAGGACTGCTGGAGGGAGTAACAATGGAAACATGGCTAACGAGGAGAAAAGGTATTATGCTTAAATGAAGAGAAATCATTCACCTATAACAATATGAACCTAAAGATTTAACTACCTAATCTTATCACCCATTCAATAAAATTTAACCTTTTCTATTGGTCTTGGTGAATTTATTATATCTCAACATTTTATAGGTATGTTATCCCACAGTTATGATTGTATACAAAGCAAACACACAGCATCTTCATCATTTAGGCTGACCTGGTTCATTTCCTGCAGGATGAAGAATCTGAAGCTCCATTAGACTCTGGATTTCCCATTGCATCACCTGCAATAAAGACCTATTATCATGCTCCAAATATGAGTTATATGGTCACCCTATAAATAGTAGTATAGTAGCAGAATAATCAGTACCAGTGTCTCTATCTACTCTTTTCATTTCCAGTTGTCATCTCTGTTTTTCTTTCCACTACTAAATGTATTCAACATATAGAGGAAGAGAGGCAGAAAATGTCTCTCAATTCCTCACGTGTTTTCATGGTGTAAGAAAGTACGTTGTTGAATAATAAATATATAATGCATGCTTTGTTATCACAGTACTTGCATTACAGTAAGAAATGGGATAAATTAACTTTCAATAATTGAAGAAGACAAAGTGATCTTACCTTGAACCCTATTTTTATCTGCAAACAGAAAGAAAGAGAGAAGAAGAGATAGAGTAGAGGCGGGAAGTTAAATAATTTAAAAGTTTAATTAGGCAAGAAAACTGGGTAAAGGACTTAGGAACCACATCTTGCCACATGGCCAGAAAGAACACCACCTCCTATATTGCCTCCAAGGCATATGTTCCCATCACTTTTCTGTTTGCTGCTATTTTTCTTCTACTTTCCATTTC
>BPVZ01000162.1:148834-159028 GCA_020521535.1 Rubroshorea leprosula | reverse complement strand
TACTTAATATTAATATTAATAATATTATTAATTTTTATATTTTTATATATTTATGTAAAATGAAAAAACCTTCCAGCCGTACATTAAAAAAATCCTTATTTTTGGAAGAGATATTTATGATAAGGGATAAGTACGGACACATGGTTGGTGAGGGTGAGATTAAATGAGATATTTATTTAAATGAAGGCATGATGGGCACACTTCCACTTTCTGAAAAACTGCATAGTGAGCAGGGTTAATTCTTTAAATTTAAAAATTAACAATGAATTCAATTTTTTAAATATTGATAATATCATGTTTTTAGTTTATAAGTTTATATTTTTAAATATTAATTTTATTTTTGTTATGTCTAACCGGCATTAATATGTTTATGTTTATAGTTAACTTTTATAAAGATATATATTTATTATTATAAGTTTAAAATGATACATAATATAATTTAAAATATAATATGTACTATACTTATAATAAAATTAATATGCATGTTAATATGGTACTAACAATCTTAATTAATACTTATTATCATTAATTTAAAAAATTTGAACTTTTTATAATATCAAATAATTAATTTTTAATGTAACAAAAATTTCAAAAAAGAAAAAAAAATGTGTATTGTAATGAATTCTTGTGGAAAAAAATTGTAAGACGTTGAAATATCTCTTTTAAGTTTCATAATTATAATTATAATTAGAAAAAAAAAAAAAAAGAAAAAAAACCAACAACAATAACAACCCTCAAAAGGTGTGCATTTGTGGAGATTTCTGCATGGTCTTTTCCTTGTCGTACGTATTTCTGCAAAACTGCAGCTTTCATTATTGCGGGCAGAGGCGCAGGGTCTATACCATAGTGACTCAGACCTGATCTGTTATGGGTCTTGACCCAGTCCATAAGCAATACTGGGCTTTAGAGAATTGGGTTTTATTCTTGGGCTGACTACTTTTGCTTCCTCACTCAGCCCATGGTGTCGCCTTTCAAAGTGGTCTTTCGAAAGGGAGGATGTGATGTGACTCTAGTCTACCTATAACAACACATCACTTGTTTACATGATAGTATTTTTGTAATTTATATTTTAAAAGTGTAGGTTAAAAATATTTTTTTATATTAAATGTGTCTAAAAATATAAAAATTAATATTAATTTTAATGTCAAATGTCAAATGAATTTAATTAAATAATTAATAAATTAAAAATTAGATTTTTGTTTCTTTAATATAAATTTATAATCAAAAAGTATATTTATTAAATTTTTAGATAAACCTAAAAATTTACTTCTCATTTAATAATTCATATTTTATAAGTAAATATAGTTTATATTACAATTATTGTTTTGTAATATTAAACATCAATACACATTAACAGAAAGGGAATGAATTTAAATATATATAAAATTTGTAATAATCTCAATTAATTCCTTTTTTTTTTAAATTTTAAATTATGAAATAAGAACCAATTCTTTTTCATATTTTAATTTATCTTACATTTATGACATGTAACTCAAATTAAAAAATTTTTATTTCCACAAAAACTATATTAATTGGTTCTTTAAACATGAAATCACATTAAAAGAATGAACCATATTTTTACAATATTTGGAATTGAGTTTGGTTTATACATCTTACTATATATGATCTATATGATGAGAAGATTCTCTAGAGTTCAAATATGAAACAACTACTTCAAGTTCTAACTTTTAAAATTGTACTTGCGTGTGTTTATATTTGATTAAAGAAATACAAAAGGTTTTAAATTGTCAACTAATAAAGTTGATAAATTTTTTTTGAAGAATATGTAGATATGACTTTAAATTGGATCGATCTTCACCAAGTGAAAGGGGGGAATTAGAGAAGAATGTTGTATGCCAAGTTATTAAACGTGCTGAAAAAGGAGGCAAAAGGGCTTTTAGCAACTTGACGTTGATTAAATTCCACCATAATGCATGTTTGTACCAGTTCTATTCCATCAAGAGTTCCCAACCATTAAAAGCTTAATTTATAAGCTTCCGTATTACAAATGGGAAATGTCAAAGCTAATTAAGTTTCAATCTCGTACCATAGCTGAAATCAAAGCTAACTAAAAGAATAAAAACATTTTTGTAGTCAATGGAAAAGAAGTTCTCCAGCTACAAAAGGAGAGATTAAAAGTCTTCGGGGGCGCCGTATTGCATTGACTAATTCTTTTTTTTTTTTCTTTCTATATAAAACTAGTTGTGCTGCACTTGGACTTTCAGATCTAATAATATCAAGTCATATTTAAAATGGTTTTTTTTTTCGAATAACGATTTGAACCTAATTTTTGCAAATATGTTAAAAAAAAAAAAAATCAAAGTCCTTGTGCTAGTGCGTATTTAGGTGGGTGGATATATATAAGTTGAAAGTAAGGGCCAAGTTTGGGTGGTTAGGCAAAATCCCGAATGTTCTAAGTTTGATTTTGCATTAATGGATGTTGAAATTTACACGTTTTAATAGAAAATTCATACCATAAACAATTTTTTCTTTTTCAACAAATAAAATTTATTAATTGAATTAAATAACATAATTACATGTGTAGAAAGAAAAATCAAGAGGAGAAGTTGACTTTGATGTAAATGAATAATGAAAATTCTTTAATTATAATATTATATAAAGTTATAAATTTATAATTATAACTATAATATTAACTAAATATAATATAATATTATAAGTAAACATTTAAATAAAAAAATTAATTATATAATAACACATTAATTATATTATAAATTTATAATATTATGAAGTATTGTGATTATAATATTTTTAATGAATTAATAATAGAATTAGTATATATAAGAGCAATAAATGAAGAAACATGGAGTGACAAGATTGTGAAAGAAAACATGGTGAGCTTCCTGCAGAAAGTATACATGCCTTTGTTGCATGGGGTGATGAAGATGGCCGGGGTTAGACCCCGGGCAATAGAGATCGAACCAGGGACGGTCATCAACACATGGGTTCCGATTGAGACCGGAGAAAAGAAAGTCGATGACAAGCCTGCGGTGGTCTTTCTGCATGGCTTTGCAGCGGATGGTATTCTTACGTGGCAATTCCAGGTGTTAGCACTAGCAAAAAACTACGCGGTCTACGTCCCGGATCTCCTCTTCTTCGGCGGCTCCATCACCGACAAGACAGACCGGTCTGTTGGCTTTCAGGCAGAGTGCATGGCCAAGGCGTTGAGGCAGCTGGGGGTGCGGAGGTGTACTGTGGTGGGGTTGAGCTATGGCGGGATGGTTGGCTTTAAGATGGCAGAGATGTATCCTGCCCTGGTGGAGTCCATGGTGGTTACCGGCTCAGTTATGGCCTTGACTGAGTCCATAAGCAATGCTGGGCTTGAGAGAATTGGGTTCTCTTCTTGGTCTGAATACTTGCTTCCTAAGTCTGTCCAGGGTGTCAAAGTGCTCTTCCATACTGCTTGTTACAACTTTCCGTGGCTGCCTAATTGCATTTTCAAGGACTATTTAAAGGTACGAAAAACTGTTTTGTATCCGTTAGCTAATTTTTTTTTTTTTTTTAAAATTAAGAATCAGTACCAGTGTTTCTATCTCAACTAGCTCTTTTCTAAGTATTCCATCAGCTAATTTTTTTTTTCTTTCCCTTTTATAATGATGACAGACCATGTTTAACAACAGAAAGGAGAAAAATGAACTTCTACAGGCCTTGGTGATTAGTGATAAAGAATTTTCTATCCCTAATTTCCCTCAGGTATTTCCATATTTAATTATTTGATCACAGACCCCAGTTTTTTATATTAATTCCTTTTTTTCTTGGGATTTGTATAATTAATCTTTTACAACACTTGATCAATGACAAATGTTGCAGAGGATACATCTGTTGTGGGGAAAGGATGACAAGATTTTTGACATGGATACTGCCTATAACCTGAAAGAGTGAGTCTCCTGAATATACCATATCCCAACCATCTTGTGCCTGTAATTAGATGTCCTAAAGTCGGGATTTCCTAAATTTCTGCACACTGTTTAATTAATTAGTTTGAGAACATTCTGTGTATACAGGCAAATTGGAGAGAAAGCAGTAGTGCATGCTATAGAGAAATCTGGGCATCTTGCTCCAATGGAGAGACCGCGTGTCTATAACAAGCAGCTAAAGAAAATTTTGACCTGTTTATGGGAAGAGAATGCTTGCAAAAACTAGTAGACCTTTTGCTGTATTTTCTGTGATTGATCCGTTGTTGATTTTCACTATATATTTATTTGTAATTCTTTTATTATTATTATTTTTTCATAGAGTTTGAAATTCATTGTTTTGGAGTAATTAATAAAGCGTGGAGACAAGAATGCCCAGATTTAAAATATTGGGACCAGTGGTTGGGTTAATCCTTGGTTTTAATCATTTTTTTCTGATGTACCTGTTGATGAATGGATCTATAATGGCTTTGGAAATAGATATTTTCATTTATAATTATTAACTAATCACAGAAGAAGAATAACCTCAATTACATCAGGTAGTAAGGAGACATGATGGTGTGGGGTTTAGTACTGGAAGCAAGATGTAGATTTTCTTGTGTTCTTCAAGTCTTGAAGATGATAACCCCTGCTGAAGATTGGACTTCACTGCAGTTTAAGATACCTTCTCAGCCTGTAAAGCAAACAAGTAACATCATATATTTGTCCACACTAAATAAAAATCTTGATTGCTTAGGTTTTAATTTCTGACCTTGTTGTTGCATATTTTAAATATTAAGACTGGGAATTTTTTTTGGATGCAACCTAAAAGTAGAGCTCAAGTGGATTATCATTTAAGTGAGAAGGGTAACAGGATAAGAAGCTAAAGTGATCAATTTGTAGGCAAACTGAAACTGAAATATCAGGTGGACCAATTGACACTTTCACTATTCCTAACTGCTTTGTTTTGGTTGGTCTGCTCTTCCCTCAATTATGGCACAATGCCGGCGAGTATATGGCAATCTGCAGAGTTTCACTGTCCTGTAATGCCTAACAACAAAACAGTGCATGATGCATGATGATAAAGGAAGTCTTTGTGTTTAGCATTACCTTTCTTCTTAATCGCCATTGATGCTGCTATCAGAGGACTTGTAGTTGGGGATGGGAATGCGGCCCGCCTCAATATGCTTGAGGTCTTCA
This sequence comes from Rubroshorea leprosula, assembly GCA_020521535.1. Taxonomy (NCBI): domain Eukaryota; kingdom Viridiplantae; phylum Streptophyta; class Magnoliopsida; order Malvales; family Dipterocarpaceae; genus Rubroshorea; species Rubroshorea leprosula. Next base: position 153,917 of record BPVZ01000162.1, on the reverse strand, counting down.
ATAAGGATTTCGTAGTGCCTCTTGACTTCCTCTGCTGTTTTCCCACCCACAGCCTTGGCAACATTCTGCCACCGGTCTGGGGTGTCCTTGTCATACAAGGCCAATGCCTTTTCAAACAGTTTGTTCTGCTTTGGTGTCCAAGACCCTGCGTCTCTAGACTGTAGGGAGCCTGAAGCCATCTCCTGTTAGAGTTTTAAAAGATGGTGAAAGAGATACAAGAAAAGGGAAAAAAGAGGTGGGTTGTGCTTGGAGATGGAGAGGAATGCTCTATTTATAAGCAGGGGAAGAGGGTAGTGGTGGTGGAGTGAAGCCAGTGGGGGAATCTACGTTGAGAAAAGGAGACATCAGATCTGACCCCGTTAATACTTTCTTTGATACATGAAAAATGAAAGAGTTAATCTGTTTAGTTATTGCAGAGGTATGAATAGTCTAATCTTGATTGCGGAATTAACATTTTGAAGTTAATCAATACTAACCCCCTAACCGCTTGTTGGTAAAATGCAGAGCCAATAGATCTTTTGCACATTGGACTCAAATTCTTGGCATCAGATGAGCTGACATATCTTTTCTGACTTAGAACAAGAAGCCAAGAATAGTGTTGATGCAGGGATTTGATTCTGTTCAGCACCTTGGAATTGGAGTTTCGGATCTTTGCCTTGAACAACATTCCAAAGAGCATCTAGCTGGATCCCCCTGCAGCCATGCCATGAATTATGACTCAACACTTTGCCTTGTTTTATTGCTAAATCATGTATTTCCCTGCAGAGTCAACAGGTGATGAAGTTTGGATAAGACTTCAAAGGTGGATAAGGTGTTGATTGGTGGAAGTGAAGTTATCTTTCATATCATTGCATGAGTTCAGTCTCTTTTGTTCTATGCATTGTCTTCTGGTTGCTTTGAGATCAATCTAAATGTTTCTAATTTCCTGTTTGATTCATGATCATTTCAGGATCCTAATTAATGTTATTGTGAAAATCTAAGAATCACCTCTTATATGTCTCTTATGGTGCGACCGAATGGTTTGAGCACGAGACTTTTAAGATGGAGTTTCATGTTACATACCCTAATATATATATGATGAAGAGTGGAATCAAAAAATTTATCTGCTAGTGTATAATCTACCGTCATATGGACCTAGAAAAACAATTCAAGGAGTATGACCGTATGTACAAAGAAATTGCAATGACATAAAAACAAATTGCAACTTCATAAAGAAAATGTATCATATAACTTTTTGCATGTCTGATGATGTACCCCCTCTCATTTCATTAATTTCTCTCCACCTGTTTCAAGATCCAAACTGAAAACTAATTTCAACATCTTATCAATTGCAACAACCCTTAGAGGCAAATAATGCATTACATGTATGTATGTTATAATATAAATCAATTTTTGTCATAATCTTGAGGACCATAGCACAAATTAAGATGAACTGGTCCATGAAAGTAACAATAGCTAATGAAATGATAAGGATTCTTCATAGCCACCCAAATCATATAAATGCAGCTAGTTGCCCTCCAATTCATGATCAGATAACTCAGTATATATGTTTTCTGTCGAAAGTGCACATAATTAAAATAATTTCTTTGGCTGATAAAAAAATCACTTTTAATTTGAGCAATCACATCACATCACAACAGGATGAAAAATGAAGATGAGAATTTCCTATCTGTTACGTAAGATCAAAAGCAAGCACTAGCCTTGGATTCCAAGATACATCCTTGAGTTGATTCCATTTCTTAGATAGTTAGATGGTCCTTCCAAACAAGTTGAAAGGGACCATGGAAAGTTCTTGTGAACTGTAAGAGACTATGTAGTCTTGTTTCTCAAGAATCAAACAAACCTCTAAACGCCAATTTCTGTATTATCATTTTCTGTATTAATTGTCTGTTTATGGTCATGGATTGATGAAAGGGTTCTGTGACTTTTCAAGAGGCTAAGAAGATGACACATCTGGTCCAAGCAAATCCCTGGAAAAAAGCACAAGATTTTTGGTTTTGAGAGGGAATCTGTGACTCCAAATAGAGAACTTGTTCTTTCGGTGCCGTGATAAGTAGATAAATGTTACCTTCTTTCTCTGCCAACCAAAAGGGAATCACTCTATTGTGTTCATGGATATTTACAGATCCAAACAAACAAAAAATTAAAAATTCACTAGTATTTATTTGGGAGAATTGCACTTTAATTACTTGTGATTTGAGATAAATGTATATAAAAACTTGAGATTTTAAAATAAGCACATTACAAACTTGTGATTTTAAGTATTTACAAATAAAATTTAAAATATCAAAATTTACATATAAATACATAAAATTTGCACTTTTTTACAAATAATCATTTAAAGTTTCTTATACGGGAAGAGAGAGGGAGGGTATTGGACATTCCTTTTCAAATTAAACGAGTCCTAAATTCTTGTAATACCTAATTTAAAGCTCACTAAAAAGGAAAAAGTGGAAAATAAATATAAATACATTTTTAAGCTCAAAACCTAATCACTGCAATTTTTCATGCACAGAGCCCAAAAATGAATTAAGACCTCATTACCAGGATCTTCCGATTATGGCCCAAAAACATTAAGATCTTGGGTTTTAGACTTTTTTTTTTTTTAAACATATTTGTTAAATTTTGGTCGTAAAATAGCCTTTGTTGGTGGGTCTGACCTTATATCCAACCCAATAATAATCTTGACATCCTATGAAGTACCCCACACCAATATTTTAAAAAAATAAATTTCAAGAGTGAATAGAAAATGAAATTTAAGTATCATATGTAACATGAATAAATATTCTATCAAACGAAAAAAACCTAACTAAACCCCCAAGAATTTGAGTTGTTAATAATAAGTAAATGTTATCTTTTAAATTAGATATATAATATAAATTTTGACATTACATCAAGTTAATATAAAAAATATATTCTTAAAATCATCATAAAAAAAGATAACGATAAAACCTAACTATTTTGTCATGGGATGGAAACTCAATTTAGCTTTTGAAAAATTTTGATCGAGGATCCACTCTCTGTCCTTTTATTTATCTGTAACTTGAAATAATTATGCAACAAAAGACTTGATACATCTCTGGAATTGTGCGTACTTTCTCTCCTTTCCCCACAAGATCAGTACTGCCATGGAAAGGATAGAACAAATAATCTCACCCTTTGTCAAGTCTCTGCTTATCCATCCTATTATTACTGCAAAATACAGCTGGCTCTCTCGAAAATAATCTTGACTTTTGTTTGCACCCAACCAGGCACAATCATAATCCCTCAGGACTCATTTCCCCACCAACTTTACAGTTGTAGGATCCCACGTTTTCTTGCCCAATCACCCCCTCCCAAAGTTTATAATGAGTGTATACTTCTCCTAATGTCACATCTTACATTATTTTAATAATCTTTGATTTTGGATTAAGATGGGAATGCCATAAAATCTTGTAATAGAAATCCTTGAAATAATTGTGTACATTTAAGTTACTAATTTTCACCTAAGGAAATGGGTTTGTTTTGTGGCTAGAAAAAAATTCGTGGGAACATGCCCATATGGTCTTGTGGTGTGGGAATATGAAAGAATTCCACTTGGGTAATCAATGGTCTCCCAATTGCATGTCATCGATCACCTTATCTTTCTCACCCAAAACAATCTTTAACTTTGCCTCAACATACCCACTACAAGAATTCCTGTTCAAACATATAATATTTTTCTCAGGGCCTTCATGTCTTTGTTTCATAATGTTTGTTCATGTGAAAATGTCTATGGTACTGCATACTAATCTAAAATACATCTCAATGCTTGCTTCCAACAAAATGGATTATTTTTTTATTACGGATTTTTTTTTTATCTTTATTATGTCTTAAATCTTGAGTGCATTCATAAATTTTGTAGAGGCATTCCATACCCTTTTTTTTTTTTCTTTTCCAAAGCCTAATGTAATTAATTCATTGATTTTGCATTCTATATATTTCCCTTGCCTTTGAAAAACTGATCATTTGTGAAAGACAGGCTCACTGAACCCATCCCTCCTGGTCAAATTTCGAGCGACTGATCACGATAGTTACAACCAACATTAGACTAACTTGTGAATTCTCAATCACAGTGTCCAAACTTAAAACCTCTGCCTGTGTTTTAGGGATTTTCCAGTTGTTAAATGCAATGAACAAGACCAAAACCCGTAATTGTCATAACAATTCTTCAAGTCAAAGTTTCCATACTTTCAAATTTAATTTTTAAAATGAGTGAAAAAAAAGTTTGAAAAAGAATGAACTTTTCTCCGTTATGAACGTTAGAAAAAAAACAATAACAGCATAAAACATGCGCCCCAATTCACACATTTTAAGCATTGTCCTTGCCTTGCCACTGAGTCTTCTCTCGGTACACGCATATATGAATCTATAGTTGGCAACAACAATAAAACAGCAAATAGGGTGAAGGGCAATTGAATTTTCGGGACAAACAAGACGCAGTAGAGAAGTCAAATCTTTCGTCAATGAGATTAGCTGGGGATTAGATCATATCACTCCCCAAGCTGGCTGGAATCTAGAGTTTCTGAGTTTGTGCGTGTGTTCTTCGGATAAAGGGCTTATCTGCATGTTTGTGTCTCCAACTTTGCTTCACTGTCACCATTATCTCATCTTTCTTTTCTCCTCCTTGGGTTGGAACTTGGAAGGATAAAGGCATTAATTTACCCAATAATAATAATAATAATAACAACATGGTAAAGTAAAGTTTTCTTCCTTGGATTAGTACTTTGCAGGTAACTGTATTAATGGAACTTGGAAGGATATGCAGATAACTAGTTTTTAGAATTAATTTGTTTGTAGGTGCGTAAGGTTTTAAATAGGATTAAAATAGACCAAGATTTTCTTATTTTAGAGTTCATATTATATTAAATTGTAAAATAAAATTTATTAAATGAAAGGAAAAAAACTTTTAATGTTAAAAAGTTTATCTTATAAAATCATTTAAATTGTATGATTTAAATTATATAATTTTTTTAATTTTTATGAGTCAATGTGCATGGATATGTGAGACCGACTTTTTTTTATTATTATTATTATCATAATTTCTTAGTTTCTAAGGTAGGTT
>BPVZ01000162.1:77324-89341 GCA_020521535.1 Rubroshorea leprosula | reverse complement strand
TTGATGTTTAAAGAGATATTAATCTCAAGATACTTATAAATTAATATTGTAGATTGTAATATTACTCGGTACATATTTAACTAAAAATTATTTAACTAATAAATAAATAAATTTTGAATTCTTTTAATTTATGTTTTAAGAATATAAGTTAGAAATATAATAAATATATTTTTATTATAAATTTTTGTTAAAAAAGTAAAAATTGACATTTAATTTAATAACTATCTAATTAAATATATCTGTTTAACACCACTAGTACTAAAATTAATATCAATTTTTATATATCTTTGAATATATTTATGATAAAAAATATTTTGAAAAGTATAAATTAAAAAAACCCATAAAATTTTCTTTATTTTTTGTAGCCTTCAATTTCCCCTTTGATTAGTAGTGAATGAGATTTTTCACACTTACCATATTTTTAGCTAGAGAGAAATAAAAAGAAAGAAAATTATATTCTTCTATTTTTCCCCATTCTCCTCCACTCCCTTCCATTTTCTTAAATAAATAATTAAATTAAACAAACAAAATAAAAATATTTTTTTCCTCTCTTTCTTTCTAATTCTTTTATAATTAAATAAAAAAAAAATTTTCATCCCCCTTTTTCTTTTATATTCCTTTCAACCTAACCATATTATTAAATTAAATAATGCACCGAGGCCATTTGTTCCTTTGCTGCAAGTTGAGGATTCCAAGTTGGGGGCTTAGTTACCACAGTGGGGGTCAGAATGAGGTTGTCTGCACCGTACACGTGTCCACTGACAAATGGCGGGAACAGTGCAAGATCCAAGAATTCCTCTCAGCCGTCAGTTTCTGGATGTCTGCATTGCAGAGCGGGTGCAAGGGTCCGACTGATGAATGGGCCCACAGAAGAGGTTGATTGATAAGTGGAGATGGGTATGGATCCGTAGAAGATGAGACAGATTGGGCCCTCTTTTGGGGAGCTGATAAGGGGAACCGTCCAAAGCCCAATAAAACTCAAACAAGACTAACATGACAAAAACTTTCACATGGCATACAATTACAAATGAATGGCTTCGAAGATTTGGATGCTATTATCTCTGAACCACGAACGCAAGTTACAAGTTGCCTATGAGAAACAAGAGCATGTTCCATGGGCTTATTTCAAAGATCTAGTCATGAAGTGAGAGCTCGAGAGAGAAGAAACTTCAACATGACCATACAGAAACTGACCTTCACTTGTTGGTACATTGAATTTGAGAGTTAGTTGTCCAGTATTGTAAAATTTGGAATTGTATTCATGGCCTTGAAACCAAATCAAAGTTTTATGGTTGGTGAATGACAATTCGTCAATATTGGTTGATTGACACCAATGACAGCTCAGTTTTCTTTACACAAAATTTCAAATTTAAGTATTATAAATAAAAAGATAAGCATTGCAATTCAATTCTAAATTAATCAAGACTTAATGCGTTTCTAGATACTAGGAGTAGGTACCAAAAAAACTACTAGTTGGTTGACACCATGTGATACCAAACCATGGTTCTCTTAGCTTTTACCCTAGCAACTTCTACTTTCAGTCAGCAACCATAAATTAAGTAGAATGCTTAGGCCCATTATAGAAGGAACCATTCAATTTCTAGCCAGCCTGCGCAGGATGCAGGAAAACCACAAATTTCCAAGCTCATCCCACATTCTTCGGCACAGATAATAAAGCCATATTAATAAAATAAAAAATAAAAAATAAAAAAAAAGGGAAAAAAAAAAAGAAAGGAAAATGTATGGCATGTGCCATGTAGAAGTTAAGATGAAATCCAATATAAACACTATTCAATCTGATGAACAGAAAACTATAAATAAGCTAAAATTCAACAAGGAATGTTCAAGAAGTCTGATAGATTCCATAAAACATGAAATGAAATATGACAGCTAAGGCCTGGCCAGGATGTCTAGAACAGTAGTTGCAAAAAATCAAGTCACACTCAGCAAGACTACATAAAACTAGTTGATTGAAGATCTAGGTATTAGTGGCCCTGGTGTAGATCTGCTGGCTTGCATGGGCTGACACCAACCTGATCAGCCCTCTTGCCATGAGTTCTCTTATAGCCTTCCTTGCAAGAGATCCACTAATCTGTAAGATACATACGATACAGAGTGAGACAGAAACATAGATCATGGTTCTCACAAAATAAATCTAAACCATACAATGGTGACAGGATGCAACTACAACCCAAAATAACAGAAAAGTCTGGCATAATATAGACTTCATACAGCACCTAACATGGTAATCAAACATCAAATGTTCACAATTAACACCAAAGGAACCTTAAACCCCCATTTAATGCTTCACATGTCCTCGCATGCCATTTGAAGTCATTAAATTGTCATAAGTCTTCTCTGTTAAGACTCCTTACAGTAAAATGGACTAGCCTTTTACATGAGATGACCTACAGCTACAGCAACAGAACCCTATCATGCAGGGGTAAATTCCTTCAGGCTACCCATATGATTCTACCAGCAAAGTTAATAATTGAACATGCAACAATTTTTTTTCAAAAAACAATAAAAATGGGCCAGCAAAATATTCTTCTTTTCAAATTTCATAATAATTTTTAACAGACAATAAGTCAATAACTCAAACTATTTCATACCAATTTGTATATAACTACTTAAACAACCACCAGCCAAATGCCAAACTATTGTATCAAAGCAACAAACTTTCAACTATACTATGTAGTTTCTAAGAGCAGTATACAATTCTGAGAAAATAAAATACTATCCAAAATCAGAATATCTATGCAACTATAATTAAAGAATAAAAAAGGAAAAAAGAGAGAGACAAAATGAAATACCCTCAAGCGATCAGAGAGAACAGATGGGGTAATGAGCTTGTATTTTGGTGCCTCAGAGAGGAGCTTGTCATAGGTTGCCTGGTCAAACAGCACCATGTTGTTCACCTTCTCCTTCTGCTTTCCCTTGCTCCACTTCTGTTACCACCAAAACACAAAAAACCCAATACATCTTACCAATTAAACTCAAAAACTTAAGAATTTTTAAAGCATAACACACAATAAATCAATGCAAAAAATCACAATCATTTCAAATACAAAGGAAATCCAACCCACGTGCATAAATATCTCAAATTAGTATTTTATCTGGGAATTTGCAAGTTTTGAAGGTAGAAAGTTACCTTTTTCTTCTGCTTTCCACCTCCAGATTTCGCCGGCTTGGAGGACGGAGGAGGGGCTTTATCCTTCTTCGGAGCCTGCAAAACGGAAAGAAAAAAATATCAATCTTTTCCAAATCCGAAGCCAAATTTCCTCAATCTAGATAGCAAAGAGTAGAAAATCAGCAGCATTCGCTAGGGTTGGATGGTTTACCATTCGATCTGAGCAGATACACAAATGGGGTAGAGGAGAGAGCCGGCGGAACTACAAGACGATTGGTGGGAGATGCAAGGGCTTATAAATAAACCCTAGTGTCTCAAATAACCCTAAACTAATACGATATCGTTTTAAATTGTTTGGACTAACACCTGGATCAGCTGGTTCTGGGCCGATCCTACTCCTGTCCTGGGCTCAGATCCAAAAATGGTAGCCCAAGACTGGCCCCAGTTGGGCCGGGGCCGTTAGCCAGCACTGCTAAAGCAATTGAGAAATATCTGGCTGGAAATAACGAACTTCTGTACATGGGAGCAAGAGAAAATTGTTTGCTTAGGCTCAATGCAGCTGAACTCATTGCAGTATGATTGAGCTAAGGGTTAGGATTGCTGCACTGTAACTTTTTTCAAGTTTCCATTTTAGCTTGCTAACATCTCAAAACTAATCTCTCATCAAATTGATCAGAAATAAGTGTTTATATTGAAATTAAAGGATTTATAAGAAATTATTTTTTTCAGAGATGAAACTTTAATTAATAAGAAAAAAAGTAAATTTATTTGCCAACTAAGTTATAATTTTTTGGGTCTTGATACGTGTAAGTAGATATCCTGATGCAAAAGTAAATTGAAATGGGAATCAGAGAAAGTCTAAATCTTATTAAGCAAAAACAAGTTCAACATAAACTGGACATTATACTCACAATACAATATCAAAGATTACACAGGAGGATACTTCAGTGCACCCTTTCATTTTTTGGCCAGTATCAGCTAGTATAACTCCAACTGATACTTTATTACAAAGTAACATACCACACACAATGAACACACTGATGAGAGCGTACGATCATCTTATTTTAGCAGGATTGCTTGGTACTGATAATCATTTGACGAATCAATACTTAATTACTAATTACGGGCATGGTGATATATATAGCTGTTTTTCTTCTATTGATCAACAAAATTTGCAGGAACAAGCCCGTCCAATAAACCTGTCGATCTTACATTCTCCACGCTTGGCACCCTCCCATTTCCCGCATTGATTTGCACAGTGGCTAGAGAAGCCACAGAGACCAGACCAAGTTTTGCTCCTCCTTTCACATTTTGCTTCTACCATCCTCAGCTCTGCATATATATAAGTATTTGATCATCAGTAGGTGCATGCAAAAGATACATAGTTGATCAAATGTTACATTAACGCAAATTAAGATACGTTTGCACCTGTACTCTCGAGAGAAGGATGAGTATGAAGAAGAATGCAACAAAATAAATGGATTTAAGAGTCTTATAGAAGTAATAGATGCCATGTTTTTGTAGTTAAACTCGTCTAGTGGTTTGGACTTGGATGAATAAGATGTGGGATTAGAGGGTATTTATAACCATACCAAGTTTGCTTGATACTTAGATATGGTCAAATTAATCATGCTAAGAATAAGAACAAGATTAATTGGTGCAACTTCTATTGAAGTTCTAAGCACTTGCATGAATAATTAATTCTTAAGTACTTAATTATTTAGTGATTTCATAATTTGACATCCTTAATTTTTGAGATTTTTGTTTATTCGTTTGTCTCTTCACTAATTGGCATTTTTTATTAATTAAACACATAAAAATATTTAAATTATAAATAATAATAAATATTAATAATTAGATATTTGATATTAATTATTTACCATATTTAAACCACTACTCTAAACACTCAACAAAAAAGTCCATAAAATTACTCTTTTTTCCCTCAAATCATGGAATTGTCCTTGTATTGTACCTACCCCCTTCCCTCAAATTGTCCATGTTTAACAACCAAATAAGACAAAATGGGGAAAGATCCAGAGAAAACCAGTTCGTTAGAGATGTATTGAAGGGGCCGAATTGGTATGGAAAATAAGCAAGGAATACATTAATTAGCTAGGAGGACTGACTTATCTTTCCAGCTAGCATTCAAAGGTCAGAGCTTGAAAGTGATGAGGAGATGAAGATGAAGCAATATCATGATGGCATAAATTAAGCATTGGTATACGAGGAAATCACATGAACTTGTTCCTTAAACATAGGTTTGATTCGTTTGAATGCCAAATATACATACGTACAGACATGAATATATTTGTTAAGTTTTTTTTAGTGTATTCCCTTTCCGATTTGGATACAAGATAATAATTAAACTTGCACTTTCCAGCTAATCATGGCCAAATCTTTATTACAGAAAATCACAAGTGGTACTTACATACCATACGTACTACTCAGTACAGAACATTTATCAGCAAATTAAGACAAGTACAAAGTTAACACCAACATATTATTTAATCAACAACAAGGGGGGGACACGTATATGAACGCATGTTTTCAACAGAAAACCATGCATTCCTTAATCTTATTATTTAATTAGGGCAACACTAGACAGAGACATATGAATCAGTTCTTCGACACATGACGCTGGTATTGAGTCTATTGATGGACGCTAACATTTGAATTTTGAAGTAGCAAAAGCATGCAAATCCAAAGTTCTGCCAGTGGCAAGCACCGTGAAATGCTTTCTCCCAGTTCCTGCATTGCCTGTCACAGTTGTTCGAGTTCACGCAGACCCCTGACCATGTCGGGCTCCGCCTCTGGCACAGTGTAGCTTCCGCACCTTGCACTTCTGTACATCCATTCCAAATATATATATAATTGATTTGTTACAATTCTACATTATTATTTTTTTTTTTTTGAAAGGCAATTCTACATTATAATTAATAGTCCTTAATTATAACAAGAAATTATGCATATATAGAGAGATAGCATAATATATCACTTACCGATACTGGCTAGGAGGATAAGGGCGAAGAAGAATATTGCGAGGAAACGAACAGATTTCGCCATTGTTCTTAGTTTATCTTGCCTTGCTCTGTCTTGCCAAAGAAGGAGAACATTAATTAGGGCTATTTATAGGAGAGGAATTGCATGAATTCCGTCAAGCCAGGACAAACAGACAAATGATATACGCTAAAACTAAGATTAAATAAAAAAACGTGGGCCAATAGGATTGATTAATTTATCAGAACTAGGTTAGGAAGAAGATCATATATAATCCATTATGACTTAATTAATACTCCAGATTCCTCTAATTAAATTTTATTATCTTAATTTGACTTTTACATAAACATTAATTAGATGATTTTATATAATAAATTAATGATAATTGAAAATTTTTTATATATGAAATACTTGTTGCGAATTTCTTTTAAATAAAAAATTTAATTATAATTTATTTACTATATAAATTTATCTAACTAAATTTTATGTAAAAGTCAAATTAGAACAATTAAATCTAATAAAAAAATATACTTTATTAAAGAAATACCATGTACAACCGTTGGTGAGGGTTGGGAGATCGATCTTGCGCTTGGAAAAACAGTAATCACATGCATTTTGCTTCCTCCGAGCTTGAGGAGGCCAACCGTTAAATATTCAAGATTGGGTTATCTTAATTTTACTGCCTTTTTTTTTTTTTTATTGGATCCCTGATATGCAGGCTTTGTTGACCAATAAGATATATATATATATTTTTTTGAGCAATTACAGTTACAAGGGGGAGACGGGTTGGGATGCTAATTACTTCCTGGGCTTGATCCCAAGAGCTGGTGCCATACCAGTAAATACAGTTACCCTGGACTGGAACGTGGTTGGCTAATAGGATTGATATTCGAATCAATGAATTCAATGTACCTGAAGACATACGTGCATTTTCTTGAACATCAGCAGGGTTTTTTTTTTTTTTTTAATGCACAAGCTATCAATCTGTGGAGGAGGGAATAATGGATCATTGTAGTTAGTTTTCCATTCATGAAGAATATGATTGCTTTAATTTTTTTGATAACTTAATAAAAAAAATTTTTCCTTTGCTTTCATTACTCTTAACTCAAATATATTGTAAATAACTGAGGCCAAGTATTAATTAATAATTGATTTCTAATGTTCAAAAGTCATGTTGCTTATAAGCTTTGTTCCTAGCATACACCTAAATTAGTAGAGGGCTAAAAGAATCTAGCGTAAGACATCTGAAATTTTAACTTAGAGGAATCCATCAATCAATTTGTAACTATTGGATAGGAAATTAGGAATATTAGCAGCTGCAAAAAATCTTAAGATTCTTCAAAGTGGAACTTGAAATAAATTTACAAAACTGAACTTCTCAATGTAATATCTAACGTGTGCTCAAAGAGGCCTTAGCCTTACCTAAATATATAATATCTTTTGAAAGAGGTCAAAATTACCCGAGAGAATGGAAGTAAAAAACAATTCAACCGTGATAAATAAAGTTTATTGAGAAAACTAACAACAAAACCGACCTTAGCTCAGTTGGTAGAGCGGAGGACTGTAGTTGGCGTAGACTAACAGCTAATCCTTAGGTCGCTGGTTCGAATCCGGCAGGTCGGATTTTTGTGCAATCTATTTTTCTATTTTACAAAATATCTGTGTGCAGCGCATCGTTTGTTTTTCATTAATTATTTATACATTTTCTTTTCTGCAAAGTGTTAAACTAAATTGATTTGATCAATTTATTTTATTTTCACGAGTTCTATTTTATAAAATAAGTGTAGATAAAATATCCTTTCCCATAAAATAAAATAAACGAAAAGGAAAAAAAATAGAAAAGAAAGGAAAAAAATCTCTCCTCCCATAAAGGAAAACAAGAGAATAGATGGATTTTAATTTGTTTTGCTTTTTGATGTTCCTAAGCAAAGAGAATCAAATTAGTGCAATCCACCTCAATTATCTTTAGAATCCAACATGTGTTCTTGGATTCGGAAGGCATGCAATTGGCAAAACCAAAGGCATATATAATACTCAAGAAAATTAGTTAGGAACGATTTTGAAACTTTTTTCTTATATATATAATAAAAAAGAATTAGAACAGAAATGTGGCTCTTGTGTCAATGAATCACCTCCCACCAAAAATGAACACCAAAAGTCTTTGATAGAATGTTCCATATTCCAATTAACCTAAATTCATAAGACACAAGACATTAAACATGAGATTAATTAATATTAATTTGTTGCAATGTCTTCATTTAAGAATCAATTCTTGACTTACAAGTTGATAAACAGGCTGAAATCATGCATGTTAATTAATTAATTTTTGAATGAACAAGATTTGAATCTGGTGCAAAATTAGACCTTATCTATTTACTCACTTTTAAGGACTTTATTAGAAAGAAAACTGGCATTTAAAATGGAAATAAGTACTTCTGACATAATTAAGATTCGAATAGCACCCTGTGTTGTGAATTGGGTAGAGGGACCCGAGTCCACAGCATTTCCTTTCTCCACTTGCTACTTGATTTAGATAATATTATCTTTAATATATTGGATCAAATGGAGCCCGGAGATCTAGCTTATCATTTTAAAGAACTGATACTTTCTGTTAAGCACTTCCGTTCTTTCTAAAACATCAATCTTTCAATATTTCTTCTTAAGTAAGATCCTTTTTTATTGCCCTAATTAAGGTCACAACTTTCAACAAAAAGGAATGCACACCAAATTAGGAGGAACTGAAGAATAAGGGTGCAAATGTCATTTTGTTATGATCAACTGACTAAGATCATAACAAAAGTGTATTAATAAATAAAAGTTTAATATTACAAATTAGAATTTTAAAATATAAATATTAAAATAGATGGAAAGGGATTTAAAATAATAGAAATGAATTTTTTTTTGAGAAAAAAAAAGACTAAATATCCTATCCCATTACATTAAGGGAAGGAAGAAAGTATATATTGTCCTTTAAAACTCAAACTCAGCACCGAAAGTAACCACCCACTAAGGCAGTTACATTGCTTTGAGCGTGGGGGTTGATAGAGGTAGGGTTAAGAATAATGGAAATACTTATAGAGAAAGGGAAATTTCGTTAAATGTCACCATCATTAATCATGGTTTCAAATCAAGTAACAAGGTTTAGAAGTGGGACTTATGCTTTAATAAGGATTTGCAAGATGACTCACCAAACTTCCATGTGGCATCACGGACCTTAAGTAAGGAAACTCCATTATTGAGTTAGTGGATCTTACCCTCTTAGCTTAAGACAACGTAACCAGAGTGGGTGAATAACTGAACTCCAGTTAAAGTTGAAAACTTTACAAAAACAAAGCAGCCTTTACGTAGCATTTTCCTTTTCTTTGTAATATACGTGGCATTTTCTTACAGAGTAAGAAATGTCTTGTAGAATCGCAATGATGTGACATGTTCTGTCTGAACTGCCACGTGTTTACGGTTAGCTAACGGTCTCGTACCCCATATCACTAGCTTGTCATCTGTCTCGTCCTTTGAGTTTTAAATTTTTTTTAATAATTTCTTTTCGATATGAAAAATTATAAGAAATTAAATTTTTTTTAAATTGTTAGGGAAAATCGAATTTTTAATCAATTTAACTAAAACATTTAAAAGTTTAGAAATAAATTATTGAATTTGAAAGTTTAGTTTAAATTTTTTTAATAATTGATATGCTGGCACAAAAATAATATAAATATATTTAATTTAATTATTAAAAATATTTTATAATTATAATTATTAATTTATAATTGATAGAATAAATAATATTTATTGTTTAATAATATAAAATTCTAATTTATAAAATAATATTTTAAAGCACCTTAATCATTGTAGGCTAAAAAAACTAAATAAATTAGACACATATATAGCACTTTGTGTACAATAGCATCTTATAATACCGGTAATAAACTTAAATTGTTTGTCTTTTTTGCTTTTGAAACTTTTAAAAATTCACTGGCGTTTCTTTCTTTAGTGCAAATGCACCCTCCACACCAACTCTCTTTTGTGATTGCGAAATGCATTGACAATAACATAGTGGCTTCTAGATTGCTTTTCCCATGATTAATTTATTTTATTTTTAAAATAAATATTGTATAAAATATACTTAACAAGGGATATTTATGATTTTATCTTAAAAATCAGTTCTATTCGATGTTTTTTCAATACAAAATTTTTTAAAATATTTCAATTAAATTCTTATTAGTACAAGTCAATAGTCTTTCGTGCTTCAATGAAGAATAGTGTTCTCAGAGCTGGCAGCACATTCATGCATATATGCCTTCCTATTTACGATTTAAAGGCTTGATCTGATTGGCTATTTGGATGGAAAATATCAGTCAAAGAATGGTAGTATGCAAAGCAATTGGGTAAGAAAAAGATGAAATAATGCACTGGAAAAAACCCACAACTTGAAAGTTTTTTTCGAAAAGTAACTGTCAGGAATATAATTTGTCTCCCCCCGGCCCTTTTCTTTAGTGAACGGCAAAATAAATAAAAAATATATAAAAACTAAAGGGATTTTTTATTTTGTATTTTTAGAGTACAAAAAGTGTATTTATTATATTTTTTTATTATTAATATTCAAAGTAAAATTAAAAAATTGACATTAAATTTATCAATTATTCAATTAAAAATATCTATATATTAAAGATGTTAAAATTAATGTTAATTTTTTTTAGGTAAATTAATACATTAAAATTACATTTAAAGCTCCTTAGATATAAGCTAGACAAACCCAAAAATAGAAAAAAGAAGGAAAAACGAAGATGGAATATAACTCAAAAAAAAAAAACAAAACAAACCAAAGACCTAAACTTCGGGCTCTATAAATAGCAAGCCCTATGCACCCAGCGTTTTCAAGAGCATAAAAAATCTTTTCTCCTGGAAAACCAAGAGAAAATTGCCCCACATACAGCAAACAGAACCCATATACCATACTCTTTTTCCTTCATTTTCTTTCCTGATTTTCCATGAACCCAAACAGAAAATTTTCCCTCCTATATAGCATGCTCTTGGCACCTTGTTTCTCTTCTCTTCTAAGAGGAACAGCTATGGCTCAGTCTCCTAAAGAAACCCAATTCTCTTTCGAGTGAGAACTCAAAGAACCCTCTTCAAATCCCTTCCTTTCTTCAGCAATTCCCTGAATTTCTTTGACCCTTTCTTCAAATGGATGCGTTTGATATAAGACTCGAGAAGAAAAACGCGATCTTGAAGCATCGGAGAAGATGCAAGATAGCGAACTTGCTGAGGTTTCTTGAGGTTTGTGTTGTTCTGATCTTGATTTCCAGGTTCACCGTTCAATTCCCTGTGGCCGTCAAGAATTCTGGTGGGTATTTCCGCGACTTGACTGTTGCTCTCGTGAGTCCTCGCTTCGTGTTTGTAGTTGGGAACTTGATCGTCATCACCCTGTTTGCAAAGTCCGGGCATTTCTCTGGTGGGGATTCCAAAGGAAAGAGATCGGGAAATGATCTCTACGAAGAGTTTCTCGAGAGAAGCGAGAAGAGTCAGGCTGCGATTCATAGGTACGAAACAGAGTACAGAGAGAAACAGAGGAAAACAGAGGAAACAGAGTGTAGAAAAAAACAGAGCAATTCTGAGGAGAGCACTAATAATATTACTATTTGGAGGGAAACCAAGGACTATCGGAGATGTCAATCGGAGAATATGAAGCGTGTCGAATCATGTCAACGACTCCGGCGATCGGAAACCGAAAAGTACCAGAAGTTGAATGATTCTGATGAAAAAACTGTGAAGAATTCATACCCTGAAGATAACATGAGCAGCGAAGAGTTCCGACACACCATTGAAGCGTTCATTGAGAGGCAAAAGAGGTTTCGAATGGATGAAGAGTACTCTGTTTTTGAGTGAAAAAACC
>BPVZ01000162.1:33374-49315 GCA_020521535.1 Rubroshorea leprosula | reverse complement strand
AACAGCTGTAATACATATTTGAAATCATTTTTTAAATTTCAATAAAAGGGAAACAAAATTCTTTATCTTTTGCCAGTCAACCTTATTTCCATAAAACATTTTGGGCCAATTAACAAAACTAGCAAAGGGACATGGGACTGCATCCTTAACTGCTGAAAATTAGTGTGTTCTATAATTCTATTGGTAGAAATGGCCAAGGGCACATAAATAAATAATTTTTAAGGCCATACAAAATATTATAATTGTGTTTAATTTACCTGATTTTATTAGTTTATAGTTAGTTCAAATACTTAAAAACATAAGTTTATAAGTTGAATTTAAATTGTTAAGTAATAGATATTAATTGTTTTATCGATTATCAATTAAATTATTTTTAACAATCAAATTAAATATTTTTATATTATTTTTATATGACCTTAACAACTATTTATGTGCCATAACCCCTGGCCACTGATGACCGCGCGTCTCATTGAGATCGATGGGTTATTCATTAGATCTGAGGATCGAATCTCCAGTTGTTAACATCTAAAAATACTAACCTATTAACTATTACCCTTATTAAAAAAAAAAAGAAACCCGGCCACTATTGGTTCAATCCAAATCAAATCAAATAATAAAAGTAGATAAAAGTGTCCCTAAGGCAACTAGATTGGGGGGTGGGGGTCCAATGATTCCAAGCTCACATCTAAGCAAAATGCCAAGGGCATATTTTCTCTACTTCTTTAATGTTTTCCTTGATCTTTCGTGTGAGAAAGAGAGAGAGAATTGACAGCTGAACTAAAAAACATTAGATATGTCAACAAAGGTCATTATCTATTAAAAAGAATAAAAGTACACTGAGAAAAATTATGCATTTCTCCACCACCGAGAGGGGAGAAAAAATAGAACACCAAAATACAATTTCTACAGAATGATTTCAGGATAGAATATCTTATCAGGTAGTCATTTTCGGGAAAACAGGGCCTTAGCTCTCACAATAAAAATAGTTACTCTACCAATCAAGTGCTCTTTTGGATTAACTATTTAAATAGCTAATAGATAATAATATCTTCTCCTAATCTCAAAAACAAAACAAAACCAATGTACCTAAGCTAAACAAGCACTTAACCAAACCAGCTTTAATTTATCATAGCTGACTTCATAGTTTAAAAAAATGCATGATGCAGGCATGCAGATACCTATGGGACTTCCAGGGTAATGTAAGTTTCCATGAATGAGGAGCCAGGAAGTCAGAACAGGTGCAGAAGCAGAAAATGACAGGTTCTGTTCTTTAGTGATTGAAGATGGGTTTGGTATCCATCACTACCACCATTAATCAAAGTAGCTTTCCTTGGTTTAGGAAATTTTTTAATCCTGCCAAATCACTGACAGCTCTGGGTAATTAATTACCTTTGTGCACTTAGGGTGGAGGTAAGATTCAGTTCCCCTGACTAGGGCAAGAACTCCCTGAGGTATTCTTCCCTGAATTGCAATTTCCATTGTTTCATGTTTGCAGATTGCAGTTACTACTTTCTCTTGAGATTAATTACCAAAGAGAATGAATATCATAAAATTTATTGAAAACTTGCCTTTCAAAAATTCAGATGGGTTTTGTCTTCCAATCAACAACAAATATAAATATTCAGATGGATAAGCTTTCTTAACCGTTGAGAAACTCACAGAACTTCAAAGAACCGCATAGAGTCTTCAAATGTCTCCCCATGCAGGATCTTGGGTCACTTTCCCATCTTTCTCAACCTGAAAAACATTGCTTCAAATTCCAGTATGTTATTCTCTAGGAAGTTGATTCTGAAACGACTGCAATTTTTAATGATGTTTTTGCAGGTGCAATTCCATAATTATGATCTAAAGGACTCCAGTGCAAAGAATAAAAATAATTTGACAAACTGCTAAATAAGGTCACTGATACAAGTTTGAGGAAAACCAGGTGCCAACCTGTAAAGAAGTCAAAACATGGGAAAGAAAAATAAGCCTTCATAAAAATTATGGAAATCTTTAGTTCATTACCCAGTCCCCAGGGGGACGAATCTTGAGATTGTAAGTTGATGACATGCTCATGCAGTAAGCTCCCACATCATGTACAACAAGGCCAGCTCCTTGCAATTTGAAATTCTTGTTTAGGCAAGGCAATTAAAAAAATATGGTTCTTGAAACTTCTCATCAGAATGTTAAATACAATAGACCTTAGCTAGGTTGGAAGCTATCTATCCTTCCCCAAGAAATCAACAGACTCACAAAACAGGCCCAACAACATAAAAAGTGGAAATCTCTGCATCAGGTGGTGCAGGAGAAACAAGCTCTATGTGCTCATTAAACCTAAATTTTGGTTTTGTTATCTTGAATATCATGTTTCTCTGTAGACACAGACTTTGCCTTAGTGATTACAGTTGACAGATTCATAGAGCCTAGTTGAAATTTTATTCATGTGATAGACATACCAAATTGTTTGCTTTTCGAATAAAAATCTAAGATGGGAAAAAATGAATTAAAGCAATCATAGATGATAATGACTAAGAATTTTATTCATGTTTACTTAGATACTTTTGGTAAGCATCATAAAGATTAGGACGGATAAGCTCAGCCATGCTGCCATGGATCACAATGAAATTTTTTGTTCCATTAATTTTAACTCCAGTGACCCAATTAACAAGGCAACAACTATTTGCAGTAAGTGATTTTCCTGGTTCAATAATAAGATTAAGATTTCTTGAAAGGACCAACTCTCTTACCTACACCAACTACAGAAGAAAAGTTAGCTACGATAAGCCAAATTAAGCAATTTTTGTCTTGACAGGCTCAAAGTTACCTTAAAAGTGGGGTAAAAATATTTTCCCAACACCCCTGAAGATACTGATCAATTTATTGGCCTCTCTAATCTCTAGTCTTTCTTTTTGTCCTTGTTTGCGTCTCTACTTAAAATAAGTTAATCCGCCAAGTTACAACTGCATATGATTAAGACCTCTATAGCAAAGATTATGAATTAGAAAGTTGGACAATGGAGATTGCACATTGGGAAGGAGGAGTGTGGAGGGCAGAACAGACGGTAGCTTAGCATAAAATTTAGAGAGATGATGTGGTATAACAATGGTAGAGAAATCATAATAGTGGGATGTAACTTGTCAAGGTTGACAGGCACATGGTTTTCCTAGAAATGGAGATTGCACATGGTATCACTTTCAATATGTTTCATTTGAATCATTTCAAAACTTGATATGTTATGTGAGAAATCTTAACATTGAAATTCATCTATTTCATTTCTCCAACACTTCACCAAATACAAAATAAATGAAATGAAGCATGAGCCTCATATGAGGTCAGCCAACTCAGATTAGATTTTCTCCATTGATGAGTAAACCATCTTAGAAATTTCACTAATGTCAATTAAAATATTAGAAATTTTTAGGTTGTCAGTTGGATTTGCCAATGTTTATTTCTTCCTTTTTCCTCATTACAAGATTATAGACTACCCACATTATGACATCCATGTGTTTAACATTTGACAGCATGATTGCTTCATTACATACCTGAGCGTCGACATCAGGCCTTATACAAAGTAAGCATTAAAACTCTTGCCAGCAATCCTTGCAGCTTCTACAATATTCTCCAAATCAAATTCTCTATCAACATTCGCAAAATCACCTTCTTAGGCAGCTAGCACCAAATCCTCCAAAATCTTCCTATTCTCATTAAATACACACCTATTCATCAGAGCAAAGAAGATGAAGACATATACGTCCATACAAATTCATAAACAGAAACAGCTCAAAAATTTACCTGGAGAGCCAACCTGAGTTCATTTCCACTAACAAGCACAGCACCACCACCCAACTCCCTCAAATGCTGTAAAATCTTGAAAATATTATTTGCTTTAATAACATGGAAAAACTGTTTTACAGGACTATTCTCAATGGTAAAATAGTGACCCTTGGATGAGGGACGGGCCTCTTGATATTGGGCCTCTTCTCCATCCAATCCTTATTTTACAGTCTAGAACAGTTGGATTGTAAGGTAACCGACCCTTAAAAGCATATCCAATGATCGATTTCAATCCCACAAGAGCCTCTTTAATTTGTAGGCCTCAAAATTCCTGGTAATCTACCCCTTGGAATGCAAGGAAAAGGGCCTCTTCTCCACCTTCTCCATGATATCCTGCACCCTGGTATCCTCACAGTATAAAAACCCGTCTGAGGATTGGTGGAACTGTTGAAATGCTGGCAACACAGGGTTTTAGGAGAGAACAGCTTTGAGTGACAGAGGTATATTTTTGCTGTGCTTGAGTGTCAAGACAGGGACTTGAGCAAATTGGTTTGTCTTAATGGGTGATTTAGGGCTTTGAGTAGAGAAAGAGAGTAAGACAGAAGGTTAGTAACAGCCATTGACGAAGATGAAGCCGTAAAGAGACTGTTTGAACCCATCTGGACTCCTGCAAATTAAAGCACAACAGAACAGCGCCAGCTAGGCGCGCCCTTGCCAAATGCCATTGCCAACGTGCCTTCCTCCTCCTTCTTTCACTCTTCTACTCCCCTCCATTTCCTCTACATTTGGCAGTACAGATTGGACCGAACTATAAGGCAAAGATAGTTAGAATGGGAAGGGCCACTAACATAAGAGACACGCCTCTAGTCTAACAGTCATTATTATGCAATTCGGTGCACTTTAGACCTCACAATAATTTTTTCAAATTTAAAAAGATTGCATTACAATTATGCAATTAGATTGTTTATTGGCCAATCCAGCCCTTGGCCTTGAATGGTATCTATTATGAATCTAGTGTAATAAAAAAAGTTTGGATTAAAATCACAAAAAAAAATGTTATATGGTCTTAACTATATAACATAAATCACTCATTAAATAAGGGTAAATCATTTGACGTTGAGAGAGTTATTCTTCATTTAACAAATTAACAGAATAAAAAAAAATTAAATTATATAATCAGATCATGATATGATTGCCTTGGCAATATAAAGAAATGTTGTTACTTGTCAAATTGTGATTGGATTGTTATACAACTGACATGATATAGCGTTACCCTTTCCTCGAAATGTTAGAATCACATTTTGCCAGGAATAGGATGGAGTTAGTGGCCAAGTTAGTTAGTCAAGTCATGCTGTTAAAGGAATTGAATGGAGTAGCTTGTATTTAGCTGTCTGTATCTCAATATCAGGAAGAAATTGAGACAAATATGGTCAAGCTGTTTTAGACCCTCTCAAGATTAGCAACAAGAAACAAATCTTTCTCCAGACAGATCTATTTCTGTAATTCTCATCCTTTGCTGTCTTCGTTAAGCCAACCCTCAAAAGGAGCCTTAAGTTCCAAGAGACCAATTTGAGGCATTTTTGCACCTCTTCATCTCTCTCTCTCTCTCTCTCCTCACCCCACAGAAGTCTTGTCATTTGGTAATCTCTCCTCCCACTTTCTCCTTCCCTTTTTGCACTGATTTGTTCTTCCTTGAATCTTTGTTGTGCTTCCTTTTTAATCTCCCATGTGCAAAAATGAATGTTTTTTGATCCAATGGGAGGATGCATTGTGTTAATTTCTAACGAACTTCATTGATCCCATTTTCATGCTTTGAATTCTTGCACATTATAAATTCAGAATGCATTGATCCCATATTCATGTTTGTTTGAGATGTTTTGATGTGATTAATTAATAGGTTTAGGCCTAGTTGGAGAGGGCATTAGTTCCCAGCATCTGCTCATGAATGCTTGTTCTTAATTCTTCTACCGTATTTTCAAGTGGGAGCTGAGCAAACTTTCAAAGGTTTTGATCATGGTTGACACTATGTCTGAAACTCATGACAGACAACTTAGATCAGGTGAATCTCATACCTTAAAATCGATGTTCTTCACATTTCTTAACACCAATGTCCTGGTGATTAACGTTTCCCAGTTAACAGGTCTAGAAAAATCTGATGTAGAGAATTCTGAGGATGAGAGGAAGTCAAGAAAACTGAGGTCTTTCAAGAAGAAGGCAATTACTGCCTCGAACAAGTTTAGGCATTCTTTGAAGACAAAGGGTCGGAAACACAGCAGAGTTGCGTCTGTTGCATTTGAGGATGACCTTGATACAGAGGATCTTCAGGCTGTAGATGCTCTTCGCCAGGCCCTTATCCTAGAGGAATTGCTACCTGATAAACTTGATGACCAGTATATGATGCTGAGGTAGTTTGATTACTTCTTCATCAAGTTATTAAACTGAAACTCATCAGCTTTGAATTATCTTTCTGATGAGGTAACAGTACAGATTTCTAAGGGCAAGGAAATATGATATTGAGAAAGCAAAGCAAATGTGGGCTGATATGCTTCACTGGAGGAAGGATTTTGGTGCTGACACAATCATGGAGGTGTTAACTTGTTTTCTGCTACTTTCTAAAATGTCAGAACCACCATGAATGCATCTGAAATCTGTTTCCTTTGTTTTTTTTGTTTTTTTGTTTTTTTTTGTTTTTTTTTCATCAAGGACTTTGATTTTAAGGAATATAATGAAGTCATAAACTACTATCCACAAGGATACCATGGGGTTGACAAGGATGGAAGACCAGTATACATTGAAAGACTTGGTCAGGTTGACCCTAACAAGCTGATGCAAGTAACAACAATGGACCGGTATCTGAAGTACCATGTAAGGGAGTTTGAGAAGACCTTTGCTTACAAGCTACCTGCCTGCACAATTGCAGCTAAAAAACACATTGATCAGAGCACAACTATTTTGGATGTACAAGGAGTGGTATGCTAGAATTCTTACATCTATGCTTATAAGCTTCTTGAATTTCAGCTTTCTGCCCCCTCAAAGTTCTATGTAAATTGGGGTTTTCAGGGTCTTAAAAACTTCAACAAGGCTGCAAGGGATCTCATTCAGCGCCTTCAGAAGATTGATTGTGACAATTACCCTGAGGTACAAAATTTAACTCTGCATAACCTCAGATTAATGTGCATGATGCTCCTTTTTATTCAAAACGAAGCTGACTGATTCTTCTCTCTTTATGGTAGACTTTGAACCGTATGTTTATAATCAATGCTGGTTCTGGATTTAGGCTCTTATGGAACACAGTTAAAACATTCCTTGATCCCAAAACCACTGGAAAGATCCATGTAAGTATCCTCCATGTGTTTACTTCAAACTTGTGTTGGTTTTAACATGGTTAAGGTTACTAAGCAACTTTAGGAAATGAAAACCAGGTTCTTGGTAACAAATACCAAAGCAAATTGCTTGAAATAATCGATGCTGAGTAAGTCCTTCTTGAGTCCTTGACCTTCCCTATATAAAAAAATTCATCTCCTCATTGGAGTTTCCATCTTCTTGATTAAGAGTTTCTCTTCACAACTTTATGCAGTGAGCTGCCAGACTTTCTAGGTGGTACTTGTACTTGTGCTAGCAAAGGTGGATGCATGCGCTCTGACAAAGGTCCATGGAATGATCCAGAAATAATGAAGGTATTAGAAAAAAGAGATTTTTTTTTTATATAAAATTCTATTGTTCAACATGTTAGGCATAATAATTCAAGAAGAATTTTGTTCGATAATGAGACAGAGGGTTCAAAATGGCGAGGCTAAAAGCCCGCGGAGGATTTCTTCAGGCGTTGAGGAGAAGACAATATCTGAAGATGAGGAATCATATAAGGTAATCTTTCCTATTTACATTAACAACTAATGGCTACTTACTTCCTTCAAAAGCTTTAGTTAAATGCTAACTTCTTTGACTTAACTGACATGAAGAGAAATGAAGCCGCTGACAGGCACGTAGTGTTCCCACCACTCACTCCTGTTAAGGAAGAAGTAAGATTTCTGGATTTGAATTTGAATCAAAAGATCAACTGTCATGGTTTTTTACTTTTTGATTCCTGGTAAAAGTTTTCTGCTTTCTACACTAAAGAGAAGTAGCATCTCTATAAATTGCAGGCTCACACCAACATAATGTGCTTTGATTCATATGACTCTGAAAAGCTTCTTGAAGTTGACAAGGCTGTGGATGGTTCTTGGCCTAAAAAGGCACTTTCTACAGGTACATATATACCTTTTACTTCATGCTTATTCCCTGAAATTCCTGCGTTTAATCAGTTAATCTAAAATAAGTTATCTATCTCTGTTAAAAACTGCAGATGTTATTAAGGCTCCTGAAGGAAATAGGATTGTTGGTGGACTTATGGCCCTGGTTATGGGATTTGTCACCATGGTTCGCCTGTCGCGGAATGTGCCAAGGAAACTCACTGAAGCAGCCTTGCATGGGACTTGCTATTCTGAAACAATCCGTGGTAGCGCTGATAAGCCTGTCCCAAGCAATGAGTACATTTCCATGGTGAAACGCGTGGCTGAATTGGAAGAGAAGATGAATGTTGTTCTCAACAAGCAACCAGCAGCCATGCCGCCTGAGAGGGAAGCGATGCTGGTTGCTGCCTTAAACCGGGTCAGCAACCTTGAACAAGAGCTCTCAGCAACAAGGAAGGTAATTGAATTAACTAGAATTCATTTCTCAAAGGAAGGAAGAATTCCTTATAACAGATAACTGAATGCTATGGTTTTTGCATCTGTATCTTCCTGCACAGCTGCTTGAGGAGGTGCTTGTGAAACAACAAGAGCTTTTTGCCTGCATTGAAAAGAAGAAAAAGAAGAAGAAGTTTGTAAGTTGCACACCCCTAGCCCTGCCTCATTAGTTAAAAATCATTCAGGTTTCATATATAGTAAAGATCTTCACCTTTGATTGTTGCAGTTTTTACGATTTTGAACGCAGAGGCCACCGTTCTGCAGTGTAAGATGATAGAGGCTCCATTGAATTGTTTTGATGACGTTAGTGGTGAATTTCAGCCACATAAATGAGTTCTTTGAATTCAACCTATATATGTTTGCTTTGTAAAAATATTTGAAACCTGAGCCCTTGTACATTATTAATATGCAGTTTGACTCATTCTTCTTTGGTTTGTCTATATGTTGAAGCCAAACAAGAAACTTCAACCAATTGCATTATGGCCTTTGAAAGCACTACAACTTGATATATTATCCTCTGTGATAACTGTAGGTAAAACGAAGAAGGAATCATATTACTTGTAGCTAGAACCCACAATTTTAATCCCATTATTAAATTTGCCGGTTATGGGTATGTTTTAATGTAAATGATAGAGCATCTCCATATACCCATTTGCATCATTAAAGATCTGTGTCATATTCATATGGATAAGTAATTTTATCATTGGTCGTTGAGAAATTTTTATGCATCTTTTAGTCGTTTAGTATTGAAAAAGGTTGTTAAATACAAAATGAACCTTGAAAAGATTTAAGAAAACACCTTTTTAGTCGTTAACTCCTCGAAACAATTAAGGATGAAGCATCCATGGGTCTTTTCCTTCTAGTTTCTGATCTCGTTGGTCTTAGCATAAATTTACAGCAGCTTGCAATCCTAATACCATGGAAACTGTTGGAAGACATTGTTGTGGGAGCAGGAATTGCTGACCTAACCGTTGCATTGGGACTTCACAGGTAAATAACCCACTAGCACAACCGTATTGTGAAAACATATGTGTAACTGTCCGCTGCAGGTAGCTCACGCCCCTAGTCCCTCCTCAGTTCACAATTAGGCCCTCTTCTAACTTTCTCTAGCCAGGAATCAGACCATTTAAAAGCAGCTGATGGAGGTATCCTCAAAACCAAGGTATATCCATCTCTTCATATGGAATGGCTTATAATTCAGTCCACACATTTACCACAGCTTACATAACTTGAGCCACATCTCCATCTCTTCATATCGAATGATTTATAATTCACTGCAGATTACCCTAGCTTACATACCTGGAGCAACGCGGCTGAGTAGGGAGAAAAATGAACTTGGGTGAAAAAATTCTACAAAAGTTCCTAGCTTGATTGTTATTGGGGATGGCTGATTTTGATTACCGTTAGCTCCGTCTCAAACGATTCTTGAATGTTCTTCAGAAATACAATAAAATGTTTTTATATACACTCATAGACGTAGAAACTGAAGCAGGAACATGATAATCAAGCGGAAGGTCTGTCTCGAGGAAAAAGTAACGTGAAATATAATGAACGTAACAGTATAACAGGATTGTTGATAAGCATTTGCTTGAATAAGGATTGGTGATTCAGAATAAATTTTCCATAAACTGAAAATCAAATTGTTTAAAACAGTATATTCACTCAGCAAGATCAACATGGGTGGTTGAAGGTTAAACACTCCTGTGGGAATCACAAACAAGACAAACAACAAACAAGGATGATTTATGTAGCCGTGCCATCAGCAAACCATCTCACCAGCAGAACTTCTTTTTCTGAATTTGAAAGGAAGACATCAGTCATAATATATCAAAACAAGAGAGTGAAAATTCTTCAATGCATAAGCCAAAGGGATCTATCAGACTTACCCGGAGTTTGGCTTCTTGACTGTCAATATAAGCAAGTAGCTCTTCTTGCCTCATCAAAGCTTCATGAAGAGCCTACTCAAACAAAAGTATTTTTAATCAACACATCCATCTTCATGTGAAAGCCAATAGCAACAAGTAACATTACTCATGCTATTGAATTAAAACATGATGCAGTCCATTTCCTATTTCTTTAGGATAAGATTTGATATCTTCTATTAGATATGATTGAGATTGGATGAATTGAATAAAAGATTTCCTCTCTATTGTCTCTCTCAGTTTCTCATCTCTTTTTCCTTCTAAATCACTCTCCTCCCTACAATGCCTATCCCTTTCTGTCTGTTTCAGACACCATATTCTTCTATTACTTTCTGTCCTCTGTCATTGCACAATTATTCAATTAAATATACCTTTTTAGTAGCAATTAGCTCTGCTTCTAGTGCATCAACACGGCATACAGCAGCATTCAACAATTCCTCTTTCTCATAAGGCATTTCAGACGGCTTAGCCTGTAGCATATCAACTTTCTCCTCAAGCTCACCCAACCTTTTAAGCACAGACGACAGGAGATCTTCTTGACTCAAAGATGGAGATGATGAAGGGGGGCTAACATCCTCCTTTTGTGTCTCAGGATTGGGTTCGGAAATGTTTTCACCATGTCCAGACGTGCTTGGAAGCTTCTTTATTACACGGCACATCATTGAACGGAAGAGAGTGATAAGTGTCACAAAGAAGGCCATAAGAGTCACTAAAACACGAGCACGAACTCCTTCTGGAGTCTTTGGAGCCTCGGGTAAGGTGATTGTCTCTGAAAAGAAAATTGGATTTCAAGTTTTTAAGAATTATCATGGAAGGTAATAATGCAGTCAATGAATTACACTCAATGAAATATCTATGCATCTTTTTCCATACCGGGAAAAATTCATTTACAGTTAACCATTTAAGACGATAACTCAAGCAGAAACTATTGCTAAAGTTGTAATGGTTATAAATCAACTGATTCTACTCCAAATAGGAAAACTTTCAAGGTAGTCTCCTTAGATGGAGGGAGATTGGCAAGGTTATAAAACAGGCACGGTTACATGTAACATGCACTTAATACATACTGATATTTGCTATCTAAAAAAGAGAGAAAGCAAGATTTTTGCTAACCTTGGGAGGCAGGCCTCTGAAGTGATGCTTGATTCTTCCAACCAGAATCAACAGCTTTGTCAACCATAGGAACATATTCATCATAGCCTGAGAAGTTACCAGCATAGCTTGTTTTTCCAACTATCTTAGCCTGCAAAATTCATGAATGCATAACAAGAGGATTAGAAACTTCCATAAAATCCAGATAATATTAATTTGGAGATGGAACCTAGTTCATACCACTCTTTATATTAACCAACCCTGTATACCAAAGCAGAATTCAATCATAATGATTCTTACCATCCAACAATTTATATTACTCATGAAAAAGTATAGTCATCCTATCATTAATAATTATCAACCAAAAGTAAAATAATCTTTTGGAAACTGTAAATATTATAAGAGGTAAAAAAAAAGTGTACTTCTTCGCGGACAGGTGTCAACCGAAGATGGGCATAACTCTTCAATGCTTTTGGTGAAGCCATATCTTCAGCTTCAGATCCAGACTCAGCTGTGGATGTATCGCTACCTTTCAGCTGCTTCACACAGTAAGACATTAAATTATTGGAAATAGAGACAACAATTTTTACTGCATGTATAAGGAGTTATAACACTGAAAAAAATATTGTGTACCATTGGATAATGTGGCTTGGCATAAGCAATTACTTTGCCCTCGCTATTCAGGACTTTGACAACCTGCCTGGCACGACAAGCCTCCCCATTAAGAGCCATCTGGAAAAATGCACAAGTAAACAATTTTATCATAAATGAGAACAAGAGAACCTATAATCAACCATTACTGAAACATCAAAGTCAGCATACAACCTTCAATATTTCTGGGTTTCTCCATGGGCCCTTATCAGAGCGAAGGCAACCTCCCTGGTCCGCACAAGTACAACTACCACCCAAAAATTCTGGCAATTCACTGTATAAATCCCAAAAGTAAACATAAGTCTTGAGATAGATTACTGCAGTTTTGATGTGAGGGGCTAAAAAGAGTTTTATGAACATGCACTCAAGCAAAAAATTTTTGCAGAGACAATCCACAAACAAAATCATTAACATAAAGCAGAACATAAAGTCATGCACCAATCACCTGGCATCAATTATCTCTAGCAATTTACTCTGGTACTTGTTTCCAATAACCTAATGTCATTCCAAACAAATACAAAGAGATATCATGAATAAAAAAAATGGCAAGACATGTTAAAAGTTAAAAAGAAATTTACC
This sequence comes from Rubroshorea leprosula, assembly GCA_020521535.1. Classification (NCBI taxonomy): domain Eukaryota; kingdom Viridiplantae; phylum Streptophyta; class Magnoliopsida; order Malvales; family Dipterocarpaceae; genus Rubroshorea; species Rubroshorea leprosula. Next base: position 36,591 of record BPVZ01000162.1, on the reverse strand, counting down.
AATTCACCCAATGTAGCAAAGCAAAGAATTTTGACATACGTGAATCTTGGAAGTGGTTTTGGGATCTAAAAAGGTCTTGACGGTGTTCCAAAGAAGCCTAAACCCAGGACCAGCATTGATGATAAACATTTGGTGGAGAGTCTGCCTCGATTAAAAGGCACAAACTTTAGTATGTAACAATTAGATAAATGGCAATAATATTTAATGCAAGAAAAATAGGATTGCAAACCTCAGGGTAATTATCACCATCAATCTTCTGTAGTCGCAATATAAGTTCTCTTGCAGACTTAGTGAAATTCTTAAAACCCTGATAAATACAGTCAGCAAGAACGAGATTGGTTAGCCACTTCTTTGTACTCAAATATGTAGTCTTTTAGCATAACAACAATAAAATACATACCACGCCTTGGACATCTAAAATTGTCGTGCTTGAATCTATGTGCCTTTTTGCAGCAATTGTACATGCAGGAAACTTCACTGAAAATGCTTTCTCAAACTCCTTAACATGGTATTTTACATACCGGTCCATTGATGTAGCATGCATGAGTTTGTTGGGATCAACTTTTCCCAACCTTTCAATGTAAACAGGTCTTCCTTCCTTATCAACACCATGATGACCATGGGGGTAATACTCAACAACTTCATCCAACTCATCAAACTCAAAATCCTGAAAATCAACCCAACACATGCAGTGAAAAATACAGTAATCAGGTAACATATTTCAGGCAAATTGTTAACTGTAATAAGTACCTCTATAATAGTGTCCGCACCAAATTCCTTCCTCCACTGAAGCATATCAGCCCACATGTGCTTTGCTTTATCTATATCAAACTTCCTTGCTTTCAAGAACCTATGGAAGCCAATGAGAGTAAGGGTAGAAACCATTACCGATTGTCAAAACAAAGTTAAAGAAGTGGAATTTCTAAGATGAGTATAGGAGGAAGCTACATACACATAACCATGTTTTTAGATACCTACATAGAAAGGTCTAGTTCATGCTTTCAGTTTGATGGGAAAACTAAGATTTAACATTGAATTTCAATGTAAATAGATAATCATCCAAAAATTAGGATCATAAATGGGAACAACTAATGTGTTATAAAATAGGAGAATGAAAGTACCTCAACATCACGTGATAATCATCGTGCCTTTCTGGTAGCAATTCATCCAAAATCAATGCTTGCCGAAATTGATCAACAGCCTGTAGCTCCTCAACATCACGAACATCCTCAATGGAAACAGAGCTGACTCGGCCATCACTTTTTCTTCTGCCACTCTTCTTTTTGAGAGAGTGCTTAAATCTAGAGGATGCATTTAATGCCTTCTTTTTCAAAGATCCAATTCTTGTTCGCCTTTCATCCTCAGAGTTCTCAAAATCAGATTTCCTTTCTTTCTTCTCATCACTACCTGAGAACCCCTCAAAGCCTGCATTATATAATTCATGGAATAAGTTTAGTAGGGATCTGAAATATAGAAAATATTAGAAGAATGCTGAACTAAATAAGACAATATTGCTGTTCAAGCATGGGTAAAATTTCTTTTAAGTTCTTGAGTAAAAAGTAATAATATTCAGCCCATGTGCTTCTTTTGGGCAATATATATATATATATATATACACACACACACTGCAAGGCTGCATGCAAAATGCTTCAAGTCCAATAATAATACAACAAATGGAATTACATTCAAAAATCAAAATCTACTTTAGAGATGTTATAATCAATCTCAGGGATAATAAAGTCTTGTTCAAATAAGAAAAACATTGTTTTGCCAACAAAAAGGATGCACAGAAAGCCAGCCAAACAAATCAAGCTACAAAACCAATTACTTTCAAAGTTCAGAACAAATATTACATAACACAAAGTAGATCACCTTAAAATTCAATAAAAAGGTAAATAAATAATCATTTATGCTTCTAAAAGGAGCTTAACAAATATAAAGACTGAGAAAGAGAAATATTAACAGCCAATTTGCAATCTTTACCCAACCCTAATCCATCTTTGCCGTCTAAATTGTAACATTTTGTCCAAAACTTAATAAGCATATATGTTCACCAGAAAAAGGAGTAGAAAAAACCTACAAACAACTCAAAGCTCATTTCTTTCATTATCATCAATACTTCCAGATATTCCTCGTTGGCATATCAAGAGGCAGCAGTGAAACCCTAGAACTACAATTACTGAATCAGCGAGCAAACCAAAGCACAAGAAGCTAAAATTTCAAGCAAAAAAGAGGTAGATCTATTTTTCCCCTTTCCCATTTTTTTCCTTTTGAACAAATAGTTCATGCTCTTCGTTAACAGCTGAAAAACGAAATCATAAACGAAAAATGAGCAATTTTGAGGTAATATTCAAACGAAAACTTAAAAAACTTGCTGAAAGCAAGCTAATTTTCTCTTCAACCCATCTCTATTACCCAAAACTTTCCCATCAACCAAACAGGAACTCAAGTAAAACCCTAGAATCAGCAAAGCGAAACACAAAATCACTAAAATAAGTTCAAAAAAAAAAAAAATCCACTCACAAGGCCTGGCGAATCGATCCAGCGGACCCGACATCTACGTTTCGTGAAGAAATTACGACACCCGACGATCTGACTCCGGAACGATTCGATCAAAAAAACTCAAATCAAGGCAACAATGCACCTCCAAGCACGCAAACACATCTCACATTCCCATCAACAACCACCCGAAAAATCCAGAAGACTCTTAATAAGAACTGAATTACTACGAATTTTTCTGTCTTTGAATTGGCAAATTATAAAAACGAAAAAGGGAAAAAAAAAAAAACAGAACCTGTCTGAGAAAAGAAATCCAAAACAGTAATAATTGTACTGTCGTCAGGGATCACGGGGAAGATCGGACGATCATAAATGGATCTGACAAGAAAATTAACGGACACAGTACAACCGGTAACGGATATTTAGTAGAAATTAAATTAAAATAAAATAATAAATTAGAATTTATTCGCCGACTGCGACGGCGAAATTAGAGAGAGAAAAAAGAGAAAGTTTGTTTTGCACGCGAAAAGAGGGGGAGAAGGGATTTTGTAGGTGCTTATTAGGGATGGTGGGGTCCGGGAGGACAGGTGGCGTGAAAAGGGGGAAGTTGGAGTGCATGGAATGAGGGTTTTGCCGGCGGTAAAGGGAGTTTTAGCGGGGGGGAACGTGATTGGGTAATGATTTGGTCATTGGCGGTGTATGTATAAATATGGTTACA
>BPVZ01000161.1:346645-364143 GCA_020521535.1 Rubroshorea leprosula | reverse complement strand
TTAAAATGGATAAATCTGTAAATAAAATTAAAAATTTTTAAGATAATATATTTTTTAATTATAAATTAATGTACAAAAAAAATATTATAATCATTTAATATTATTAAAGGTAAAAAAACAAAATAGAAATTTATTAGATAATTATTAATTAAAAATGTGACCACAAACTAAAAAATTAAAATGGATAAACTTATCAATAAAATTAAAAAATTTTGATTCATTAGTAGTTTGGTACAAAAAGCTACATAAACTAACTTTTTCAATTTGCTAGCGATTTAGACCCTAACCGCTATCCGTTAGTCTCAAACTGCTAAATAAAAATTTTATCAAACACTTTAATTGTAACGGTTTCGAAATATATAAATTTACCAAACACCTATATTTAACGGTTTAGGTAAAACCGCTAACCGCTACCTCAAAACCACTATACCAAACAGGGCCTTAATATATTTATCTAATAACTAATATTATATAATTTGGACTATACCAGATTATACAATATTTTTTCTTTGGAAAATTTAAGGGATTATTTTACAAAAGTACTTCATCACTCATAAAATCAGGGTTCAAATCCTCATTCTCTCTTCTTACTTATTTTTTAAATAAAAGTTTCAATTAATTGACTTATTTTATAAAAAGAAAAAATTTATATGTTGCAATTGAAATCTTCCTTATTTTTGAACGAGTTACAATTTAAGGAAGAGGAATTCAAAACCCCAACACTAATAGATGCACTTTACCAAAAGGCAAATAAATGAAGCCCAGGTGCCTTACAGTTGAAATCTTGAAATGAATGGTAACAAATTTATGTTTCTTTTTTTGTTTTATTTTAATTATATAATGAGAAATAATTATTTTTTTTATTTCAGTTTATTCATATATCATACAATTTAAACTCATAATTTTTTTTATTTATAATGAAAATAGATTATTTATGTATCATGTAACATTAATCGTGACTCTAAAATGAAACTATTGTTCATTAATATTCTTGCCCTTACAAAAAAAAAAAAAAAAATACTCGTCCCAAAGACTGAGCCAAAACGCGCAATTATCAATGTTGCTGCCTACCTAGTCATCAAACCAGGTCAAAACCAAGAACCAGCCAGCAACATCCGCTGCGTTTTGTTGGGAACCGCCGCCCACTCTGACCTGGCCTTTCCACCCACCCCGCTCTGTTATTTCCCGCGTCACTCCAACTAAAAATACTTTTCCTCTTCTCCAACTCCACCACTTCCCCCCCTATTCCTTGCTTGCATGACTCAACATAGACCGATTCAAACCCCCTTATCCTTCCTAACCCCCTCCCTCCCCCCTACCCCCCTCTCTCATGCCACTCTCCTCACCATGTCTCCGCTTTCCCTCCTTTCCCTTTCCTTCCTCCTCCTCCTCCCCTTCTTTCTCCCCGTTTCCTCCTCTCAACCTCCCAAGGGTAATTTTTATTTTTATTTCAGTTCGTTTCTGTTTCCTTTTCGAATTTCTCGCTGACCCATTTTTGTTTTTCTCTTTTTTTCCTGAATTTGTTAGGTGTTTTGATTGATTGCGGTGCGACTGTTGGTTCTGTGATTGGCGGCCGAGAATGGCTTCCCGATGGTGATTATGTCTCCGCTGGAGTTGGGAAGAACTTAACGATTCCCGTCTTGGTACGTACTCTGTCCACCGTCCGAACTTTCCCTTTTCGGAATAACGTCGGGCGAAAGTTCTGCTACGATGTGCCGGTTTACCGCCAGGCGAGGTACATGGTGAGGACCACTTACTTTTATGGCGGGGTCAACGGCAGGAGTTCGCCGCCGGTGTTTGATCAGATTGTGGACGGAACGCTGTGGGGCGTGGTGAATACGACGGAGGATTATAGGAAAGGCAACGCTTCTTACTATGAAGGGGTTTTCAAACCTAAAGGGAAGTCCATGAGCGTGTGTCTTGGGGTGAATTCGCATACGGATTCAGATCCATTTATTTCTGCCCTGGAGTTCGTGATTTTGGGGGACTCATTGTACAATACCACCAAATTTGATGTTAATGGTTTGAGTTTGGTTGCCAGGCATAGTTTTGGATACAGCGGACCAACTATTAGGTCAGTCAAAGTTATTGATTTTATATACTCTTCAATAATATGATTTTGATTGGGAATTGTAGGAAAGTTTCAGACTTTGGCATTTTTTCTTTTTTAATTTGGATGCCATTGATGATTTCAAGAGAAAGCAAATTGTATGTTAATTACCTTGGAATTGAGCATAAAAATGATGATAGAATTCTAGGTCCTAAGGTTCTAAGTTGTAATCCAGCAAAAAAGATTACACTTTCCATCATTGGCAAAACCTGAAGCTTAAGTTTATTTATCATTTATTGTATGTGCTTTGCCTTGTTGGATTTTGCTGATTGTGAACTTTTGTAATACCAGATACCCTGATGATCCTTTTGATCGGTTTTGGGAGCAGTATGGAGAAAATAATTATGTTATAGTAAGCAATAGCCCTCCTAATGTTTCTCGTTTTTGGAATTGGCCCCCTTCAAAAGTGTTCGAAGCAGCACTTTCAACTGACCAACCACAATCCTTGGAGTTGAGATGGCCTCCGGTGTCCCTACAAAATGCCTCATACTACATTGCTCTATATTTTGCTGATACTGAATCACGTCCAACCTCGACAATGCTTGGCATAAACATAAATAATGTAACATACTACCGCAATTTGAATGTGACACCTGCAGGAGCTGCTGTGTTTGCAACCAGTTGGCCTCTTATTGGTAATACAAAGATAATTTTGAGACCTACTTCCAATTCAGAGATTAGTCCTCTGATCAATGCAGGGGAGATTTTTCAGGTTCTGGAACTTGGAGGAAGAACTCTAACCAAGGATGGTATGATTAGTACTGAATGCTATTCCTTGTCGATACAACTGCATTGAATTTGGTTTCCATTTAAAACTCTTGAGTATATTTTAGGGTTTTCTATTGCTAGTTGAGTTGGCATACTCGGTGATTTAGTTTGAAACATGAACTGAAAAATAAAGTTGGATATATTGTGTAAAGTTCTATCTATGATTCAAGCCCTTAGTTTAAGGCATAGTTAAGCTTACCTGTAAATTGAATCTGTAACCAATCCAGAATTTGCATAAATTGGTTTTTTGTTATTTGTTGCAGTAATAGCTTTAGAAGAAATCAAAAAGAGTTTGCAAAACCCTCCCCTTGATTGGAATGGTGATCCTTGCTTGCCCCGTCAGTACAGATGGACTGGAGTTACATGCTCTGAGGGCACCCGCATCCGTGTCACTACGTTGTAAGTTCAACTAGTTATGATGGAGTTCTTTGCTGTTTGACATAAATTTCTATGGCTTCCGAATTTTTATTTTTTATTTTTATGTTTTTGGTATCTGTTCTTAATTTTTCCTTTACTTTCAGGAACCTGACTGGCCTGGGTCTTTTAGGATCAGTATCCCCGAAAATTGGGAACTTAACTGCATTAACTGGAATGTAAGTACAATTAAAGTTCATAGCTTAATGAAATTCAGAGACAAGTTTCTGATTGGGTTTCTCATTCTTTCAACAGTTGGCTGGGAAACAACAGATTATCAGGAAAAATACCAGATCTCAGTTCATTAAAGATGTTGGAGATATTGTAAGTTGTAGAATGAGTTTTAGGGTTCCCTTGTATCTTACTAGTTTTTTGAAACTATTTAACTGCCTAGAAATTTTGGAATATAAGCCTCCTTATATAACATTCTAACAGATTGTTATGAAACCTGATTTTCACATTCTTTACTGTGACTGGATACATGTAGGGATTGGCGGGTCGTTAATATATTACTTTTGCCTTGTGTTATTTGTCTTTTTGAGTTCACTGGAAACTGTAGTACTTCTAGTAAACTGTCATGTGGAGTTTAGCTTGCCTTCCCTAATGTGATGCTACTTTCTCTTGAAAGGCATTTGGAAGATAATAAACTTAGTGGAGAGATCCCCTCATCACTTGGAGATAATCAAAAGTTGCGTGAAATGTAAGTCTTACTCTCATAAGGAACTATGCACCCTTTTACCTCTTTCATAATGCTTGCAGACCGCTTCTTTTATGGCTGCATCTATTTCCCTTCTTTCTTTTTTTTTCCCCTTTTTGATTGACACTTTTGACTGCTTAATGTTTACCATATTACAGTCAATATTTTTGTTTGGCCATGTAGTCACAGAAGCAACTACACCACGCGTATGACTACCATTGTTCCTAAATATACAGAACCCTCATGATGTGATCATAAATGAACTTTTGCAAGGTCTATGATTGTTAATTCTTAAGCTGATAATGGAGTTTTCTCTCAAAAAGACCTGTTTGACTATTTCTGGATTTAATTAAGACTACCATAATAATGTCACTAATGCATTAAGTCATTGGCATGTGTTGGTCAGAATCGTCAGATACAAATAAATTTATTCGAGGATCAGATTCTGTGTCAAAAGAGAAAAAGAGAAAACTTTAACAAGTTATTCTACTATTGTGTGTGTATATATGTTTGATATAGACAAATGGTAGAATTTGAAAATACTGAGCTGTTTATCTCTTGTTATTCTGAATATCCCTGCGGCTAGACGGCAGTTTGGATAATCTCCTTTTGCTGATGGTTATATTCAGTCATCCAGAGGCCTTTGAAATCCTCTCCACTTAATTAAGAAAAATTAGATGAACAGGCAGAAATTAAGTACTTATTGGTTCTTTGATTTCCATGTTGACTTTGGAGTTTGAAGGGGCCATGTCTGTAGAGACCTTTCCAGTCAGACTCTGCTTAGTGATTTTGTCAGATTTCTTTCAGATTATTAAAGGACAATACATAGCATTATGTGGTTCTTGGCCTCACTTGAATGCATGGGCATGACTTATTCTCTCATAATACAAATTAAAACCAGCAAAAAACCTCTTGGAAAAAGAAGAATATATCTGCATGCCTGTGCAGATCCAATTGGTAGCAAATTCAGAAATAGTGTTTCAAAATACTTTTGCCTCCAAATCAATCAAAACTCATATACTATATGTTAATTGAAGAAAAGAAAAAGGTTTAGTACCTTTCTAGGTTACATAGACCATTTACTTTACCTTGACAAACTGGCATCTAGCATTGTTGGACAGAGTTTGTCCAAAAACTTGTGATTAGATTCTTTCTAGCTATTCAACATGACTAGATGCCTTGATGATGTATGTTTGTCCATTTTATATCAACTATCTTGGCCATGCAATTTTAGTCTGACATTGTGTCATGATTTTTTATATATTTTAGGGCTTGAAATGTATGTGTTTTATCTTGATTTTTGATGGACTTTCAATGTACATGAATTTGATGCCTCCCTTAGGTCAGTTTTTTATTGGACCCATGTACCTGACCCATTCACATGGTTTCTTACCTGTATTACATTGAGAATGACGTTTGCTGACAGATGTTCCTGTTCATTTGGTTTAGCCTTAAGTTGCATAATGTGGCCTATCTTATTTATTGGCAAGAACAACTATAAGTTTGCACTTATTTTTGGTCCTTGCTTTGTCTACTTGACATGGTTATTGCTTCTTTTTTTTTTTTTTTTTTTTTTTGACTACTGCTTTCAGATATAAACTTTGCATTTCTTTTCTAAACCAAAGATTTTCAGGCATTTGAATGGAAATATATGAAGACTAACTTAATTGTTTCTGGCAGAGATGCTGAACATTTTCAATATTAGTGTCTTGGTATAGAAGCCAGAACATTTGTCTGGTCTCTCTGCTAATTTCTTCAACTAACCACCAAACTATTTCTGAAAAACAATGTCAGTGATGCAACCAGCTATTTAAACATTTAAACATTATCTTTTCAAGCCAACTCATCATCTTTCACTACCATAATTCTGTCTTAGAGTTATAAAAGCAAAGAAATGAGAAGATGTTTGATTCAATAAAATACATTCATGTTACATGTTGGGTGTCATCTTTTTCCTCTGCAAAAAATGTTGTTCATGATAGAATATTCTGACATTTATTTATATTCACTTCAGCAATATAGTTTTATTGGATATCCAATTTGAAAGTCTGATTTGATACCTTATGCTTGACTTTCATTCCTTCTGTCTTACAGATTCTTACAAAACAACAATCTGACTGGGCACATACCTGACAGCCTCATTGGGAGAAAAGAATTGAACCTTACGTAAATTCAAATTCAGCCCTGTAACTCTTACTTTACAATTAACTGCTACTGTATGCTAAGTCTTATGCTTTAATTTGCTTCAGGACTTCCCCCGGAAATCCCTTCTTGAGCAGATAGGGAGATGCATCCAGAGGTAACTCATGCAGCTGCCTATCAACAAGTTGTGTCCAGATTCTGTTGTGTCTATATGAAATCCATAACAAGTTCAAAAGATTTTGATTGGAAAATTTTACTGAGTTTTGCTGTTATCATCTCTTCACCATGGAAGTTGTAATGCTTTCGGTTCTCTTGTTGTATACTTGCATAGACTGCACATGGTTGTATACTTACATGGTTGTATACTTACATGTTTCTCCATATATGGTCTGTATGATATTGAATTTACTTGAATACCAAATCATGCTTGTAAATCAAGTTACTCCCACATTTATTCTAATATTATACGCATCGTTTTCTCGATTCTTCTGCACTCATCGTGTCTGATTGCATATGTTTCTGTAAACTTCATACGGTTTCATGGGCAGTGGCTTCACTTCTTGCATTGTTATTAGGAAAATGAAACTGGCGTACTCAACACAACTTTACTTCTTCAGGACAAACCAATATATAACAAGCATTGAATGATTTTCCTAGTTGCATTTTGGAATGACCTTTGAATATTTTACATGTAAATCCTCTTCTACGGCTTAGAAGTGTGTTTCTTCTTTTTGCTTTTTCTTTTCTAATAATGTAGAAGAAAATAGCGAACTGCCTCAAGGGGTATTAAAAAATGTAAGAATTTTTAATCCATAATAGATATTGATTGCTGTTTGCTCGGATGCATAAAAATTATAGCAGCTTTCACGTTTATTTGTGGGGAATCAGAACTCAGAAGTCAGAATCTCAAACTTTACCAGATCTTTCACATTATCCCAAAATAATTCAAAAGTTCATTGCGGTTTAATGTCATATGCTCAGATTCCTTTTGGTTGGTCTTCCTTAGTGGGGACCCTTCAGTTCTCAGACCCTGAATCTGCATGTGGTATGACTGCTACTTTGCTGGGTACTTCATGGAATCTTTAGAAATTCAAGTTCTATTTTATGTGATGGAAGTTAATATCAGTACATGGTTATTTCGTTGATATCTAATTAAACCAGTCGGCATGTACATTGTAAATCATCAGATCCATAAAACTCAAGATTTATCTTAACACAAAAGGAAAAAAAAAAAAGTAGAGAAGAAGAAGAAGAAGAAGAAGATGAGATGAAAGAAATAAGAAACAAATAAACATCTTGAACAACCCTAAAAATCAAATCAAATTCAACTATCTTTGCTCTCTCTTGATAACCATTTTTTACCTTTCTTATCTTCCTTTCTTCAGGGGAAACAAAGGAGGCAATGAGCTGCTCTTCATTTGCGTGCAAATGGGGACATTTATCATTGGCCTAATTTTTATACTTGCTGATCTTGTCTTTTCCAACCCTTTCTTAATCCTCTTCACATGCTTCTCTCTGTTTCCCGATCCTTCTTTCCCATCTTCTTTGGTGGCAACATCGGCCAGTGAGCTAGAAGAAGAAGATGTTGAAGAGGAAGAAGAAGATGGAGATAAAGAAGAAGCTCTTTGCTTCTTCAACCTCAGCAACTCTTTCCATAAAACAGTGCACTTTGGTGGCCTTGGAGATGGGTCATCATCAACAAACCAACTTACCCTACTCTCCTCCTTGGCAACCTCTTCTCCTTCTGCATCTTTTGTTTTTAGGCTGATCTTGTTCAGCTTCTCAGAATGCTGCATTTGCCAAAAGGGAAGGAGCTTCCCCTCAAAGAAAAGCTCATCAGCGGTCAACATGGCATGGCTGCTGACATTGCTGGAGAGAAACTCAAACTCTGCAGCTCTGGCCTTCTCCCTCTCCTTCTTCTCTTGATCATTCTCTTCTTTCTTCTCAAATTGAGAATGTGGGTTGATGGAGATGAAGTTGGTTTCATCAAGAAAATCAGCAGAGAATGAAATCCTAGGGCTTGAAGGTGAATCAATTGATCTGGGGGTTGCTGGAACAGCTTCCAGAGCCATACTTTTCCAGGTTATGTGTTTGGATTCAAGGAAAATGAGAAAGAAAAAGGTTTGTGGAGTTGGGCTTGGTGTTCTCACAAAGAAGCATAAGACTGATCTATAAAGAGAGGAGATGCCTTTTGAAGAAATGTTTTCCTTTTATTTTTTATTTTTTGCCCTTTCAAAGAAGTGTTTTAATCACTGTGTTTTGTTATTGATAGTAATTGAGTGGGCGGTGAGATTATTAAAACCATGTGGTCTGGTTAAGTTGAAACAATGAGCTAATGAGGTGTTTAGAATATACAATAAGCAGCACATGGAGGACAACCTTGGGAAACTACTAAAGGACAAAAAGGGGAGTTTTGAGAGTTTTTGCATGCAAATCTAATCCAAGTCTAACCCCATTTTGCCTCCCGTTTTCCTTTGTTTTTCCAAAAAAGCAGACCAAAGGCCTAAAAGCTGAAGAAATTTCTATGGCAGAAGCTGCAAGCTGGCATCTTTTGAAGGGCAGGTGGTTGTTTTACAGGTCAAATTACATTTGGGTATAAGAAAACATACTCATGAAGGCAATTTCTATCTGTTGCTTTTTTTTGGGTGTGATTTAATTTGTTTGGTTGAACAAACATAAATAGTTGGGTCTTTCAATCTTATAAAATGAAAAAACGTAATCCATATTGTTTTGTTCTTTTCAAATTTATAAATTCATTTAATTTAGAAAATCACGTCATCCTATAAAATAATGTATTATTCAACAATAATTCTATAAAAAATTTTACTTAAAAAGTTAAAATTATAAATATAAGAAAGAGTAATGATATGTGAATAACTTTTTATATACATATATAACTTTCACATGTTATTAAATAAATGAACATATAAAAATAATTATATTTGTGTGTGCAAGCGCATGTTGTACTGTTAAGAGAAAAGAAATCAAATATAAAATTTTCAATATTTCAACTTGTTTCATGATTGCTACATAAGAAAATCTTTTTTCTTTTTTATCTTAAATTATACTATAAGAAACAACTCTATCTTATTTCATAATTCACCTTACTTACATGTCATATAACTTAAACTCAAAATCTTTCACTTTCATTAAAAAAAAATTACCATTAAATTATTTAACTTATTACTTTATTAGCAGAAGAAAGTCTTGTTGTGACCTAATTCAATATATTCTTTTGATACTAAAGTACCGAGAGATTTGTTTACCAATATTCCTGCATGCTTAATTATCTTTAATAAAATCTTCTCAATAGATTAATTGTCTTAATTACTCTAGAGAGATTGACTTGTGCTTCAGTTGACCCTTCTACCTTGCAAGATAATAACATGGGGAATGAAGGACTCAACCATGTGATCACATGCATGAGACTAACTTCTACCCATGTGAGGACTGAATCAAACACAATCATATTTCCTTCAATTTTCCAATATTACCCTTTCAAATAGTTTAGTCTCCAAGGCCATACCATGCCATTTTCCCTCATCATGGGAGGGCATTTTCGTCCCCAAAAAATACACAATTCAATTGGTAAGATGTATCCTGCAAAAAGCTTCCATTAAGATTTGAACAATTCTATTTAAAACCCAGACAACTAATTATAAAAAAAAAAAAGAAAAATTAATGTCAATCTACCTATGCTTATCTGCCCCATAAATAGAGGAGACAATAATATTAAAGTTTCAAAAAGATTAATGAACAATTTTTGTTAACATGTGAAAAAAACAAAGTCATCAAGATTAACATTTCTTGGTCCACGTGGTAAGTACTGAAGAATCTCTAATCCTTTTGTTTCCTACCTTTTTGTAACTCTTAATTCAGAAATAAAGATTCCTAGAGGACAGGAAACGACAATGTATTCGAGTTTGGCCCTGCAAGGATCATACAAGGTATAAACATCGATGCTAGACCTCTTGATGATTGCTATGATTCTTGGGGAAATGTTTAACTTTGTTAGTATGAGGTTTTTTGATTAAGGCTCACTGTTGTGCTGGGAAGTAGCAAAATTGTACCTTAAGCAACAACCCAAACATTGTAAAAAGGAAAATGGAAAGTGACTGAACAAATGAATGGTAAATTGTTCATTGAGGTTTCATGGAAAATAAGGTTTTCTTTTTAACTTTTCTTTAAAAATGAGTGCTAACGATATTCTTTTTCAGATAATTTATATGGCTTATTAATGATTCAATTTTAATATCTGTATTTTAACATTTATTACACAAAAATTATGTAACCTAATCACATATATATATGTATAAAAGAGTGTCGTGAATATTTCTCTTCTTTCATATGATTCCAAGAATGCATGATTGATAGCAACATAGAAGAGAAAAGTACCCCCTCATCATGAGAGCCTATTTACCGCAGTCAGACACCAGAGGGAAAATGGGAAGAGACAATAATTTTTGGTACCTCTTAAAGTAATGGCCCATTTGGCTGAATTACCTTTGGGATTCTTCAAGGTGAATAGATAAGGGTAACATGCCATAAACAATGACAGGTAGGGGACCAATTAAAGTATTTGTGTTAAATTACTGTGTGTAGTTTTGCAAAGGCAAGAGCTTAGTTGTTATAGCATGACTCCTGTGGTCTTTAGTAGTACTTCGTACTTGTTTGGTTAGGAAAAAAAAAAATCATATCATTATTGTTGTTTCGGCATACTGTAGCTGCTGTTTTGACTCTGACTAAGGTTATATTTGGTAGAACTGGTAAGGAGTCTCTTTGGACTCCAAAAGCTCCAATTGTATGAAATATTATAATTTGTAAAAAATGCTACAACTTCTCACAAGTTTGTATTTTGTCCATTTCATTGCAAATCTTAAAAGCACTAAATTGGTGTTTCTGCAAAAGTTTCTCATTTGTGTTTTAATAAAATTAATATATTATTTTTATTTTATCCTTATTTTTTTTTTCTATTTACAAAAATAATACTTCTACAACAGTTTTTCTCTAATCGAATTTCTATTAAAAACTACAGTCACACCAAACAAGCACTAGATTTTTATTAATGAATGGAAGCTTATGAAGAGTCTGTCGGGCCAGACAGTACTTGGAAACAAATGCTTGGCTCAATCACTTCTAAGTAGAACTTGGGATGGGAGCTGTTCGAGCTGCTTCTGTTTTTCCATTGTTAATAATTTTAGAACATGTAATTATTATGTAGATGTTTCATTAATAGTATTATAATGCAGCCCTCCTGTAAGACACTAATATTGGATTAAGAAAGGTTTTGATATTGGAGAGGACTCCTCCATCCAATAATATTGGACTCAATACAGTATTTTAGTTTATTTTGTATTTAAAATATGACAAAAACACTATTAATAAACTTTTGTATATTCTTAATTTGTTTAGAGTATTTACATATTTTTCAACTTCAATTGATGTTTACAAGTAAAGGATGGACCCTAACATTTTTTAAATACTAGCTACTTGCAATTTTATTAAAAAATTGTTATGAAAAAGATGGGAATAAATAAGTTATCTAAATGATGGGGTTAATTAGAATGTTGATGCAAAAAATAAAAGTGTCCCAATAGTTGTGTATTCACCCTTTTTTAAGGAGAGAAACAAGGAGAGTCCAAAAACAAAAAGTGTGGATGTATATGAAAGACAAGGAGAGGGAAGAGATGAGTTTTAACTTTCTTTTCCTAGAAGCCAAGTCCATTATTATTTCCCTTCTCAATTTGCTTTTGAAAAAGCACTTTTGTTCTTGCTGCCTTCACGGTTGAAGACAAAACACACTTACATAATTGTTATTACTAACAAATGGTACTACAAAAGTTGTAGTGTATGCTCTACTTTGACTTCATAATTGGATTTGGAGTTAATCTTACTTGAAGTGCAGTCAGCTTTTGAAACACTCTCTCCCTCTTTTACTCTAAAGAAGCTCATGCTTTTATGATTGCACATTTAACATGAATTTCTAATCAATGCAGTATGTATCAAGAAAAGCACCTTTGTTTTCAAGAAAATTAAAAAAAAAAAAAAAGGCGTCTTCATATTTGTTAATCTAAAAGCGTTTATACATACACCAAAAGAAAGAAGAAGAAGAAGAAGAAGAAGCACTTTTGTTTTCAAGAATTTTTTTTTTTTTAAAAAAGTGTCTTCATATTTGTTAATCTAAAAGTGTTTATACATACACCAGAAGAAAGAAGAAGAAGAAGAAGAAGAAGAAACAACATTTGTGCATGCACATTCTTTGGTGCTGCTAAGTCATTATTTAAGGGGTGTTTTGTTTTGAAGTTTTATAAATAGTTAATAATTGTTGGATTTAATTGAATTAATTAAATATTTTAAATCAATGTTAAATACTATTGGCAACAAATCCTGACTAATGCAAAATCGAGTTGCATCGGATCCAATAAAAGAGAAGATCTCTTAGTATTTGTTTTTTCATATTCAAGGAATTGAAATCCTTCACCCAAATTAACAGATCATTAGTATTATCTGTTATTAATTACATTTAAACATTTATTCCAAAAATCGTCTAAATGTAAAAACAAATATAGATACTTGGGCAGCTAGACACTTGCTGTAGAGTAGATGAACAGCAGCCTATTCTCAAATTTAGTCAATACATAAATTTTTTTTTTTTTTATGACTTATCATAGATTACATAAATTTTGCAATGTATACATACAAAACTACCAAATTACCAGTAAAATTAAATTACGAACAAAAGAAAGAAGAACTTAAATATAAATTTAAATATAAACGTGCGGATCCCAATTCAAACCCACAACTTTAAAGCTAGAAATGCTTCATTAGTTAATAAATAAAATTTGATAAGAACTCATAATTTTTTTTAAATACTGTGCAAAAAACCATTGCGATCTGCCCTAACTAGTCACTTATACTTATTAATTAAAGAATTTTTCTAACTTACAGCTTAAGAAAATAAAAAATTAAATTTCAAAATATTGTCTTTGTATCTTAAGTCAAATATTCAATTACAAGCTACTAAAGTTGTTTAAAGTACCCAACAGAATATGCAGGAAAAGAAATCCAGGAGCCCAATATTGATGATGGATTAGTGTTTATTAGTCCAAGTTTTGTTTGTGGCCTACTAAACTTATGGATGGGCCTAGTGTTATTCATGGGCCATGGGCCTCCACCTTTTTGCCCAACTCCCCAAAACAGTGAAAACGAACGTGTGCTGCAGGTGCAGCCGGTGGAAAATGTCAAGTAGATGAATTGGGTTGATTTATTAGACCATACCTCACTTTTTTTTATTAATAATAATAATAATTTTAGAAAAAAATAATAATTATTATTTTCATTCATTTCTGTTATTTTTATTTTATTTTATTTTATTTTCTGCTCAAACCTCTCCTAGGGGCTGTTTGGTTGAACTTCTTGAAACTTTTACTCTTTTAATAATATTTATGAGTTATAAATTTAAATTTTTGTTAGAAAAAAAATTTAAAAGTTATTTTTACAAATAATAAAAAGTGAGTAAGAAATAAATAAATAAATAATTTATAAAAAATAAAAAATTGAAACTTTTTAAAATTTACTATTTCAATTTTTTTTAAGATTAAAAAAAATTTAAAAAATATAAGTTTTTAAAAGAAAATTTTAAACTTACAAAATATAAATAATGTCAAGAAATTAAAGCACTTATAAGCTTCACCAAACATGCTCATGTAAAAAAAGTGAAAGTGGAGCTGTTTCGTATAATTGATATGTTGAATTTTAAATTTTATTTTTTATAAATTTTTGGAACTAATGAAAATTAAAATACAAATTTAAATTTTTTAAAATTATATTTAAAATAACATTTAATATTGATAATTAAAATGCATACTTATTTAATAGTATTAAAATTATCTTATTTTTATTTTTTAATAATCATAATAATATATTGTAAAAATATGTCAAAATAAATAAAATTTTTATATTTAAAATTATAAAATTTATAATGATTAAAATAAAAAATAAAAAATTATTATTATATTAACAAGAATTTAAGTTCTTTACTTATTAATTTTGAGATTTTAATTGTGAGACAATTGAAATGCAAAATATAAGTTACTCCCTTTAATATTTTTTTAGTTGTCTTAAATCCCTCAAATTTACATAAATCTAATGATCTTATAAAATAAATAAATGTCAATTAAATTTTATATAAAAGTTAAACTAGAATAATTAAATTCAATCTAAAGAAATAATTTGTTTCTGGTATTGTCAAATAAAAATTAGAGTTTTTTTTCAAGTTGAGGATATAATTATTATATTTTTTATATTAATTAATATTAAAAGATATAAAAAATACTATTAATTTTATCATTTGTATCATGTATATTTTTTTTATTAAATAATTTTTATTTTTTAAAATTAATTAATATAAAAAATATAATAATTATATTGTTAATTTGTTACCTAAATATATAAATTAAAAAAACCTGAGTTACTGAAGGGAAGACTCCCAAAATTTGCTTTATTTAATAATTTAACTTGTAAAATTTAATAATAAAATTTATTATTTTACAATTCAAATATAAAATAAAAATTTTTTAAATAAAAACGGCCTCTAATAATTTTTAACTTAAAAATTAATATTTTATCATTTATAATAATTAAAATTAAATTAATGATTTGTTGATCAAATAAAAAAAATTTATTTTTTTAAATAAAATTTTGAGTTAAAATTTTATGAATTAAAAAATAAGCATTTAGAAATCTCCTCAAATAGGCTTGACGTGGTCCGGTATGAATTAATTAAAATTTAACATAATTACTTATAGGAAATTAGTATAAAAAAAAATAATAGTTGAAATTGAAAGCTAAATTTTTATTAATAATAATTTAATTCGTGTAATCTAAGTTGAATAATAATAGAAAGTTATTGCAGTCCGCTCCCGCAACATCTTTTTCTTTTCGAATGAGTCAGAAACAAACGGAATGTATGTATCTCCTTCCCATTGGTATAATCCATGTTTTGGGGCTTCTCTGTGTTTACTTTTCCCTGCTTTTAAGACAACAACACTCACCTTGACGCTTTCTTCTTCTTCCCCTAAAAACCCTAATCTCATCTGTATAGCCATCTTCACTCTCCATTACCGCTGCTTTCACGATCTCCCTCGCCGGTAATCAGGTAAAAATTGCTGATACAGTCGTCGTGATTTTCACCGTTCACGCTCGTTTTGCTTGTTATTGGTTTCATCAGTCTGATGTTCTCTCTGTAATCAGTTCATGAATTATGATTTTGTTTCGGATTTGTTTTGATCTGAGCGGATGGAATTTTTACGTGTTTTTGTTTGGAATTTTTAATATTTCTGAAGCGGTTTAGATTTGAATTCTGGTTTTTGATGATTAAAGTTTGTATAATGATTTTTCCACCGTTGCTGATTTTCTAACTAGTCATTTGAAAATCAGGAATTATGGCTTCTGCACGGATGTACGTTCCACAAGGAGGCACCTTTCAGGATCATAATCGGTTTGGCAGAAACTACTTGAGCAATAATAATAGTAATAGAAACAAGAACTGGAACCGGAATTGGAACAACAATCAAGCCAGGAGCTTTAACCACAAACATGGCTTGTTAAGGCAGTTTCATGCGCATGGTAATCCATATCATTATCCTCAGTCTGATGCCACTCCATCTTTGAAAAGGAGAAAAATTTCAGAGAACACTTGGGGTGATAGTGGGAGACCTAGGACATATCATACTGCTGCTGCTGCTGCTGCTGCTGCTTCATTAAACTCCAGCAATCTAGTCCCTCCTTCTCTCAGATCTGATGCTGAGGTATCTACATCTAACACCGGCAAACGTGACAGGTCAAGATTGGAGGATGATGAACATGTCTTTATGTCTAGATATGAGATTGATAGATATTCACCCTCGAGGAAAGATGGTATTGATGTTCTACGTGAAATGCAGTTGCGCTATTCTTATTGTGCCTTCATTCAAAATCTTGGAGTGCGGCTTGAGTTGTAAGCTCTTCATCTTGAATATGTTTCTTATTTTTTCATTTCTTTTACATAATTGCAGTTAGCTTATATTAATTTTTTATTCTACTCTGGTTTTTATAAAATTAAAAGATGTGTTGTGCATTGCAGGCCCCAAACTACTATTGGCACTGCCATGGTCTTGTGCCACCGGTTTTTTGTCCGAAGATCGCATGCTTGCCATGATAGATTTGTGAGTTTCAAACACTTGTGCTTAGGAAATATAGTGCACGCTTTCATTTCTTATCTGTTTGGTTGGGGTTGGAGGTTGAAGATATACATATTGGAGATTTGTATGCTTCTAAGCAAAGTTTTGTACATGCCCTTTGGCTGTCTCTCTCCATAGATGTGTATTCTTTTTGCTGTGTGTCATGGGAACTAACTGGGGTTGTCTCCTAGAGCATTCTTTTCACCTGGCATATATGAAAACGGAATTTAAATGGTTAAGAAATTGAAAATTGCTAGGCTACCTTTTGAGCTTCAGGTGAAACTTGAGTTGGGTTAAATTTTCCGTAATTTCTTCATTTTTACCAAAATAAAATATTTTCTAATTCCTAGATAAGTCATTTAGTCCATCTTGACTTATAATGAAGAGGTTTATCATTGTTAATAAGCTGCTATTGCAGTTGATTGCTACTGCTGCTCTTTTTCTTGCTGCAAAGTCAGAGGATACACCACGCCCCTTGAACGATGTGTTGAGAGCATCCTGTGAAATTTTCCACAACCGGGATATTACTTTCCTATCTTATTTGCTCCCAGTTGTGAGTATCCTGAAACTCCTACCATTTCCTTCCCATTAATAACTTTAAAAAGTACTAAAATCATTGGCAGCTTAAATGTGAACATATTGCTAAGATGTCTAATTTTTTCCCTATGGTTTAATATATGGGAACCTTGTCTTTGATTGATAACAAAATTACAAAGCAAGTTGCTTTAACAATTCTTTTCTGTGTTGCATTAAATTACTAATTTACTTGATTGCTTGGCTCTACTTGAATATATTGAACTGCATGAAAGCAATTCAGACCATTTTTGTGTGGTATGGTTTCATGATTAAATATGCTAAAACGTTTAGAATATAATTGTTTTGGTTTACGATGTGGAAACTTGATGTTTTCACTTTCTATTTTACAGTTTCCTGACATAAAAATTTGGTGTGGTGAACAGGACTGGTTTGAGCAGTATCGGGAACGTGTAATTGAGGCAGAGCAAATGATCCTGACTACATTAAATTTTGAACTTAATGTGCAACATCCATATGCTCCTCTTACATCTACTCTAAGCAAATTAGGTCTATCACAGACCATCTTGTTTAAGATGGCATTAAACTTGGTCAGTGAAGGGTAAGTTTACCT
>BPVZ01000161.1:327517-338291 GCA_020521535.1 Rubroshorea leprosula | reverse complement strand
TAAAAGACGAAATTCCAGTTCGAGGGCCTTTTAATTTTATGATAAGAAAATTGCACATATCTAATTAATTAGGTAGCTGCTACCGCGCTTTTTATTACCTGCAAAATGATAAAAGTAATTAATTTTTATTTTTTATTTTATTTATATATTATATAATTTAAATTTAAATTTAAAATTTTTTATTTTTAATAAAAAAAATAATTTTTGAGTTATTTATATCATTCACACTATTATACAGTCAAACACCAGGTCTCCGCACCAGGTCTAAGCACAAACTCCGACGCACGACTTACAAACAACTATTACTTTCTACGCGGCTACACAACTCCCCTTCCATGCTCCCTACTTATTATTGGTCCACGTCACGAGAAGACACTACCATTCCCCATTCACCCAGTAAAAACATGAGCTCACGTAGAGCACACCCGTATCGGATCTCACACATCTCCATCGCGCACCCGTCCTTCGTCGCGAAGCAAAAGTGGGAAATTCAGATCACGAGTCAAATTCCAGCAGAAAACGGAGGAAAAGAGCGGGTTGCTTACGATTTCTGCTCAACCCGGTCACTTTCTCCGATCGTCTTGATCTCTTTTGATTCCTCTCAATCTCCGATCTGCTTCGGTTTTGCGTTCTCTGTTTGTTGTGAAATTTTCCGAATGCGGAACGGATTCTGGTGAGAGTTGGTGTCGAGGTTTTGACTCGATCTGAATTCTAGGGTTTTTAGGTTTTGGAAAGAACGATCCGTTATGTTGTCGAATCATCTGCAAAACGGAATCGAGACGGCGAAGCTGGTTTGGTCTCGGATACCGAATTCCGAGGATGGTGAGGTTGAGGGAGTTGGACTTTTGAGTACGAGCGATGGGAACATTGTTGAGAGTCTTGACTATGAAGTTATTGAGAATTATGCCTATAGAGAAGAGCAGGTATTTCCTTAAAGTTCTAGTAGTTAATCATTGCAATTGAGGATCTCTACTTAGTTTATGTTTGTTTTAATAATAATTCTGGTTTGTTGTTCGGAATCTGTTTAGGCACAAAGAGGGAAGCTATATGTTGGATATTATGTGGCGGTGAAATGGTTCTTTGCTTTGCTTATAGGCATTGGTGAGCTTACTCGTTATAGATTTGTTTTTGTTTGCTTATTTATTTGCGTTGTGTTCTTCCGTTCATATCTTAGCATGTTCAATGGAATTTGTCTGTTTTCTCTTTGTTATGATTCAGTTTTGACTATAGATACGAGTGATTCTTGTTATTTAAAAATGAGAACTTTCAACTCTTATGTTTCGATATTTTATTTTATGCTCTGAGTTTATTCTGTTATGAACTTCTGTGTCCTACCTGCTATTTGATCACCCAGCTTGATTCCTTCAATGCTTTCAGGGACTGGACTCGCTGCTGTTTTCATCAACATTTCTGTGGAGAACTTTGCTGGCTGGAAATTTGAGTTGACGTTTAAAATAATACAAACGTCATATCTGGCTGGTTTTCTGGTTTACGTATTAATCAACTTGGCTTTAGTGTTTTCTTCTGTATATATTATTACCCATTTTGCTCCAGCAGCAGCAGGATCTGGAATTCCTGAAATCAAGGGATATTTGAATGGTAAGCTGGATTTTACAATTTTGTTAACACTGGTTAGTTCTAGACTTCTAGTCATTACTAGGCCTCTGCAGTGTTGCAGTATGCTGACACTGCCTATTGCATATTTAATCCTCAGGAATTGATATTCATGGTATCCTTCTCTTCAGAACCTTGATTGGAAAGGTATGGTAGCTTTTTCTGCATGTGCTATGCCTTGATTTAGTAATGCATATTTTTCAATCATATTATTCTTATTGTAATTTGTAGATATTTGGAAGTATTGGTTCTGTTGGAGGTGGACTGGCATTAGGGAAAGAAGGCCCTCTTGTCCATACTGGCGCTTGTATTGCATCTTTGCTTGGACAAGTAAGTACTTACCTTTTGAAAGTATGCTGATGTCTTGTATTGCTTTTGTCACCATGCTTTGTTCATAAATTATTGTAGAACTTTTATGGTGCTTAAGTCATTTGGTTAATAATGCCTATAGGTCCTTCAAATGATTTATTGAGGGGGTGTAAAAAGGCAAACTCTTTGTTTCCATGGAGAATAAGATGCTAGTGCACATTAGTAATTCCACTTTCATTTTTTTTTTTCTTAAACTGAAATTTCCTTTTATAAAATGTATTGCTAATATTGTAATCTTTAGTGCTTTTCTAGAATTTTGCTGCAAATTAATTTTCACTAACAAACAGCAGTTTAATTTCAGGGTGGGTCCACAAAATATCATCTAAGTTCCAGGTGGTTTCATGTTTTCAAGAGTGATCGTGATCGTCGTGATCTTGTGAGTATAATGCAAAAAAAAAAAAGAAGGGGATATTAGTGTAAATTATATTTTCTTTACATCCATTTTTGGTATTGTAAGACCCCGTGGTCTTGAGATGATGGCAATTAGTTTAGTGATTCTGCCATCAGGATGATGGTGTGCTAATAATAGCATACAGTTTATGACCCTTTCTTGCAAAACTTTACCTTGTCTTTGTCTGAGATGTTTTATCGGAACCCCCTAGAGGAAGTAGCTATTAACATGATAAAGAAGAAATGCAGACACTCTTAACATCAGGATGATGGTGTACATCCTTGTTTTTTTTTTTTTTTTGGTGAAAAGTGTTATACATACTTTTTCCCTATAGCATTATATATTCTTGATTATGGAGTTTAATTTGTAAATTTTACCTACTTTATTTCCTGTCAAGTTAGCATTAGGTTTGCACATGCCTTATCTTGCATTTTCTCCTAAGAGTGTAGGTGATTACCCTAATCATGATTACATTTCCCCTAATTTGTGTGATGATTTGAAAAGGTAACCTGTGGGTGTGCAGCTGGAGTTGCTGCTGCTTTTAGAGCTCCTGTTGGAGGTGTATTGTTTGCTTTGGAAGAGGTTACATCTTGGTAAGGAAGTTTTGTTCTCAATCAACAATTGTAGAAGGAGGTTTATTTTCTTAGTGGCAAAAGTTACCTTTTATATCATTTCCCTCCTTCTTATGTTCTCTATAACAGTTTCATCATTGTATGCTCATCATCTAAGCTTGGTTTTCTTGTCATTCATGTGCAAGTACAGATGTATATTCATTTAAGGACTGACTCTATTACATATGTTTTATTACTGTGATTTGAAGGTGGAGAAGTCAACTTATGTGGCGTGTGTTTTTCACTTCTGCTGTTGTGGCTGTTGTGGTGCGTACTGCAATGGGATGGTGCAAGAGTGGGAAATGTGGGCATTTTGGAAGTGGTGGCTTCATAATATGGGATATAAAGGAGTAAGGATCTGAAAATTAAGATCTTACATACCTCTGCATTGAACTTTGCCTTCAGTCTAACTGCCTCTTTCTTCTTCTTTTCTAGTGGCCAAGAGGACTACTCTTTCAGGGAATTACTGCCAATGGCAGTTATTGGGGTTATTGGAGGTTTGTTAGGTAGGTGTTGACCAGGTTTCTTATGATCTATAGTCTTTCATTGGTTATTTCTTATCTTTTTATTTATTTATTTTTGTGTTGGTATTGGATGCAGGGGCCTTATTTAATCAGCTTACAATTTATGTTACACGTTGGCGTCGTAATTATCTACACAAGAAAGGGAATCGAGTCAAGGTAAGCCTTTTGTGGTAACCACAGAAATTACTTGGTCATCAATATGGTGTTGTTATCTCTTGGTTGGTGTCTGACTGAAAAATTTGCTGCAGATTTATGAAGCATGCCTCATTTCTGTCCTAACGTCAGTTGTGTCTTTTGGACTACCTCTTCTTCGAAAATGCAGTCCATGTCCTGAAGCAGACACTGAGGCTGGGATTGAATGTCCACAGGCTCCTGGAATATATGGGAATTATGTAAATGTAAGACCTGCTCATTTAAATTAATTAGCTTTTATTTGGTATCATTGCAAAAGTTTTGAAAACAAAAGCTGAAAATGTCAATTAAAAACTAGAAGTGGAAACATGAGTAGAACTGACAACTTTTCTGGTATCATAATTTTTGCATAAAATTTGATTAACTTGCCATCAAAAAGAAGTCTAATAGAAGAGAAGTAATTAAAATTTCTACAAATAGATAATTGTAGATATACATTAATGTGTCTTATTACTCTTTTTCCTCTTTATGAACATAAATACATATGTGAGACATTCATTTGCTTATCGAAAAAAGAAATGAGATATTCATTTCTCTTAAAGATATATTTTATATTTTGTATTTGTAATTAATGGCATGTTAAAGATAAAGAACTGATTTAAAAAATGATAAAAGAATACCAAAGAAAAAAAGTATCATTTAGTTTTTTACCTTTTTATTCACATTCTTATAATATTTGTATAATGTGTTATAGTAGTATATTTGTGTATTTATGTAATGATTATGGAATCAATTATATGGAATCAATTATATATTCATTCATAAATTAGTTTAAAGTTTTTATTTGAACAGAAGAATTGAACTATATTGATTTGTACTTTGGAAGTTTCTTTCACATCAATTTAAGCTTGAAGCAACCTGTCATGATGAATTTGTTCAGAGAGCATTGTCTCCATTTTAGAACTGTGGAGTAGTCTTCTTCTTGATCTTAGCATTGTCCCCTTTTACTTTTAGGCACATTTTTTTAATTATCAATTGTTACATGATTGTAGAGATTGTCGGATATCCGGGAATACTTGTTATTGATGAGAAATGCAGTTTATTTTCTGACTTGCTTCCTGAAGTTGTATTTGGGATGTCCTTCTCACTTGCTTTACATCATTGGCAGTTTTATTGCAGTAACAACAAGGAATATAATGATCTTGCAACCATTTTCTTCAATACTCAGGTTTCTTGAATCCTTTGAAATCTTTGTATTTTCCACCATTAGCTAGTTGGCCTGCTAGTTTCCATTCTTGATGGGTTTATGTTTTTTTGTTGCAGGATGATGCCATAAGAAACTTGTTTAGTGCCAAAACATTTCGTGAGTTCAGTGCACAAAGTCTGTTGACCTTCTTGGTACTGCTCTTTTATCCTGTTGACTTTCTTCCAAATATGGTTTAATATGTGTGGGTGTATGCCTGTTACACTTAAATGACTCCTGATATATGTCACCAAGCATTTCTAAATTCTGTTCTTGGTCTCAATTCTTATACCATGAAAATGGAATGTTTTCTGTGCCAATTTTTATTCTAGAGCTAGGAAAATTATATGCAAATTTGGGTTGAGACATTAATTGGAAGGGAAATGTCTTTCCTGTCCCCAATTAAAGCAGGAGTGTGGTAAATGTGATTAGAAAGCTATTAAGTTAAGGGACAGGCAGGACCAAAGCTAATACTTGAGATGATGGGGGCAAAATTAAATTTTCCCAAGAGATACATTTAAACTGATCCTAGGTTCAAATACTAAAATGTCTGGCCTAGGGAATCGTAATCATGTTTTAACATTTGCAATAAAACAACCTGGAATTCCAATAAATTCCATGTTTACCTTTTCACTCTAGCAGAATATGCTTGTCTAAATTCTATTCTTTAATCATTGTATTATTGCAATTAATGTTTCACTGATTCTTTCAGTACTTTTTATTCTTTGCAGGTTATGTTTTATACCCTAGCAGTCGTGACATTCGGTACAGCTGTTCCTGCTGGCCAGTTTGTTCCAGGAATTATGATCGGATCAACATATGGACGTCTTGTTGGCATGTTTGTTGTTAACTTTTACCAGAAGCTCAATATTGAAGAGGGAACGTGAGTCTTTTGACTTTTTTAGTTATGCAAATCTTGATTAAGTTTCATATTCTGTTGCTGTTACTCTTACCTATGGCTATTTTCTTCAAAGCCCCTTCTATCTTCATATGAATAAGGAACAGAAATCATTAAGTTCAGTTTACTGATTTTTGAACCTTGTCTAAGAGCATTTATTGTTTCTTTTTTGCTTATTTGTGCATCTCTTAGCCAGGATAACAGATACTCTATGGTAGATAATTCTGGTTTTAAAGAAGTTAACAATAAGAAACTAGATGAGATGGTGGAGTTTAGGTTACTTTATACGTCTGTGTGGTGGCATCTATTGTAATTCTTGAAAAGATTTTTGTGGTTGAGCTTCATGCCTTCATCTTAGCTTGTAAATGGTGGTCTGTGGCTTTGGGCTTGTATGCGAGGCTCAAAGCTAACTTAGAAAATAAATAAATAAAGGTTAGCAACTCATTTCTAGATGAAGTATTTTAGTTCAGTATAAAATTTCTGAAAAAGTATAAGTAGCTAGTATTCTAGAAGCTGCTGGTTTATGTTATAAATCTGAAAAGGAAAAGGCTCACATTGGTAAAGGAGAAGATTGGAAATACCTCTGCTGGAATATTTTTTTATCTGTTCATAATCTTGAATGTTTGATTGGAAGTTTGTCAGTTGTGACCATCTTATTTGCTTGGTCACTGATTGAATGCTTTACTCTGCTTTTACAATTCTATCTCTGAAGTGTTTGTCTTGGTGCTTTTCAAGATATGCTCTTCTAGGTGCTGCTTCATTTCTTGGAGGTTCAATGCGGATGACGGTGTCTTTATGTGTCATCATGGTTGAAATCACAAATAATTTGAAACTTCTACCACTCATCATGCTTGTTCTCCTTATATCAAAGGTACAACTTTGATAGCTCTGCTTGTTTTCTATTGCTTTGTTATTAAGCTTTTAGTAATCTGCTTCCTGCAGGCTGTTGGTGATGCGTTTAACGAAGGCTTATATGAAGAACAAGCACGACTGAGGAGCATACCATTGCTGGAATCAAGACCAAAGTACAAGATGCGGCAGATGACTGCAAAGGAAGCCTGTGGAAACCAGAAGGTATTGATTGAAAATCTATGAGGGATATGATTGAAGTTACGTCAAATGGTTGTGCAATCTATTTGGTAGCAAACATCTAAAATGTAGAATGGGCTTTCAACTTACATGACTATTATAAACTACAATGATTGAATGAGGCCCATTAAAGTTTTTGAATGCCCTCAATTGGAATGAATTACTTTGCACAGTCTGCTGCCTTTTGGATTAAACTGCATACAAATATTTTGGTTGATGTGATTGGATGATGAATCAGTATTTTATTTTAAATGCTTAGTTACCTGAAAATTTTGGTTAAGACAATCGGGGAATTGCAAATTTCTTATTTGTTAGTTTTGGTTATCAAATGATCTGTATGGGCCTTTTTTTCTCATTTACGTAATAGGATACTGTTGGCTACATGTTAAGAAGACACTCCTGCATGGTGATCATATTGGAGTTGTCTGGTGCATACTTCTTGTCATTGGATTCTTCTCCCTGTTTTGGATATTATGATATTTGACTCATAAGGTTATCGTCTTTCTACATTGGAAGGTTCTTTCCCTTCCCCGTGTTGTGAAGGTTGCAGATGTAGTTTCTATTTTGCGGACCAACAAACACAATGGTTTTCCTGTAAGCTTTCTTTCCACAGTGCTTGTTTTTCTTGGTTAATGTTAGCATTTTCTGAATTTTAGCTTAACCATTTATGCTATACAGGTGATTGATCACTCAAGAAGTGGAGAGACACTTGTCATTGGACTTGTGCTTCGCAGGTATAATAGAATGACTTTTGCATTCTTGCATACCTAATTTTCTGTGTTGAAAGGCAGAGGCATGGACTGGATGAATGAAGAAAATAACTGTTGTAGTTGGTTTAACATGCAGCCATTTGCTGGTTCTTCTTCAGTCTAAGTTGGATTTCCAGCATAGTCCTTTGCCCTGTGACCCCAGTGGTGGTTCCAGAGCAATGAGGTAAGTTGGAGATTAGCAATGAGTCTTGCACTTTGTTTCATTCTGGCTCATTCTTTGGTGGTACTTATGGTTGTCTCCAACCATTTATAGGCACAATTTCAGTGAATTTGCAAAGCCTGTTTCTAGTAAAGGATTATCAATAGATGATATTCATCTAAGTTCGGATGACTTAGAGATGTACATAGATCTTGCCCCATTTTTGAATCCCTCTCCATATGTTGTTCCTGAAGATATGTCTTTGACAAAGGTAACTATTACATTTTGTACTTAAAAAACCTACATGCTTATTTGTAGTTGCATTTGTATCTTGAATCTTATAGATTATTGACCTCTTCCTGGTGATGTAGGTATATAATCTTTTCCGCCAACTTGGATTGAGACATGTATTTGTTGTCCCTCGTGCTTCTCGTGTGATTGGTTTGATTACTAGAAGGGATTTGCTGATTGAGGTACTTCTAGCTGGCACTGGTTTTCTCTTCAAGTTTTCATCTTAGGTGGAGTGTTAAATGATTTAAGTTCAATTACTTGCCTTGCAGGACACTGAGGATTCAGCTATATTGGAGCTCCAATCAACTAGTGTAAGGTCTCTCTGCTACTATACTCATTTTATGTCATTTCTATCAATTGTGACAGTCTATGCTCCCCCTCCCCCTCCCCCCCCCCCCTCCCCCAAACCAAAAAAAAAAAAAAAAAAAAAAAAAAAAAAAAAAAAAAAACCAATAACAAAAATTGTTAGAGGCTTGCTGACTTATCAGAATATTAGTAGGGACTTGAGCTAGGGAACAAGAAAAAAGTGAGTAAATTAACATATTTCTCATTCATTCAAACGTAGAAAATTTGGAGTTTTTTCCTTTCACTTTAACTTGCCTAGGCCCCATGCTTTACCTCTTCTTCTCACCAACTGAAAGGATATGGATTATTTTACCTCATTATATTTGTTTTTCTTCCTCCCTATATCCTTCCATACCCATACTTACACCCTCTCTTTTTGTGACTGGCAATCATATTTCGTAAGGAGATACACATTGGTTTAGTACTGCTAATTACTAAACTGTTCATCTGGCTCCTTGTGATAATAGATTCATCAGTCTATCATGTGTAATACTAATAGAAAATTAGCATACATGTTTGAAACAAGAAAATTTTTGTAAACTATTGCTTAAACACAGCCTGCTGCATCCATGACAAGTTTTGCTTAAATGCAGCCTGCTGCATCCATGAAACAGCATAAATTCTGTTGGCTGGCACCTTATGGTGTCAAATGATGAACTGTAAGGGGGAGATTTTACATTTTTTTATAGCAATTGCTTTACTGAGTGCATTCTAACATGTGTCACAAATATCAATTTCCCTATTGAAATTCTTAGCACGAATCCTTCTGCTGGTGGAACTATTTATTGGACAGTTTATCGCGAGGATTATTTTTTATACGTTATTCACAGCTTGTGTTCCCCTTATAGGGCACCAGTTATTCGCTGTATTCTCAGCCTTTCCAACCAACTTTATTTTCTTATTGCAGAGGTCATCGTAATAGAAGATTATTCACAAGGAATACAGAGGTGGACCGCCCACTTCTTGGCAGCCTGGTCCAGGATCATTCTGCCAGTTGATACAGTGCCAAACCTGCCAGGCGGGCTAATTCATTTTTGCTTTTATCGTTTTTTTTAACCCCAAGGCTTAAATCAAATTCCTTGCATACATACATCATCAGTAGGTCACAGAATGGAACTTATATTTTGTGGGCGTAATCCCTATTGTATGGTTAGCCAAAAAAATGAAATCCCTATTGTATCCAATGCTGGGGGTTCATACTCCAAACTAACTATAAATTTTGTATGATATTTACAGTCATGTAAGAGGAATTAATATTTCCTGATAGTGGGAATGGATTAACGTTGGCATGAACCCTTTCTGTTCTTTTTTTTTTTTTTAATTATTATGCCTTTTTTGGGTATAAATTAATGAAGTAAATCGTTTGCAATGATTCCATAGTTGTAATCCGAACGTTGTTGATTGCTGTGTTTTCTCAGAGTTTAACAGTCAGGGTGTTCCCGTGGTGATTGTTTATTAAAATCAAAGTTGCTGATCTTGGTGTTCACTTTATTTGATCAAAGAAAATATTTACAATAGTTAGTTCATTTTCCTGTGTTTGCATCTATGGCATTGATGTTGAATCTGTGGATTCTAAGGGATTTGCTAGAACAGAAAGATACGTCTGGTACATTGATGGCCAGCAAACAGCAAAAAGCGTTTGGTTCACTTTTGTAGTCCATTGCATATAACAGCCGAAGGAGAACAAGCCATCTGTGGGACCAAGTCCAGAATCTGGTACCCAATTCAGCCATTTTCCTTTTCAGGCCCATCTTATTTTTCTCAGTTGCTGCTGTTGAAGAAGCTGAGCAAGTACAACAAAGGATGGTCCTCTTTCATTCTTTCTTTCTTCTTCTTTCTTCCCTTTTTTTTTTTGGCTAAATTCCACTACACTTCTTAATGGTTTTGACTAAAGACCTCCAATTTGGTTTGATCTTGTCAACCTATTAGTGGTGGAGTTAGAGAATCGAACAAAGAAGTCTATGACAGTTTATAGATGAAACTGGGGATCATGATCTTTATTTACCTAGAGCAAATTTAGGGATAAAAGTCGAAATTTGTTTATATTAATTCGATTAAATTTAAATCAATAGGTACACTTGTAGACTTAATTTTTAATTTGAGGGATTCAAATTTCATTGTTCACTCTTCTTTTCAAATATGTCATTTAATATATTTATTTCTATTTTACCTTATTTTTAAAACTATAATTACAATATATATTCTCTCCATTTAGAAATAATGAGTATTGTTTTTTTTACTTTGAATTTATCTTAAAATAATTGTCTTTTTTCATTTTAGGGTAGACAAATATTTATTTATTACTTTAATTCTATCATTATCCTTTATTTTAATTAATTATTCTACAGTACAACAATA
>BPVZ01000161.1:314248-325146 GCA_020521535.1 Rubroshorea leprosula | reverse complement strand
ATTGAATTGGTTTAAAAATTTTATTAACCAATTAAATTGAATTGATTTTAAAAAAATAAAATCCAAACCAAACCATATGCAGAACACCCCTAATTACCCTCACAAAAAATATTCTCAAAAATCAATTGTCTACCAAAAAAAAGAAAAAATGGAAATCTTGTTCGGCTTTCCCAAAATGCCAAATCCCTAGTGCCTTTTGGTCACCAATCCCCTCACAACGATTCCTCCCCAGTCACATCTTCCATTATCAGTAAGGGTTGGTAGCATTAACTTTCTCTTTGAGTGTTTAGGTGCCTCTATCTCTTTCTTATAACGTATATTATTCATCTTGAGTATTAAATAATTGTTCTCTTTCTTCATGTATAATATATATCCTTTTACCCCCTTTTTTCTCTTTGGTATTGTTTCACCTCACCCAAAAAATAAAGCCATCCGATCTAATTAACATATTTTTCTTGAAATACTGGAAACAATTATAGACTATACTTAAATTTTTAATATTTGACATTTTTTGTTTTGTTACTTTTGTTTTAACTTGTAATGAGTTTTGGTCAGATAATATAATTAGTTTTAAATTTATTTCTTCCATTATATATAACTTATAATTTATATCATACTATATATTATTCTTCACATGATAGGAAAAAATTTTTTGCCCCCACCAGAATCTGAGTCGAGCTCCATCTCTGAAGAAGAGCAAAGAAAGAAAACAAGCATTCGAATATTGGCCATATAGGTGAATAAATGCTTCTTCTTTTTTATCAATAATTTAGTTAGTTATTTAATTGACTTTCTTCATATTTATAGTTATTATAATAATTATTCTTGTAAATATTATAATAATTATTCTTGTTGCATATAACATAATGATATTTTCCCATTAAATACGGCATTTGAAATCTCAAACAAGTGATAACAGGTTGAGGGTAACTATCTACCAATAGTAATATATTGTGACATATACTGCCACAAAATAATGAAATTGACCATATTGGTCCTACCAAAATCCATTGATCAATTACAATACCAGAAAAAACATGAATTAATATTACCAATTCAATTGGTTGTTGCAGCACCAATTCATATGTTTACATTATCATGATTGTATGTCTCCCATGTTTTGGACTTCAGGCCAATAGTTAAACACTTGAAAGGAAAGAATGTTGGAGTGAGGGTTATAGTTTAACACAGACACATTACCATGCTTAAAGTTTTAAGGGAAGTGTCATGAACTCTACATATCTCTCCCAACATATTATTCTATTTCTTCTCGAGTTTGTTTCTTCTCTTCTCAAAAAGTTCTTAATATGGTATCATAACCTGATAGTCTACATCATGAATTTCAATAGATATATACTTCCCCCAGTGGTATCTATCAGTGGGACTTGCAGAAGAAAATTGTGAAGATAAAATGTCAATGTGTCAGGTCGGTGAAGCAGAGTACTACTTAGATATGAAGGAATAAATGAAAGAGAGAATCTTTCAAGTTGGGATAACCATACACAAATTCTTGATCAAAAAGCATCCAAATGCATGTTCAGACCAGTTCAGTGTTATTCTCTGGTCCAGTTTAAGTCTGTGTTTGGTGCTCCGTAATACCTTTTGTTGGTGGCTACTTGTTCCTAACAGGATTACATTGCTTATATAAGCTGGAAAAAGGTGCATTTCACAATCACTGAAAATTAAATCAAATTTAAAATTTTGTAATACATATAATGTCATACGCGTAAATCATAATAATTTACGCATCCTTTATACTCACCCACTCTTGTATAGTACATTATTATATGTTCTAATTCTAGTATTGCTTAAATGACTTAGAAAATTTACAACTGAGAGGCTGGATCAAATCCATTGGAATACCCTTTCTTCTCCAAGTCATCAGTGCCATTTGTAATGGTTGCTCCTCCAAACTCGTCATCATCCATGAATCTCTTCCAATACCAATGCTTCTTCCAGACTCTCTCGGTCATCTCCTCAATGGGAATATTTTTTGTCTCCGGAAGAAGAAACAAGGTGAAGAAGGACATGATCAGAACCCACCCAGAGAAGAACAAGAAGATACCATACTGGAAATGACAGAGCATGGAGAGGAAAGATTGAGCAATGACGAAAGTGAAGAGGAGATTGACACAGACAGTGACACTCTGGCCAGCAGAGCGGGTCTCCAGAGGGAAAGTTTCACTGGGGATCAACCAGCCAAGAGGTCCCCAAGACCAAGCAAAGGAGGAGACAAAAGTGCAGACCAAGACAACAACCAGGATTGCAAAACCTTTCCCGAGATCGTCTGAGGTGTTTGTAACCTTGATTCCCAAGATTATTGCTATCGCCACTTGAGCTAAAAACATCTGGACACCTGCTTCAAGAAGCAGCACGCGACGACCCACCTTATCAACGGAGTAGATGGATACTAAGGTGGAGAGGACGTTTACTGCACCGGTTATGACAGAAGAGTAAAGGGAAGCATCATTTCCAAATCCCAGGGTGTCAAACAGGACTGGGGCGTAGAACATGATAGCATTAATTCCGGTGAATTGCTGGAAAACCTGTTTCATTTCCAAACCATTTCAATGTAGAGAACAACGCAGATGTTTTTTTTTGTAATAATTGGAGTGAAAAATCTTGAAAAATACTGACCTGTAAGGCAACTGCAATGACGAGTTGGGGACGGTTCCTGCGTTGGACGAGATTTCTGAAAGGGTGTTTGACTTGTTTGGCTACACGACTTGCCTCAACAAGCTCGAGGAACTCAGGTTCAACATTTTCTGTGCCTCGAATCCTTTTGAGCACTGCCTTTCCTTCTTCCATGTAACCACGTTCAATGAGGCTGTTAGGGGTGTCTACCACCATTAGGGCCCCTAAGGTTAGGAGGGTTGCCGGTATACCTGCCAATCCCAATGATAGCCTCCATCCCCATCCTCCTTCAATCCTATATCATTGCAAGTCAAAATCATAATCAATTACATAATCAGAAGAAAGGCTAGAATTCAGTGACATTATTGTTATGACAAAAGAAGCAATATGAGAACCAAGATTTCATTGGTTTTGGACACAATGTTTTACATGTATAATTTCATTCTCTAAAAGGGTATCATCATTATAGGAAAGAAAAAGAAAAAGGCAATTATGGGACATCAGAAACCGATAAAATCCTTGGATATGATGACATGAAATTCTTTCAATAATTCTAATCATTAACTAGCCCCTGCCCCTTTCTTTCGGTTCAAAACAAACATCTCAAATGTCAGCAATGATGTAGCTTTGATTTTCTTATTACTATTATTATTATTTTTCAAAAGTCTTCACCATAGTTAATTATAGAGTTTTCCAATGTTGATGTAAATTAACTATACATTTATAGAGAAATGAAAAAGGATGAGAGAAAGAAAAGTCAGGCCCTAATTACTTGCTATTGTTTAAACTATTCTTTTAATTTGTGTTTCAAATATATATATTTTTTGTTATTAATTTATATAAAAAAATATAGATATTTTAAAAGATAATTATCACATAAATAAATTTAATAAAATAAATAACAAATTAAAAATTAAATTTTATTTTTTTAATATAAATTTATAATATAAAATTTTATTTACTATATTTTCATCCGTACCATAAAAGAACTAATTTAAAAACACCGTTGTTTAAAATAGTCAAATTGCCATATCTTGTTTGATTTGTACCCAATTATTGACTCTTAGGTTATTGCCGGTAGTTCTTTTGGTACCCGTCACAACAAGTATATTTTGAAATATAGAACAAGACGGTGAAGAAAAATTAAACAAAACAATTTTGAATAAAAATTTCATCTTGCCTGCCACTAAAAGGCAAGTGTCCTTCATTCTATAGCTTAATTTCAACGATAACATCATTTTAAGTTAAATTTTTGAATTCAATGTTAAGCATATGAATATATAATATCAGATTCCAAGACAGAACTCATCATTTCACAATTTGTCACCTTCTTCTCTTCAAATGAATAAAAATGTTGACCAATAAAAAAATAATTAAACAGGATGAGTTAAGATGAGGGAGAGAATAGGGCTTACTTAGCGGTGCCGTAGTTGACAAGTTCAGCAAAGAGAATGCCAATTGTAACATTAAGTTGGAACAGTATGTTTAGTCCTCCACGAATTCTTGTGGGTGCTATCTCTGATAAGAACAATGGCACTGCCTGTTGTACATTTCATTTTTGCAATATAACGAATTAGAAATCAAAATAAATTTACAATTCTAAATTTCAAAACATATATAGTTTTGACAAAACTTGAATCTATTGTAAGGGTTCCTTTATTTAGTTACTTAGTTATAATATTTGTAGATATGTAACTGATTTTTTTTTTTTTTATTGTTCTCTTTTAATTTAGTGGGCAGTTGAACTACAAAGGTCTAAACAATTACAAATGATAGGATAAACAATTGGGACCATACAAAACAATAAATTGAGTAGAATATTAGAACAAAGAAGGACGTAAAAAAACAAAGCATCACATCATTCAACAAAAAAAAAGAAAGAAAGACTGTTTCAAACTAAAATGATTCCAAAAGCCAAGAGGAAAACACAAAACAATTAACTTTTGTGGACTTTAACACATAACTCCAAGTTGAACATCTTTTTCATATGATGCTTTCTTAAATATAAGACATTTAAATAAAAGCTTCCAATCACATGTATGAACGTCTAACTCGTACAATATAGATAAAGCTAAAATGTATTGGAAAAAAGAGGCCTGTCCATGAAAATGACTTAACCAGAAAAGATTAATTTAATTTCTTGTTAGTCTCTAGTATTTAATTTAATCAGCCCAATAATTAAGTAATTAAAAAAACATTTATGTAGCATTGTGTTCAACAGGTTGGTCCACCTAAACGAGTCACAAACGTGCCTCTGTGTCAAAATTTGATTGCTAAATTAGGCGTAATCTCTCAAGTTACATGTTGACTAACAATAAGCCATTAGCAACTCTTTGGAAAGGATATGATGTTGATAATGCAAATTGAAAGGGAAATTAGAGAACCAAAATAACGCGGTTTTGGCAAATGTTTAGCCTTTTTGCCTCCTAAGGAAATAATACCTTCCATATAAAATTTTGCATAGTAGCACCAAAGTCATGGAAAGGAAAATAACTAATACCTAGAACTAAACCATACATGTGGACTACACCTAAGCTTGGGTCCTAGTTGCAATCAAGATTTAAAGCATCCACATTTCTTTTATAAAAAAGAATGAATAAACAATATTAAAGGGTACCAACCTGATTGGCAAAACCAACTCCACAACCAAGTAATATCCTGCCAATGATGAGCATGGCAAGGTCCTGAGCAGCGGCATTGAGCGCAACACCGATTATGAAAAAGACACCGGCGATCAACATGGTGAGCCGACGACCAAGCTTCCGGGTAGTGTAGGAAGCAAAGAAAGTGGCGGTCAAGCCAGCCAAATACAGGGAAGAGGTGAACAGTTGTAGGCCTTGGTTATCATACTTGCAATAGTTTCCATCTTTTTTCTCCTGGGTATTACGATAAACCACAGGAAAAAATTTTTCCAAGAAGTCGGGCATGGATGTAACACCCCCTGCAAAAACACAACAGAACAAACAGAATATTAATAATTGACAACAAATAAAAATAAATGATCTCTTTTTTTTTTTTCGAAATTAAACATCAATCACAAATGTGTAAAAGCAAAAAGTTAAGGCAGAATCTCTCTAAAGTCTCGATTCGAAATAATATGTAATTGTGTATATCAATGTTTTATGTTAATTTCGAATATAAGTTTGATAAATATATTTTTCGTGATTTTAGGTTAGAATTCATTTTCACCCTCTTGTTCGAATCTAAAATCTATAACATAAACGTTGAAACTCTTAACTATTGAAAAATATATATATATATATATATAATGAAGTCAGATTTCAATTTCTAATTAAAATCAAAACCATTTTTCTTTTTCCTGAAAAAATTATTGTCTTTAGTCTCAACTTCTTTACTGTAAAACTCTTAAGAAGGGCAGGAAGGTAATTGTGCAGCAAAGCTTTGGGTCTAGTCAACTGTGTGGGATGTGAAGACCAGAGACTTCTGAAATACCATAAATACCCCTAATCTCCACGAACATGATCATGGGTATTTTCATACTCTCAGAACCTACCGCCGACCTAACTCCAGCCTGCTCGGAATTCCAGTCTGGCGGGAGAAATCCTAGCTTTTTGCTCAAACTTTTTTTTTTTCTTTTTTTTTTTCCTAAATTCAAACTTTTTTTAGTGGCATAAAACCAAAATTCAGACTTTGAACACAAATTTAATTGATTTTGAAAAGGAAGTTTGAATTTTCTTCGAAGCTGTTTGTGCCATACAGAAACCAAAATCATCAGAAGAACCAAGAGAATAAAAAACGAAGCGTAGAAAATTAATTGATGTTTGGTTTTGAAATTTCTTGAAAACAAAATATGAAAGGAAATTAAGAACTTCTCACCAGAAACACCGACGTCGTAACCAAACATGAGGCCTCCTGTGGACGCTAGTATGCAAGAAACGATGACAATCGGCGTGATCTTGGCTTCAAACTCCACCCCGGACGGCGGTGCTGCAGACGAGAATGCACCCGCAGGCATGTTTACCACTAGCACACAAAACAAAGCTTCTAAAGTACTCTTCTTTTCTCTGAAAATGGAGCAGAAAAAAATGAAGACGAAGAAGTGGAATGGATTTGGTTGAAAATGGAGCGGGGTATATATAGAAGGAAAAGTGAGGAAGAAGAAGTGGGTCACCATAAGATCATTCCACGTGGGGAACTTTGACGGTTCTATGGTTTTTTTACGTGCTGTTGTTTTTGATCTCTTGACGGCTAGCTAGTCAACCAACGGCTCTTCATTTTTAAGCTTTTTTTACAATTTCCATGGCCATCAGATTTGAGGATTGGAGATCGATCGTTGACCCTAGCTAAGAGTCTAAGACCTGCTTTCCCATTTAAAAGCTTTGGTGAAGTAATAATTTTTACTTTTGATTTTGAATGGTACAATTGAAATGTAATTCGTACTTGCATTTTGTCTTTGAATTTGTTCATAAGTATAAAATATGATTTAAATTTATTTATTTTTTATTTGTATTAAAGAAAAAGCAAAACCATATGTTAAGTCCTTGAAATAACCCTAGATTTGCTATTGAGCCACTAAATTTTAATTGATGTATATAAATCCTTGAACTCTTCAATTTGAGCAATTTAATCCTTATTCTTACAGTAATTTAATTAACCTTTATTCTTATGGTAGTTAAAGAATTAAGAACTAAGAATTCAATTTCTCAAATTGTAGAGTCCAAAGGCTTATATATATCAATTAAAATTTGAGAGCTCAATAGTGAATCTAGAGTTGATTTAAGAGGTTAACATATGATTTTACTTTTAAAAAAAAATTATATTGAATTATTTAATTAATTAGGGAGTAACATTTAATTTGAAGTCCTAAGCACAGTGGTTAAAGAAATTTACTTTATTAGATGGCACGTTGCTTTAAAAAAAAGAAAAAAAAAGAGAGAGAGAGAGAATTTTGCACCTTCTTAATGGGTGTGAAAGGAAAATGAAATTTTGAGAATATTTTGTTTGTACGTCAAAGTTGATGACTTGAAAAATATCTAGTTTTCAGCCAAAACATTGAAGAGACGTGCAGATTCGCGTTGATTTTTGGAAAAAAGGCAAAATGTTGATGGGACAAGCTCATCCATAGAAATCGCCCAATTAGTGTCTTCCCAATTAGGCAAAGATAAATTTCAATGGCACAGTAAGTGTTGTTTCGCAATCGCAGGCCGACATCAATGTGGGTTTTTAAAATTTTCGCTCAATGTGTTTGAAAAATAGAGCAGTCGTCGGAGCAATAGTCGCTATCATTTTCTATATTGCATTTGTCTTAGTTATTGCACTTCCTATTTCTGAGGACCTCCAGAACCTGCTCAGATTCCTCCTTGCACATCAGGTCACATGCATTTATAGGTGAATCGAAACATCTGTTAGTATATTTTCTGGACTATACAGACATCATTTGCTATTCTAACTTTCTAAATTCACTTTTTGTTTTGACTATATTTCCTGAACCATCTTTTTACACCTAATATAGCAAAGAAGTACAACACTGGGATATACGGTAATAATTTTTAGAAAGAGTAGTGCAACATGGAAGTTTTAAGAATTTTGGAAAATAAAGTTTCAATATTCTTTTTAAAAGTTAAAAAGGTTTAGGTTCATATTCGAATATATATATATATATTGATAGTGATTATTATATATTTCGATTCAATATATTACATAATATATTTAATTAAAAAATTATTATTTTTTTAATTTGAAATTAAAAATAAATAAATTTAAAAATACAATCATATACACAAAATATAAGAATCAACTGAATATATTATATTTATATTATATTTTTAATTATTAAACTAAAAATTTATTAAAAAATACATTAAACTAAGCGTATACAAATCATTTTATATAGATATATATACACACACACGATGACAAAGGACGATCGGTAAATGAGTGACTTTCAATATTATATAAGCTAAGCAATGAATAAAAAAGAGATTTTAGTTTGAGATGCACTTATCTATACCCAAAATTTCCTAATGTAAAGAGGTTACATATTGTTAATAATTTAAATAATTTAATAACAATAATTTCTTTTTAACGAAATTAAAGAGATCGTGTTCAAATCAAACGTATTAATCATATGCTTAATGTTGTATTTGAATTGATTTCTTTTTTTGGCATTATTAATTAATTATGTTGTGTTCGTATATGCATCGACTCAGATCCAATAATTTATGACATAAATAGCATAGATGCTGATACGTGAAGATCCATTATCCCCAGCCTAGATAAAGCCAAGCCATTAATCCATCCACACAATGATATCAACATGCCAACGTCAAAAGGGCATCCGGCTGATTTCATTGTCTTTTTTACACGTGCAACACGTGCAAACATAAATACATAAAATGATTCATATTCCTTTTTTTTAAAAAAAAAATCAAATTTCCATTAGGATAATATCCAATTAAGAGCAAGTTGTGCCAATTTCATCTCATTGCTATTTGGCATGTGAGCTATCACCCAATACATGTGAGCACCGGCCAAATGACGATCTCATGCTTTTTTTTTCTTTTCTTTTTTTAAGTAGGGAAAAAATTGTTTATCATTAATCACAATAAATGGAGGAAAAAGAGAAAGATAATTTCCCTTTTTCCAATAATATTATATTGATTTCTTGACATTAATGTGGGTGGGGAAAGAGGGATATGCTGCATGTTTTTGAGGCACCAAAATTGACTGTATATTTGTTTTGACATCGACAATGGCCGAATCAAAAATTATGTACTAAATAGGAGTACTAGGATTTAGGGTTTCATTAATTCTGTGGATAAGATAAAGGGAAGATAAACATTGAAGAAAAAGAGAGATAGCTTTTTGGAATTCATCACGGGAAATAGGAGCTCAAAATAAATGGAAAAAGAGAATCTGGAGTTTTCCATTTTCCTTGGCTGAAAGAGTTTTCGGTTTCATTTTCTTATCCAATACTTTTTCAAATTCATAAATCCTGTAGGGGCCCTTTTTAGACTTTGTTTGGATTGGAGCCAAGGGTTTCCTACGTCAAAAGCTTCGTTTGCATGGGGAGAATGCTTTGACATTTAATATTTTTGGATATGATTCAAAAAAAGATAATGGTTAAATCTTTAGAACGTTGGAAAAGATGCAATTTCTTAAAAATTCTTAAGAATTTATTTGATTTAAGAGAAATAAAAAAGATGCAAAGGGAGGTAATATACTTCTATTTCCCTTCCTTTCCTTTTCTTTAAAATGCATTAATAAAATTAGGATTTTTTGGTAATTACAATATTAGGTTTGCCTATAAAATGATTTAAATATTTTTACTGAATCAACATATAAGAAAAATTTATTAAAAATATCAAAATAATTTTATAAACATTTATGGTATTTTAAAATTTAAAACTTCCGATTTTTAACTTTTCTCATCTATTTATATAACAATACATTTAGTGTTTTCTTTTTTAAAATTAAATGTGTACTTAAAATTTAGGACTTCAACATCTTAATATACCTAGCTTTTGTAAGGCCTTACCCATGTTCACTCTAGTTAGTAGAAGCCCATGAGATAAATCGAAGTTGTGGAAGGCCTTACCCATGTTCACTCTCATACTTACGCATGCATGATCCTCTTGTTCTTTTTTTAACCCTTTTAGTTTAATAATATTTTGAATCAGATATTATTATCATATTCAAAGCGACTATAAGATATTTAGATGTCTAAACTGTTGTTCTTCGAACACTCTTCTTCGTCTCCACATCATGTTACTGTTGTATCTCGATCATAAGATCAAATAAAATTATAATTTATGAATTTATCATAAAATATCAATAAAAAATATTGTCAAAATAGGCGTGAAAAGTTTACTTGCTTTAAGGTGATTTACATCTCTGGGGAGAGTAGTTCAATTGGTGCAGTAGAGATATATTTAGCATGTCGCCTCCAATATACTATAGCTTTACAATAACACTTTATGAATCTGCACTACCCATAAAGTCACCTAACTCAAAACATTTTTCTTTACCTAAAAGTATTTAGAAGATAAAGTAAGATGAGAAACTAGAAAAATGTGGAGGAACTTCCTACTTTTTTAGCAAAGAGATATGTCCTATTTATAAGACTCATGGTCTTATAACTCTTATTTGTAAGTTAATGATAGGAATAAATTAGGTAATTATTACGTAATAATGTGCCTTTAAGTAGGATAATTAACCTACAATGGCTAATTTGATCAAGTTCTTAATGAGACAATAAATTTAATTTATAAAATATATTATTTTATTTTTTATTAAAATATTTA
>BPVZ01000161.1:300514-310658 GCA_020521535.1 Rubroshorea leprosula | reverse complement strand
AATTTAATACAAATTAAACTACACAATACTTCTTTTTCTTTTTTGGATAAAAAGAAATATTCTAAAAGTAACATGTTTCTTCCATCAACATTGTGTAGATGCCTTTTAAATTATGATATTTATGGATTTTGGGTATCCCTTGTACTTTATTTATTAAAGAATATTAATTTTTACTGTTCAAAAAAAAAAAAAAGCATTGTGCAGGAGCACAATGTTGACTATTGACTTAGAAAATTGGGCTCACACATCCACTCTATTAGGCCCACTTGCTTTTTCTCTAATCGGCCTAATATTATCTCAATCACAACCACAAGCCCAAAAGAAAAGATGCAAATAAAAATGTTAATTTTTTATTTTTTATTTAAAAATATAATTTTGTTAATTTTTAAATAAAGATGTAAAGTTTTAATTTTTTTATTTAAAAATATCAACTTTTAACATTAATTAACTTTCAACTTTTTCTATTTAAAAATCAATTAAATAGTGATGCTGATGTGACAAACAAACTTAAAAAAAAACAAGTTAACATAATTAAATAGAATAAGTTGAAAATTTATATTCTTAAATAAAAAAATTAAAAATTAGTATCCTTAAATAAAAAAAATTAAAAGTTGACATATTTATTTAAACACTAACAAAATTAACATTCTTAAATAAAAAAAAAAATTAACATTCTTATTTACACATTTTCTCCTGAGCCCACTTAAGCATTTAAATAGCATTTAAATAGTTGCAAACTTCAAATGCATTTCATATAAAATAATAATAATAATCTATTTATACACAAATTTTATATATTATATTTATATAAAATTTTAACTATTCATCTTTTTATTTTTAATAATTGAAATTTATCATGATTTTTATAATTATCTTTATTAAATGTAATAAGAAATAAATAAATCTTAATTATTAAAAATAAAGAAATGAATTGTTAAAATTTTATATAAATTTAATGTGTAAAAATTATTTGTAAGTGAATTTATACTCTAATAATAATAATGACTTTTTTCCTTTTGATATGTGAATTATATAAGCTTTCATTTTGTTCACTTTTATTTTGCATATGATGAGTGGACTCTATAACAATTTTTTTAAACCTCTTGCTATTTATTTTAAAATTTGATTATAAAACATCT
Organism: Rubroshorea leprosula; assembly: GCA_020521535.1. NCBI lineage: Eukaryota > Viridiplantae > Streptophyta > Magnoliopsida > Malvales > Dipterocarpaceae > Rubroshorea > Rubroshorea leprosula. Next base: position 309,519 of record BPVZ01000161.1, on the reverse strand, counting down.
AACTTTATATTTTAAACTCTTACTAATGAAATACTTTTAAAGCATGAATTACATAAGCTTTATGCTTAAACAAAACTCATAAGAAATCCTAATTCATTGCCAATTTGCACAAAAGGCTTAGAGAATTCATAAAATAATGTTGAACTTTAATCTCCCACTATTATTTATGTCATTTTTTTACCATGTAGATTGAATTTTTTTTAAAAGGGTCCCCGGTCTCCACTTAGGTAAGCAGAGAAATGATACAGCTATTCGGCATGCCTCAGTTTTTTCTTCAGCCAAAAAAAAAAAAAAAAAAAACCTTTAAAAATTTCGACTGTGCCAATTGAGAACTCAATCACTTAAATCTATCTCAATTATTTTAAATCAAAACTATCATAAATAGAAAGGGACTAACCTGTGCGTGACGCCAGGGCATCCTAACTGGTTGCACACAGTGACTTTGAAATGTTCCCCAGCAACGAATAGGAATAGTCAAATTAGTATACTGAAAAAGACCCATGTTCAACTTTCAATTTCATGCCAGTTCCACTTTCACTCCCATTATTTATCATTCGCGTCTGCGCCTCTCAATCTCATCCATCAGGAAATTGGAATTCTTTTCCAGCTTTTCCTAATCCTCATTACTTTCTCTTTGTGCTTATGCTTAAACGTAGGCTCTCTTCGGCGGCTCTTGGAAAGTGCATTGTTAACTTACTTAATAGAACTGAAATTTTTATTGGAATTATATGTAAGAGTGTGTTTTTCAGTAAAAAAAAAAAATCTTATATTTAAGATATAATAAATAAAAATGTGGCTTTAATAAAATGAGATATATTTTAATTATTATTAATTAATTTTAAATTAAATATAAGGGTAAGTTTATGTCAAATTTTCACAATATATAGCATAGCAAAATCATCTTGCTATCAAAAAATAGCAAAGAAATAAGAAAACTATACGTTTTTGGGTAACTAATTCTCATTATAGATTCCTCATTAAAAAAAATATATATCATAATAGACTCATGCACATTTATTGGAGAGATCGAGATGTAGGGCAGTTGAGAAACAATCTATGAAGGTCTATTCAACAGATAAGGATCATGATCCTGCAAGGAAAGTTACATGATAGATATTAAGAAGGAAAGTCAGAATCTTTCATTCAAACGCGGAAACACTCAATTAAAGTTGAAATATTCAATCAGAGCAATAGACTCAATCACAATATGAATTCACAAAGCAAGAATCAAGACTAATTGCAATAACTTAGGATTTGGCTTCTATACCAAGTCAAGTTGAAGTACAAGCTCAGTATTCTTAGTCTCCAATTAGCATTCAAATTTTTCAAAAGCAATTGCTAAAGAATTCATATTCATAACCATAATTATGCAAATAACTAGAAAAACTCTTTCATCAACATAATTAAGCATCTTAGAGATTTTCTTTTCAAGTGAAATAAAAGATTTTAAATTCAAGTTCTAAGCATGTAAATGAGATGAATAAAAAAATGAAAGATAATTGTTTTATATTTTACAACCTAAAAAAATAAAAATGCTCTTTCAAAGGATATAATTCTTGAGGTTAGGTTGAGGCCCCCTAAGGTAAATGTCAAATAATTTCCTTGAAAATACATATTGAAGAGTGAAGACCAACTTATTAGAGTCAGAATTCCAAGCTAAAAGACAGAATAGTAGTCAAATAGATCAATTAGAAACATTCAACATTCAATCTAAGCGGCTTGTCCAAATTCATACAAAGGTCAGATTTTCTCTAGATTTGAATTATTTTGAGTCTCTCATGTGCAGTAAAGCTTTGTTAGAAGAACGGTATTATAATAGGCGCTCCGCTTTGAACTTTCATGGCAGCTTCGCTTTCACTCGCATTATAATAGGCGCTGCCTGCGCCACCCCATCTCATCCCACAAAAATGGAAATTCCGCTCTGGCGATTCCTGATCCTCGTAACTTTCTCTATGTGTTTACACCTAAAAATCAGATCTGTTTGGAGTCTGCGTCTTGAGGATCAGCAATCACTACTGCTCAAATTGAAACAAACTCTCATTTTCAACCCTGCTAGTTCATCCAAGCTTGTTTGGTGGAATTCATCAACAAATTGTTGTTCTTGGGCCGGCGTCACATGCGGCAGTAGTGGTCAGGTTATTGGTCTTGACCTCAGCCATGAGTCAATTTCCGGTGGGATTGACACGTCAAGCAGTCTCTTCGATCTTCATCATCTCCAAAGCCTTAATTTGGCTTGGAACAAGTTCAATGGTAGTCGGATTCCATCTGGGTTGGATAAACTTGCTAATTTGCGACACCTCAACCTCTCTAATTCTGAATTCGCAGGCCAAATTCCAGCTGAGATTTCCAGCTTAACGAGGTTAGTCTCTCTTGATATTTCTATATCGTGGGAACTATATTTTATCTATGCGTATCCTATATTGAAACTGGAGAATCCAAATTTGTCAATGCTTGTTCGGAATTTAACGAGGCTTACCGAACTACATCTCGAAGGAACCAATGCATCGGCGCAAGGACATGACTGGTGTCGCGTCTTGTCTTTGCTACCTAGGCTAAGGGTATTGAACTTGGCCAACTGCCTTCTAACCGGGCCTATTGATTCTTCTCTAGCTAAGTCGACGTTTCTCTCTGTTTTCCATTTGAATGGCAACAATCTCTCTGCTCCAGTTCCAGAATTTTTTGGTAATTTCTCAAATCTGACTTCATTGGATCTCATGGATTGTGGTCTATATGGAAATTTTCCAGCAAAAGTTTTTCAGCTGCCAACTTTACAGAGTCTTGACATATCATCGAATCCATTGCTTCGAGGGACTCTCCCAGAATTTCCTGAAAATGGGTCTCTACAAACCCTGGTGCTGTCTTCAACAAACTTTTCCGGGACGATACCAGACTCCATTGGGAACCTTAAGGTGTTGTCACGAATAGACCTTTCCTTCTGCAAATTCAGAGGATCAATTCCAGATACTACTGCAAAACTGTTGCAGCTTGTCTCTCTAGATTTTTCATACAACGGTTTTTCTGGTCCAATCCCATCGTTTTCGTTAGCAAAAAATATATCGGAATTAAACCTTGCTAACAACCAGTTAACTGGTTCGATTCTCTCCACTGATTGGTCGGCCCTTTCAAAGCTCGTTAGCATTGATTTGCACAACAACTCACTCAATGGAACTCTCCCCACGTCTTTGTTCGGGATGCCATCTTTGCAGAGAATAAAACTCAATCAAAATCAGTTCTCTGGAGGATTGAATGTACCCTCAGAATTAGCTTCTGTATTGCGTACCCTTGATTTGGAGGGCAATAAGTTGGTTGGACCCTTCCCGGAGATCGTATTTCAACTCCAAAGTCTCAAGATCCTTGTGCTGTCTTACAACAATTTCAGTGGTCCAGTAAAGTTAAGTTCATTCCAGCCGCTGAGAAATCTTTCTACACTTGATCTATCATACAACAGCTTGTTAGTGAATGCAACTGGTATAGATCCTGCTTTGTTTCCCCAGATTAGCGCATTAAACTTGGCCTCTTGCAAGCTAACAGGATTCCCAGATTTCTTGAAGAAACAATCCCAGCTATGCAACCTAGATCTTTCAGCCAACCAAATTGATGGGGAAATACCCAGTTGGATTTGGAATAGTACATTCCTTTCTCATCTAAATCTTTCCCACAATTTTTTGGTGAATTTACAGGATCCTAAGAGGGGTCCCATTTCAGCTCAATACCTGTCTCTCTTAGACCTCCGTGGTAACAAATTACAAGGGCAACTACCAAACCTCCCACCATCTGCCACGTATGTGGATTTCTCGAGTAACAAATTCAGTTCTGTTATACCGGTCAACATTGGGGATTACCTCGAGTTTGCATACTTCTTATCTCTTTCCAACAACAACATCCATGGAAGTATTCCTAAATCGATTTGCAATGGTACCTATCTTCATGTTCTTGATTTGTCAAATAATTCAATCGGTGGCATTGTCCCCCAATGCTTGACGAGGATGAAGTCTCTTGGCGTATTGAGCCTTAGTGAAAATAGGCTCAATGGTAGTATCTCCGATTCTTTTTCAAGTAACTGTGCAGTGCAGACTCTAGACCTTAATGGAAATCAAATAGGAGGCAAGATTCCCAGATCTCTGGCCAACTGCCAAAATTTAATGGTTTTTGACATAGGTAAGAATGAGATCAATGATACATTCCCATGTCATTTGAAGAATATATCCAGTTTGCGAGTTCTGATTTTGAGGTCCAACTACTTTTATGGGCGGATTGATTGCCCAAATGACAATTATTCCTGGCCGATCCTTCAAATTGTCGATCTTGCTTCCAATCATTTTAGTGGGGAACTACCTCAACAATGCTTAAGAACCTGGAAGGCAATGATTGACAATGAAGATGAACTCCAAAACCTTCGTTTCAAGATCTTCGATCTCGATCCATTTTATTATCAAAATGCAATTATGGTTACCATGAAAAGTGTTGAGACACGGCTAGCTAAAATACTTACCATCTTCACTTCCATTGACCTCTCATGCAATAACTTTGTAGGGAAGCTACCTGAAGTGATTGGAGAATTCAAGGCACTCCATATCCTCAATTTATCACACAATTCTCTCACAGGTCTAATCCCTTCGTCTATAGGAAACTTGAGACAACTTGAGTCTTTGGACCTTTCTAGTAACAACTTGAGTGGCAAAATTCCTCAACAGCTGTCAAACCTTAATTTTCTTGAAGTCCTCAACCTATCAGACAATCAACTGGAAGGAATGATTCCAACAGGAAATCAACTTCAAACATTTTCAGAAGATTCCTTTATAGGTAACAAGGGATTATGTGGAGTGCCTTTAAAGGAAAATTGTAGACCTAATACGCAGCCATCACATGAAGGCAACAATTCAGATCATGGAACCAACATTAACTGGAATCTCTTAAGTGTTGAAGTGGGATTTGTTTTTGGCTTAGCAATTGTCATTTTACCACTTATGTTTTGGAAGAGATGGAGGATATGGTATTACAAACATGTTGACAGTGTTCTTTTCGGGCTTCTTCCTCAGCTAAGTCAAACAAGCAGAATTCATGGGCGGAGAGCTCTCAGGACACACAGGAGGAGGAACTAGCAGAGTAGTGATGAAAAGGGAGCATTCCATCCTGCCACAGTTGTTTAGTTCTATAAATAGGAGATGCCTACATCAAGCATTGTTGTTTAGTATATTCCTCAATTGAATAGAAAAAGCAGAAACAATGAGCTGAGAGGTTCCAGGAGGAGGACCAGGACACACTGAGGAACAAGTAGTGGTGAAAAAGAAAAAAAAAACTCTGCAAACTTTGATATATGCACTATATATGCCCACTCTTTTCAAGATCAAAACTTGTGTTTTTGTTACGCACAGTCACTTTTTCATTTTATTTAATAACTGTTGATGCTGGTTCTGTAACGATGCTTGCATTGTAGAGTAACTTTTAGTTAATGTATTTGGTATAGGGGGAAGTAATTGTGAGAATGGTCTTGAGTGACTTGTTTAGTAGGTAAGCGATCACCACTCGTGGTGCAGTTAGTGAGAATGCTTAGCAACGAAATCCTCTGCTGTTAGTGCTGTTGAAGATTTAGGATCGATGCAATTCTGGTTTTTGATTCAGGGATTGTGCTTGAGAATGGCAGCAATTTATAGCCTTTACATCGTTAACAAATCAGGTGGTTTCATCTTCCACAAGATACAATTTTCATATTTTTCTGTTTGTTTCTCGGGGAAATATTGGGGCTGGACTGAATTTTTCTCCACAGGATAGAAAAGGAAAGGTTTTTCTTGCTTAAGTCTGGTGAAATATTGTGTTTTTGTAGGACTATGGTTCTAAGGGACGCGTGGATACAAATGATAGCTTGAGAGTGGCAAGTTTGTGGCACTCGATGCACGCAATTTCTTAGCAGCTGTCACTTACCACTGGCTGTTCCAGCGTTGAACTCCTTGAAGCTGATACGTTTGATCTCCATTGCTTTCAATCCCTTACTGGTACTCTCCACTGGCTGGATTTTTTTTTCCCCGACGCGGGAGAGTGACATAGTGGAGAGTATTTAATTTACATGAACTTCTTTATACGGTAGAATATCCAATTCAAATGTTTCAATTTAAAATTTGAGATTTTCATTGAGAAAAGGTTTCATGTAAAAAAAAAATAACGAAATATAAGTCCGGTACTAAATGGTCTACTGATCATTCATGTGAGGAACAGTGCTTGGATATTCAAGTTTTAGGTTTTAACTCAGACAACTACTCTTTTTTTTTTTAATTTTTCTTGTGTCAAAAAAAAAGATTAACTAAGTATAAAAAATGTAAGATTTTAAATTTTAGAAATAAAAAGAAATTTTTCTTAGTACAAAGATAAAAAATTTTTTTATTAGAATAAAAGAAAAAAAAGAGAGTTTTAACCATCACATAAGCTTAATTTTGAAAACAAAATTTATAAGAAATCCTAATTCATTATCAATTTGCACAAAAGGCTTAGATAATTCATAAAATAATGTTGAACTTTAATCTCTCACCATTGTTTATGTCATTTTTTTAACATGTAGATTGAATTTTTTTAAGAGGGTCCCCAGACTCCACTTAGGTAAGCGGAGAAATGATACAACCATTAGGCATGGAGGATAACTACCAAAGATACAAGCATCAGCTCGCACCTTACCCCAAGGAAAATTATGGAAAAATAAATTTTTTATAATATTTTCATATAATTTTATATATTATTTAATTATAAAATCTTTTTACTTTACTAAAATTTGTAATGTAATATTCATCTATTTATATACTAACATATAAGAATTATAAACAAATTATTTATATGTCATTACTCTTACTTAGATGTCGGATTAACTATACTATCTGGTGGCACATCCCACGAGTACACTACTATTTTATTCCATTAAAGACAAGAAAAAGAGTAAAGCATTTGATACTATCCCTTAAGGCTTAAGCACAAAATTGGATCCAATGTCTTAATTAAAGTTTAGAATAAAAAATAGTGATTATATATATTTTTCTCACCATTATTAATAGTTTATTTTATACCAGAGCATGAAGGGGAGAGACTTTGTGGTGTGCCACTAACGCCAATAAAATTAATTATTATAATAAGTAAAATATTAAGTGAACATTAAGATGTTAGGTCAAAATAATCCAAATTCGCATTGAAACAAAGAAAGGATAGAAAAATTAAATATTTTGTTTTGAACAGTATTATAAGAACTATTTTAAGGTAGTTAGTAAATAAAACCGCGTTGAAGTGTAGGTACTGTCTTTTTAGTCATTGAACTTAATTTTTCTTCTTCTTTTTTCTTTTTTTAAATCAGCCATTGAACTTAATTTTTCCACTCAAATATCCAGACAATGAACTTAACCTTTTAAGCCAATTAAGTCCATATATTATGATGTCATTTAACTAGTTAAGTTCGTAGGCCCCATCAAATGCAATTATAGTTTTTTCTTTTATGGGAAATAATTTTGGGATAATTTTTTTGTATTATCTTTTAATATAACTTGATGTGTTATTTAAATGATTGGTTCTTTTAGTTTATATAAGACTTGTGGTATTGAATTCATCAATTAATTTAATGACATTTGAAAATTGTATCAAAAGATGGTATAAATAAGTTGTTTTTATAACACCGTTATTTTTTTATATCTCGAAGAGTTTTTATTTATTTATTATCAGATAATAGACAAAAAAATTGAAATAATTCTATCATTTTTCAAAAATTTCTCCCACACGAACTCAAGATTTGAAGATAAATAAAACGTCTCACTTGAAATGTACATCAACATTAGTCCGAAAAGCTATAATGGAAGGTTTAAGAGCAAAAATAAAAATTATATATGTAACTTTCTTTCATTAATGTTGGTCTTCATTGTTTAAATCTCCTCATGTGAGGACTCAACTTGGTCCAAAAGAAAGGTCCACGAGTGAATAGAAAAGAGAAAAAAGTTCAAGCCCAACTTAGATTAGAAGTTCTTTTTTTTTTTTTCATTTTATTTAAACAAACAAAACAAAGGACGTGTCAAATACATCTAATCATAATTATTCAACATATAAAATAAATATATTTTATTTTTATTACATAATATATAATTATTATTCAACATCTTAATATTTTAATACAACAATTTTTATCTTCTTTTCTCCATTCAAGAATAACTAAAACGGCAATGAAAATGTACTTTTATTATTATTATATATATTTTTTAGTTAGCCGCAAAGAATAGGAAAAATGAAAATGAACAAAATCATTGTAAAAGTCACGGTATGATACCGCACGCTTTGTCCCACAATGCGACTTTTTGTGCCGTCAAAAAATATTATAAAAAGTAAAATAATCATTTTACAATTTTTTTTTGTAAGATGTGGGTCCCTAATTGCCCAGTTGCCAGCATGGCAATTCCATCTCAACATTGACATTTTAGGAGGGACCAAGAGTATATATTAGTATTTAATAAGTTAAATTTTAATTGGATCCCACAATTATTATATAAATTTTTAATTTAATTTTTAAATTAAAATTTTTTTTGATTTAATCTTTTTTATTTATCAATTTAACCTCAATTTAATTTTTTTTATAAAAATATATAATGTATTTTATTATTAACATAATATATGATTATTAAATAATAATTTTTTGTTATTAAATAATGGATATATCAATTGTTTTTTAATAAAAAGGTCAATTTAGAGTTAAATTAATGAACAATATAAACTAAATTAAAAAATTTTTAATTTAAAATTAAATTGAGAATCTATATAATAATTAAGGGATTCACTTAAAAATTTAACCTATTTAATATATCTACTAAAAAAATATTAGTACTGATATCCTAGGCCAGGTCTAGCGGACATTTTAAATTGGCAGGCAATCTAAATCAAGGGTTTTTAAATCATTGTAACAATTCTTAGCTGTATGCAAGAAATAATATAAAAATGTAAGGAAATGATATGGGTTTAATTGCTTTTTTATAATGATTTGTTATATAATA